>OZ020279.1:9758688-9939543 GCA_963971205.1 Aethes cnicana | reverse complement strand
GATCTTTTCCTCCACCGAAAATCTCAGAGGTAAATTGCTAGTGGCATAGAAGAAATAAGGTAAACTTAGAATAACCTTCAAACATATCAGCGTACGCCCGAAATAAGGTTAAATGCGATAACATATGTCGCTGCCTAGGGTAGCCTGCATACAAATTTGAACTCCATTAGCAACATCTAGATGGCGCTGTACAGGCGGAGTATTAAAAGTTGAAGCGCCCTGGCTATTTCCGATATACGCCGTAATGTAAGGAGATTGACAGTCTAATTACCTTGGCTATTACTAAATCAGGGCATTTTAGCAGGGCATGCAAGTTGCTGATTTAAAATTTTTTGCTAGCCAGGTTCAAATGCAATAATGTTTTCGTTTGTTTATTGAAGGGCGCGAAGATGTTCCGGCGCTCCAAGAGCGCGGCTCAGCTCATCAAGTGAGCGGAGAGCGGAACATACGCCGCCCGCGCCGGCCGCGACCAATGTGATAGTTTCAAGCCGCAGAGTACTCTAGTGCGGCGCCACCGGCCCGTAGTGACTCTTAGGACTGCCAATTATTAACTAAAAAAATGCGTCGCATTTCATTGTTGTACGAATTATTGTGATAGGACCGATCAAATGTAAATTTCGTTCACCTCCGTTGATTTTCAACCGTGTATAGTGACGACTTTTGTAATCGTTTGCACCGATTGAATTTTGTAATTATTAATGTATGTAACATTCTGAATGTTGTATTTAACTTTGTAGGCTGTAATGTAAAAATTTAATAACTTATTATAAATCGAGTAGATTATCATAGTGGTACCCACGTAATATGTGTTTGTGCAATAGATCGAATTGAAACTTTAAAGTAATAAAACGTGATGTAACTCACCGTTGGCTCGGATATCGATAGATTAGAATTGTCTCGACGATTTTGATGCCATTTGAATTGTTCGTTGTGCGTAATTATTAGGAGCTTCGAATTTGTATTGTATTAGAAATTCTAGCACTTTGGTTATGCCTCTTGACTATTGCACACAAATAATAATAATATGGACCTTATTTTGTATTGTCTCTGCTCGCTCTCTCATACGATTGTTCCTGTTTAGTTAATGTGTAATGGAGCTATAACAATAACAATACATACTTATATGTTGGTACTTAAAACATTGCTTTCCTCTTATCTCTTCGAACGGATTTTGTATTCAGTTTCAGTGTTATTGTTAGTGATAGAGAAATTATAAGTAGATCTAATAAAAGTCTTTTCATATAATATTTAGAGGCAATACTTTTCTAACAACATTTAGGTGTGGTGATTGATTGATAACAATAGTTGTAAAGGCTAAAAATATTGCAAAATTTTAGGGAAATTTTAAAGCATGTTCTGTGTTCATGAATTTAAGTGGGAATTATTTATTGTCCGATCTTATTTGTACACGAGCCGGCCCTCGCCGACTGTGGACTGTTTAAATAATAACAATGCAATTATTTTTACAATCTCGTTTATAACGAGATGTACTTTTTGTCTGATGCAGATTTGGTGAAATACATTATTTGCGTAACAGTCTTTCTTATATGATAGGACTGGGATATTGTGTATTTCAAACAAAATGTTTATTCACATATCTATACAACAGATTGCGACATGATGTGGTGTACATTGTTTTATAGTCTGACTCGAGTTGGCTATGTTACTATTCCATTATGACGATAGTTCATAAAACTGACCTAACTAATTAAATTAAGGAAAGTGGAGTTCGTAGGCTAGTCAATAATAAAAAGTAAAGCAATAAATAATATCGATAATTCATATTTGACACTTCTTTATAGTTTCATAATAATTACATGTGAAGGTTTATATATGATCATTATGTAAAAAAACTGTAACTTATGAAACTAAAACCTTTTGTAATATTTTCTGATTTTATGACAATTTTAATAATATTAATGAAGTCTTAAATATTCACTGAAATATTTCTATGTAATATTGAAGATTTTATGATTTTTATACATGTAATTATACAATAAGTGTAAAATTTAGGCTCAAAGTAATCGCACAACAAGTAATATTGTTCTACAGTGCTTGGGTTATGTGGGTTTAATAGATAGATCACCTTGTGGTTAGTAAGCGTGTAACTAGAATGTATCGTGTCCGTTTTCACTCAGTAGAAATTATCGTATTCGAGCTTAGCATATCTAATAAGATATAAAACTATGTAGATGCTAGTCAGTTGGATTTTTATTAAAATGTTATACTTAATCCATTTTTAAATGAAGTTACGTACGTAAACATTGCAGATTTATTAACATAGTTCCAACAGAGGCTTGTACCGCAATTCCAAGCGTTTGTGTTTTTGGAAAATTGCTTATAACTTTTATGAAAATCTGTAATTTTACACATTATGGCACAAGCCTCTGGCTTATACAGTATTATAGGTTAATTGTGTTTTCATTAGATCTTGTTAGGTTTGGTACGAAGGTAGGTCTTATCATGTCTTAAACAGGTTTATTTCGGCGATTCTTGATGCGTGGTCGGCTTTTGGCAGTTTTACAAAACAAAACACAAAATCAAGATAAAGAAAGTATAAATAGTACATACTTGTTAGAGATCTGCTACTATCTGAAGTCCTTCAATGAAAACGCTTCAATGTATTTAAAAAGCACCACCAACACTCTCAACACGTGTGTGCGTGCTGAGACAGCCATCAACTATGCGTTGAGTGTTGGTGGTGCTTTTTAAATAATAATTAAAAAATTGAAGCGTTTTGAAACGTGAAGGCGCGGGACTTTAGATAGTAGAAGATCTCTACTTATAATTTGAAAAGCCTCACTGCTGTATACGACATGGTGTGCAGTGATACGACTGCATGGGATGTTAGCGTTTACTCCGGTAGCGTAGGTGCTGTTCTGTTATGTATACATACTTATCTAACTAAAGGTTCTGAATTAAACGGATTAAAATGTAGTCTAATTTACCTTAGGTACTTAGGTACAGATCTTCATTTGAAGCGCCAGGATATAAATTCACATTTGTGTTTAACGTATGAAGTTACTAAACACGCTGAAATTTGTAAATATGCTTAAAAAGTCACGTGCAACTCACGGCAATATATCAACAGCTAAAATGTCTATTCAACATTCCGAAACGCCAAATTAGTTAATATTACTTTGAATGCATTTAAGTTTTTCATTTGTATCAATTCATACTGATGATGGTTATATTGTAATAGGATTAGAAGTGAAGTTTATTTATCATCTAGATGGTAAATGCTAGATCTGCATCAGACAATATAATACCACCTCTGTTAGAAATATTTTTATTGTGAACCTACATTATGTGTAGTAAATTGTTTATTTAATCAATCGGGCGTTTTAATTTACTTTAGTGGGTATAATCTTTATTTTTAATAGCTCATGTTGTTTTTGTGTCCCACTGTAGGGGCTCTATTCGAAGTCGTCGGCGACAGGGAGATTCCCTATCGCTGCGCTCAAGCGTCACGGCGCTCAATTTGAACTTTAAATCTAGCTGCTTTAAGGTCGGTTGCAACGCCGCGACGCGTGAGCGATCCTATAGGGAATCACAGGGCAAAGACTTCTCCACTCTGTCTTCATAGATCTCGATTCTCAGCAAGCTGTTTGCAGCCTGTCTCGATTTGTCGAGGTCATCCCGTCATCTCTCTTTTTTCGGACCGCCTCGGAGCCTAAAGCCATCAGTTCAGTCGGGGTCCAATCTGAAACAAACACTTGGCCCACCGATCTGGATGCATCCGGCAGACGTGTCCAGCCCAGGCCCATTTCAGTTTGGCGATCTGTGTTCCTATGTGTTCCTAATCAAAATATAGTTTTGTTAGTTGTAGGACCTGGTGCTGAGTCCGTCCGGGGTGGTAGGTACCACCGTCTTTCCCCGATTTCTGGCACAGAGGCATTCCATCTTAGGCCTTAGGGTAGGCAACGCATTCGAGATCTTATGGTTTCTTAATGGGGGATCATATAGGATTTCGGTGTCCATGGGCGGTAGTGACCACTTACCATCAGGTGGGCTGTGCGCTCGTTTGCCTGTACCATTGGTATAAAATAGTATTTTGCAATTATATTCTTTACGTTCACTGCTGTCGATCCATTAATAAAATTACTATGGCGGAGCGATTTGTGAGAGTGCTTACAAAAATGACGCGGGCAGCCGTCCGATCCTTATCCGCGAAATATCGTTTAACTGGTCAAAAGAAAGACTGCGAAGTGCCGTAGTACCGATTTCCGGTATCCGTCTGTACTTTTAAACGAAACTGCGGTGCGTGAATGAAGTTCCTGAAACTGCACATATCACATATAAAAAATACTCTCTGAAGTGTATAAACAAGGCCATAAAGATTTATGAATAGTTCTCTTGCCTTTCATCATTGATAATGTTTTAAAACTAAAAAAAACGTCAAAGTTATCATGGCAAGATTGGCATTTAGATAAAAAAACATGAAATTATTACAGCAAAATTCATTACAATGGAGGGGTTTATGTATTACTCGTCGCTCTTGGCGTGCATTATTTTTAGCAGCTATTACAAGAAAATTGTAGATATTGAAATCAAACGAAGTTTCGGGTCGGGTCTGGGAATACTGATTGCCTGTTTGATTTGTGGACTATACGTGGTGTATGCTTTGATCCTGGTGTGGGGCAACGTAATTATACTAAAGTGTTGCGAAAAACGGTGAGATTTATTAGCTCGTAATATTTATAATCATGATTGGCCTACAGTCTACAGTGCAGTATGCCTTGATTTCATCATCATCATTTCAACCAAGACGTCCACTCAGTGGCGGGTGCAGGGAGGGGGGCTCGGGGGCTCAACCGCCTCCCCCCCCAAATCATCTAAGTGTACTCGATCGTAACCAATCTTTATTTATTCGCTCAGCTGGGCCAAGCCCCTGCCAAACAAAAATCCTGGATCCGCCACTGCGTCCACTGCTGGACATTAGGTTTCTTTCAAAGGCTCGCCACTGTATTGATCTATTGCTTCTTCATTTGTTTGTAATTACCATTTTTTTACTAGACTGCGCTCGTCTAATCTCGTTTTCCATTTTCAGTTACGTCCATAAAATCAGCTTATTATACACCTGGACCTTCCTGTTTTACTTTTATTCAAACATTGAGAGCACGAAATATGTTAAATGGATAATGCAAACTGTGTCCTTACGGATGGTGGGGCTGGCGTTCGAAATCAAAGCCCCCGAAGGAAAAGCTGATCCGTCAAGAGCCACGCTGTCGACGCTAAAAATCAACGACGAAAACGATGCCACAGAAATTAAACTTAACGCAGCCGAAGTAATTTCTTACGCATTTTATTTCATTGGGCTTCATAAAGGTAACGAATTCACGCTGTTTCACTGTTACACTCCTGTAGCGGTAGATATATTGTTGCGTTTGGCCATCAATTTCCGATGCAGTAGTTTTCCAATAGGTACCAAAAGCCGTGGTGGGCTAGTGGTTCGACCTACCGCCTCTCATGCAGAGGGTTGGGGGTTCGATTCCGGCTCGCACCTCTTAAGTTTACTTATGTGCGAAATTCAATTTGAATTTGCCACTGAGCTTTACGGTGAAGGAAAACATCGTGAGGAAACCTGCACGCATCTAACGCAGTAATGTTCATCCAAGATAAGATGACGAAAAGCGCTTAAAACTTAAGTGTATAACATTATTCGTATTGAAAAACTACTACTACAGCCTATTTGCGTCCCACTGCTGGGCACAGGCCTCCTCTCATCGCGAGAGGGTTTGGGCTATATAGTCCCCACGCGGGCCCAGTGCGGATTGGCTTAGCGCACATAAGTTCAATTTCGTACAGAAACTCGCTGTCTTCAGCATCGCAAACGGATGGCCAAACACAATACCGCTGTAGGTGCAGTAGGGACGTACAGCACGACACAACTTAGAAGGCGCGCGGCGAAGCGCTTTAAGCGTTGACGCGGAGTTTATTTTTGCTCAATCCACGCGCTTTCTTCTATGTTGTGTAAACCTGTACCAGTCGCCATGAGTTAATACGGAAGGTGATCATAAAATATCTTATTAATACAATCTTATTGACAAAACGTTAGAGTGCATGTTCAGATATTATGATCACCCTTGTTCGTTTACATATTAAATATTATTATAGGTAACGTAATCTGATGGCGACTGTAAATGACATAACTACGAATCGCATGTAGAAGGCAACTAAAAACCCACAGGTGTCTGCACTCTATATACTAACCGTCTGGATGGCTACCACTCCCGGTCTAACGTATTACGTTACGTATCTCACAAAGCATCTCTGTTTTCTGGCGTTTCAGACGTGTTTAATACATATTTACCAATAATTACCTACTTCCTCTCGTTTTGATAACTGCACTTTGGATGATAAAGAAGGTTGGACTGTTCATGATATGTTTATAACATATAATTTCAGGGCCCTACTACAGATGGAAGATATTCAACGATCATTTCAGTTCCCCTTTCAGCGGTCTGGGCGATTGTCGGTTTGTCACCGAACAGAAGATAAAGAGAGCTTTGTTGTTTGCCCTAGGATACTGGCTTTTAAACATGAAATACTCCGCCGATGTAAGCATGCCATTCCCCAAATATGTTGCCCACCCGTTTACCTTGTGGGTATGTTTGATTACGAAGGATGTATGTTAGGTAGATACTTTTGAACCTATTCTCAGGTTCCTTTTTGTACTCAACTGTACTTATACCTATACATTAATTTTTCAATCAATGAAAGAAACCTTGGATTGTCTTAAATTGAACAATTTGCCACTCGCTTAGGTACCTTCAGCGTCCTGCCAACACACACTGATGCCGAAATAACTTCTCAGGTGTACACAGACAACGATTTCTACAGAAACTACAACACGGACTACCGCTTCGTGTACAATTTTCCGCTTCTGATGATTTTTTTCTTCGAGCACCAGATCATCATGATGCTTTGCACGGCTGTGTGCACGGAGACCGGTTTTGGCGTATACCCCACTAAGTGCCATCCTACGCCGGGACACGGGCCTACAAAGCAATTTAGTTTGCTAAAATTGGCGTAAGTACGTTTTTGACAGAAACTTGGTTGATGGCCTACATTCTTCTTTGTCCACTCTAGACCGTGAGTGACCACCGTGTCTTGTTCGGCTGCGCGACTGGTGCATGCACTCCATGGGGAAGCGTGGCCGACTTACCCTTACCCCGCGCCGTAACAGACAGAAAAGGCTTTCTATGAGAAACACAACCTTCCAAATTTTAGAGGATTAACGTCACTTTATAAATAATAAAAAAAAAAACTGTAGTCCGCTGTGCGGACAGCGGGGTGCGTGCGGACTACTGAGAAGTGAGAATAGGCAAAAATAACAGTCTGGAAGGTCCGACGTTACAAATCCTACTTATTATCAATTTATCGATATACCTAACAATGATATAATAACAATTATATTCTGACACGATGATTTCTATACAGTTCAGGAGACACCGAAGTAGCGCTGAAGCAAGATTACAACTTTGAAATGCTGAGAACTTTCGACAACCAGAAACTGCTGATGGGTCCCAAGATGAAAGACACATTGCGAGGATGGGACATGCCTACACGCTACTGGTTCTGGTCAAACATTTACAAGAATTTAGTCAAATCAAATAAAGAAGTCAGGTATATTACATATATTCACTTTCTAGCTCTCGTGTGATCTGGAAAAATGGCCTTTTCCTGTATTACGCATCCCGTAATTACCGTAGTCTGCACTGCGGATTCCTGGGAATATTTTTCCAGTAGTCCGCACTAGCGCCGCAATCTCGGTATGTGGTATGGTATTGCGGGCTATTTGTTCGCACTACGGACGGGCTGTGGAATACGGGGTTTGGACTACTGGAATTGGGAATATAGGCCCAAAAATGCTGCGGACATAACTCCACGAAATAAGAGCGAAAATGAAGTCTCAAAGAGTGCTTAAATGACGTAGGTGGAATTATACTAAAAGCAATTTTCACGTTTCAGAAGTGCCTGTTCGTTCCTGGCATGGACAATATTTAAGGGTCCCACGAAGCAGCAAGTCATATTATCCATAACCCTTTGGGCCTACGTCCACCTAGAATCTGATTATTCCACTTTGTACCATACTTCCAAATCGGTAATTTCCTTTTAACCTTTTCAACACCAACATCTTATAAATGCCTCATAGCGTACAAGTGATAACGGTGTTCAATATGTACCTATGCGTAAGAACCATATTCGCTGCCATCAGTATTTGACATGGATTTGAAAAAGTTATGTAATTTGAACAATTTGATTATGATTCGTATCCTGTGTGCCTAAGAAGTCATCTTACTTCTTATCTTAGAATCTTACCATGGGACCACTTTAATCAATCTCAAAAATAACTTACAGATGAAAGGAGCCTGGGACTTCGGCTTTACAATAATGCGCATCATTTGCCTAGTCTATCTTGCGCCGTGCTTCATCGTAACCAACACAGAGGCGGTTATCAGATACTACAACTCCATATATTGGGTGTTCCATATAGTGTTGACAATTTTAACGTTGGCAGCTCTCTTTATGTACAAGTCGGAGTTTTTGGTGCCTGTCAATGTTAATGTACCGAAGCCAGCGGGAAAGAGTAGTATACTGGATTTTTCGTGTTTGAAACTGCGAAAGGAGAGCAGTGGCAACGTGAACCGTGGGGCGGGGTCGGCGGCAGCTACAGCATCAGCTAGCCCTAAAACGTTGCCCGAAGAGCCACCAAGCACAAGCCACTAATTCCCAGGAGAAAAAATAAAAATAATGTGAAATTAAATTTCACAGAAATCATTGTTATGTTCTCCATGTTCTGCCTTATCACAAAAATAACAAAGTAGGTAAACAAGTAAACATTTAGCATACCTACATATAAGTAACTGTTACAAAATTAAAGCATAATTATAATAATCTTATCTTATCTAGCCTATTAGATCCCACTGCTGGGCAAAGGCCTCCCCTCCTCTCTTCCACTCCTCTCTGTTCTTTGCCAGTTCTGGCCAACCCGATCTAAACTTGTCTAGGTCGTCGCGCCATCTCCGTCTAGGTCTGCCTCTGCAACGATGTCCGTCCCGAGGTAGCCATTCGGTGGCTAATTTGGCCCATCTGTCATCGTGACAGAATTATAATAATACAAATTAAAAATTGTATCAATATACCTATTAGGTATACATCTTATACTTTAATTAAACGCGCTAATCTTGTATATTTCTGTTTATTTATTTATTCCAAGCGATCTCAGAAACGATTTGGATAAAATTTGGAATATACCTAGGGGTTTACGGGGGCGAAAAATCGATCTAGTCAGGTCTTATATCTGAGAAAGCTCGGTTTAGCTACCTATTTTCACCCGAGCAAAGCTCTCATATCAGAGAGAAATCTGTTTTAGATATTTTCAACCGACGAAAAAAAAAGGAGGAGGTTCTCAACTCGACGCGTATATTTTTTTTTATGTATGACCACGCATATCTCCGACAATTGTGAACCGATTTCGATGATTCTTTTTTTAATTGAAAGGTGTACCTCCAACTTGAACCCTTTTAATAATTTGGTTTAGTTCTGATGATGGGATCCATGACAAAACGAGGGAACTCTTCGAAATTTGTTAGCATGTGTATGATTTTGGCATCAATTTCAAAGACTGCAGTGAGAGTTACGTCCCATCGTACAGATGTTTGGAAATTATAGCCGAAAAAAAATTTTTAAATAAAAAAATAGAACCGACTTCAAACTCTTTCAGCCTGTGAAGTCGGTGTCAAGTGAACCACCCCAAAGCTATGACTATCTTATAGTGAACTTGACACCAACTACACAGGCTGTCGGAGTTTGAAGTCGGTTCTATTTTTTTATCACCCAAGAAAAGCTGGGTCGCCCGGGTAGGTACTGATGTTACATTGATTATTGATTACTAAGTTTGAAAGCTATAAAACAGCCTCGTGATGTACAATTACATGCACCGGCGGTGTGCCACCTTAGGGCCACAATCACCTGCACGAGTCTCTTGCCCAAAGGCTGACTGGCGTAGCGTAGACGTCTCGCTACACCGTAGAGATATTGTACGAAAGGATGACCCGGCCGGACCCGTCCAAATTACTATTTCAATGTGTTTAGTCACATCCTTACGATACTTGGACAGGACACAGGAACTTGTAGCATTCTCACACTTGTGTTTTCGGTTGGATAGGTAAGTAATTCTAAATTTATTATGAAAGTACCTATGTGATTATGAGTCATGTTATGAGGAGGGATGAAAGCCATATAACGAAAAGAGTTATAAATATGAATGTGAATGGATATAAAGGTAGAGGCAGACCAAGAAAGGTATGGATGGATTGTGCGAAAGGGGATATGTTTAAAAAGGTGTGTGAACTCTAATATGACGGCTGACAGAGAGAAATGGAAGAAAGGAACGAGTTGTGTCGAGCCCACGTAATGTGGGATAGTGGTAAAGGAGATGTTGATGATGAAAGTAAGCATGTGATTAATATTTCGTTATTTACCTTGGTAAGTAACAAGTGTTGTTTTGTCACATAGTACTTAAGCCGTATGTCCTCATTTAATTTGTTTAACTGTTATCTCTACGACGGGATCTTCTATCATGGCCTTGTACTGAATGAGCCGCAGTTGCGCGTGAAAGATAAAACTGGCTCAATAAAAGCAGCTGCCTTCTAAATATGACAGAAATTTAATTCCAAGTAGTTATCAGCTGCGTGGGCCTCATAAGAAGGCTCAAAGTCACTCAGAGGGCAATGGAGAGGGCTATGCTCGGGGTTTCTCTGCGTGATAGAATCAGAAATGAGGATATCAGAAGTAGAACTAGGGTCACCGATATAGCCCGAAGAATTGCGAGCCTTAAGTGGCAGTGGGCGGGACACATTGCTCGCAGGACTGATGGCCGATGGGGCCGGAAAGTTCTCGAGTGGCGCCCGCGAACCGGGAGACGAGCTGTCGGTAGGCCTCCAACAAGATGGAGCGACGACCTCGTGAAGGTCGCGGGAGACCGGTGGAAGCAATCCTTACCTATAATAGATCAGTGCATATAGGGTACAATCTAACTCAACAAAACATTCATTTCAAAATTTAATAGTAGATTACAGACCTAGGGTGGTGTATTCGTGCATGTCCCAGATCGCAGGTTACTGTGGCCCGAACCGAAGGTGAGGGCCATAAATATGCGATCTGGGGCTTTACGAATTACCGCCCATGGTTTGTCAAAAGTTTTACGTCTTGTCTTGGCCAAGAAGTGAGATTTTCTCTCCGCGTAGCAGGCAGAAAATCCCACTTTACGGCCGAGGGTGACGTAAAAGCTCTTAAACAAAATCGTGAGTAAAACAGCTACTTATTTTATATAGGCGTATAACATGAAAAAGAAAAAGAGAGTTAACAGTAACTAAATTTTAATAAAAATAAAAACATCAAAAATATATTTTGCATTAAATACAAGCTCATTTGGTAACATTAATAAAATGATAAAACATTAAATAACACTATTATACTTATGCATAAATATAATGGAAGACAGCTTGGTCCTTACAAAGTTTTGATCATTATGAACACCTACTTACATCATTTTGTAAATTTATTTTAAATTAAATATGTCATTAAATGTCGAAGTTATTCATAAAAGCGATACAATACAAACATCAATATTCTATTGTCATCTAATCACATTTGCATATATATATATAATGTTTAAAATTTAATTATGCATCATTGCACTAGGTATACTATAGTCCCTTATGTTGCTTCAATAGCGTGGATCTTTATAGTTGGGTCTTCAATCACAATTTTGTTTTGTATGAGTCTCAACTCAATGAGAGCAGGAGGTATTTTGCCAGAAGGCTGCTTGGCTGGAACAATGCGAAAGAATTTGTTAAGTAGAAAGTTCTCGGTTTTTATAACAATTTTAATGCCGCTTTTATGCATTTAACACATGCGGGTTATATTATGTAAATTCTTTAACTAAACTGGAACTCATCTTGTCCCTTATGTAGTACTATTAAATATGCTTTGGCTTGAATAAGTTTAACCAGATTTGTTTTTATACTGACTCTGTAGCACATAGTAATATGGTATTTACACCATTCAAAGAAAAATCGGGAAGTACTGATTTATGATAGATTATATAAAAATGCTACCCAGAACATCGACTTTTAATCATAAAAATGCATAAGTAATTTTATAATTACATTTATAAATGTTGTTTTGTTGAAAATGAAATTTTCAAAGTACTTTTTAAGGTATTTATCCCACTCAGAAAATCGAAATAAAAAATCTTGTGATTAAATCCGACATAATTAAGGATCATTTTAAACCACATTTCAAAACATGGTGTACTACCCTATTAGGAGACCAAGTATCTTTCTGAGGCGTAGATAAAGAAATATAGAATAAATTGCATTAAGAATGGAAGCCTTGGTGGCCTAGTGGTTCGACGTCCGCCTCGCATGCAGAGGAGGATTGGGGGTTCAAATCCGGCTCAGGCTTTTAAGTGAAGGAAAACAACGCGAGGAAACTTGCACGCATCCGCGTATTTCAAGGCTGAGTGTGAAGTCCCCAAACCGAACTGGCACAGTGGACTATAGCCCAAACCCTCGCGTGACGAGAAGAAGCTTGTGCTCAGACGTGGGACATAACTAGGCTGTTGTGTTTTTGCATTAACAATACAAGCTGTCTACAGTAAGTATACTGTTACTACAGATTAAATAAATCGAGTAATATTCGCAAATAAGCTTGAACTATTTGTTATCACAAACATTGTTTTGTCTGCTATTTAAAAGTCATCCCGCTTATCCAAAGTTATTAGGTACTTATTTCGTAACTAGCTTCTGCCCGCGAACCCGCCCGCGTGGAATTCGGTTATCGCTTTCCCGCGGGAACTATGCGTTTTTTTGGAATAAAAAGTAGCCTATGTCCTTTCACGGGACCCCAACTATCTCCATGCCAAATTTCATCCCAATCGGTCCAGCGGTTGAAGCGTGAAGAGGTAACAGACAGACAGACAGAGTTACTTTCACATTTATAATATTAATATGGACAATATGGATACATTGTATTCATACATACCTCTAGCCTTCAGATATGTGTCTTTCACTATGCTCTGCAGCGTTGAAATGGTTTTTTCCAGAGTAAGTTTAAGATTGTTATTTGTTTTGTATGACCAAGCCAAGAACAATGCTGCAAACAGGTCTCCGGTGCCAGTGAAGGTGGCGTCAACCTTCGGTATTTGAATAGTGTAACAAGCACCTGTGAAAAAAAGGAAATGTGGTATAGGAAAATTATTCGAAAATTATTTTATTTTGACGATTTGATTATAGTTTTCTAGGATTTTTAAATTATAATGGATAGACTATTGCTTGCTGCCCCAGCTGCTAATTAAAAAAAAAAATAGCATTGGAAAGTGGTGAATAACAGTAAAAAGGTATGGTTTATCAGGAAAATAATTAATTGCACACCAAAATTCACATTTGGAGGGAAACAAGTCTATGAGCAGCTTACTGAGCAATCATTAAATTTGCTGCTCAAATCAGTAAATTTGCTCACTGCTTAAATAATTTGAATGCAAATGATTCTATTATTTCTTATTACAATGTACCTTTTGAGCTAGCAATAGCAATCATGTTGTCAGTATCACCCAAATCAGTACTGGACAGTACTACAGTCTTCACGCCTTTCTCGTGTAGAGCTTCTATTACTTTTAGGGCTCCTTTTAAATCCTTAAATGGCAATCCAGTCATTAGCTCTGCTTCAAATTGGTTTGGGGTAATGATATCTGCAAGTGGCACCACAATATCTCTGTACACTGGAAGTATGTCTTCTGGTACATACATTTTTCCATTATCTCCCATAACTGGATCACATACTGAAAACAATCATTCATTTATATTATTTTTTATAGGGTTACAGTAACAATGTTATCAATTTCCATTCCACTCGAAATGCTCTTGTTGAAAAGCAATTTGATCTTTACAGCATGATAACTCAATCCAATTCAATCATATTCAGCAAATTGGCCATATTTGGGCACTGTCAGGTACATGTCAGAAAAATAAATTAATCTCAATCAGAAAATTAAATTGCTGAGAACAAGACAGCCAAACAAACTCAGCAGAAAGCTTTTTCAAAATTCCAATTACAATTTCAACATACCATAAATCAAGCTAGGATTCTTTTGTTTCAACTTTTTGATGATCCCAGCAATCTTTTTCAAGGAGTCAGGCGACCGAGAATAGCCGGTGATGAGGTGTGTGTAATAGTCCACTTCATTCAGTGTCAGCCCCTCAATAAGCTGTTCCATTTCTTCATTTTGTAATACATTGCCCTTTATGTGTTTATATGCAGTATGAGTAGAGAATTGGACTGTGTTGATAGAATCTACTTCAAAGCCCAAGACCTGTAAAATAAGTATACATAATAGTTCTTTGCCATCTCAAAAATCAACACCAGAAACTGTATACAGTTGGTATGGTGTGGAGTCATTTTACATTAAATTATACTTTAATGTAAAATTCAACTGTTCAAATTGTAGATATTATTATCAATAGTAAAGTGAAACTACACTGAACAGCAATGAAAATAGGTCACTTTGTATGGAAAATCCTATACAAAGTGACCCATTTTCATTGCTGTTGAGTTTATCATTTTGCTAGATTGAATTTTATCATCTACCAAGGTTATTGTTCGGTTGAAATTGGTTACAGTATTTATAAGCCGACGGAATCTAGTTTAAATACCTAGTGACCCTGAGAATCCTAAGTGATTAGTTAATTGTTCTAGATAATAAACTTGACACAAAATACACACACGAAACAAAGTGAAATTAAATATAGTTAATATAAGTAATTATTGCTTCATATTTTACAACCTTTAAATGATCATTACGTATGTTGAATAAGGACTATACTGTATCACTTACCTGTAAAGGAAAAACTGCACTTTTATTACCAACATATCCGTGTACGACGTGACTTTGGATGGAGAGAACTCGAGGCGTATCTTCAGACATATTAACTGACTTCTAATAATAACTCTAAAGATAATATTGTCCTAAAAAAGAATTTAATAAATATCACATCATAATCTTACATCCTCTTCACTGCTTCACATGATTAAATTAAGTATGAAAACTTACGTTTCGTGTCGATAACAAAATAGCTTTCTCAGCAGTAGTTACTCATATACTGCCACAGTTTTACTGGGTCAGATTCGTTACAACTGATTGCGATTATTGCGAAACTGTTTATTACTATTTAATGTTTCCTTATCAACATTTACTCCCTCCACCGCGGCTCCACCCAATCAAATGGTAAAAGTGACTGACTTGACTTAGGCTGCGTTCCGAAACGCGCTCAAAGCGCTCACAGCACCTTGCATCTCTTTTCCTCTTCAAAGTCGAGTCCTAAGAGGAAAAAGGGTGCAAGGTGCTGTGAGCTCTCTAAGCACGATTCGGAACGCAACCTAACTCACTAGTGTCACTGTCATTGACAACATGCTGACAGATCCTACTGTCAAATTCTACCAGATGACTCGAATAGTCACGCGAAATTTGAAAACTTCTTGCCTTTTTTTAAAGCTTGACCAGTCATCCTAGGTTTCCTTGTTTTGTTGACTTGATTTTTTCAATCAGTAAATACTGTCATTGGTTTCTAACGTGAAACGTCGATTTCCGCAACCCCGTCCGCCCGTGACTAAAACTTCGAGATAAACTGACACTAAAATCATGTTTCTAAGTATTAACGCCTCGTTTTGGCTACGGATGGTTAAATTTGAGATTCTCTATGGAGCCAATTTTAACCATCCGTAGTAAAAATGAGGAGTTTTGTTGATAGTTGATATACTTAATAGGAACCAAGTGCCTAAGGGTGAGTTGATTCAAACCGCCCGTTAAAATTAACGTTATAGTTATTTGTTATGCAAGGCTCTAAGGCTCTAGAATCTTTCGCTAGCTCAGGACTCAAACATGGCACTCGAAGCAAAAAACAAGTTTGCTCTCTTGTTGCACAAATAACTATTACTATGGAATAAAATGACGTTTCTGTGTGGAATGACAGCAAGGACCAGGAGTCTGTCAATTATGTATTAATCAACCCACCCTGTAGTGAACAACCAGTTAAATTAGCAAAGCTCCTATCCAAACAATCGAAGGACTCTAATACATTGTGCGTAAGGTTGAAATTCCATTATATTGAAGTTTTCTTATTGTTCGGTGTCTTTAATCCACATGGCGTGGGGACCTGAAAATAATATTCAACATAAAAATTTAAACAATTTATTTTATTCAGATTTAACACATAATTACTTAATTTCATATATAACAGTAGAAGATAATGCAACTTACACATTAGTTACGCTATCTATAGGTTTAGTTAAGAGGGTTTATTCCGAAAGTTGGCAACGTCGCATATAGCTGTCAAATGTCTCGCTGTTTTTATTAATTTCTCAATATTACTTATAGAATTAAAAAAAGAAGTAATCATTGTATGGTTGAATGATGCGTCTCGTTTTACATTTGTTGGTAAGGCATTCAAATTATAAGATTACTTACATTAAGATGCATGGAAAATGCGATGGAAAGTTTTCAAAAGATACTTACTACTTCCATATCTTCTTAGGTTGTCTGGTAGAGATCGCTATTAAGCGATAAGACCGCCTGCTGTATGCCATACCTTTTTGTGTAATTACATAATGTCTACTGTTCCTTGATTGTGTGGTGTTCAATAAAGTATATTGTATTGTATTGTATAATACTAAAAATGTCGTGTTGCTATGATAATTGTTGCAATCCATACTTAATGTTTTATTCAACCATAGAGCGATTATTCCTGTTTTCATTCAGTAATATTCAGAAAATAATGAAAACTGCGAAATATTTGACAGCTATTTGCAACGTTGGCAACTATCGGAATAAAACCCTCTTAAATAAAGCTAAAATTTTTCAACAAACACCAAATTGCACAGATGTCTAAGTAATGTAGCTTTTCCCTTAATAACTAGCATATAAATCCATAAAACGAAATGTTCATATAATTTTAATATTCCTCAATGAACATTTGGTAGAAACCAGGGATTCACTGTTATTTCATAATTAATACATTAGCCCGTCGTTAATGTTTACAATGCTCATTTCATTCAATGATGTTCAATAAATATAACTAAAAAGCTTGCCTAGATGCCCTTGCATAAAGTTTAGACCACTGGTGTTGGAAAGGGCAGTCAAACCTATATGCAAAAACAGAAAGTAAGCTATTTTTAGTGCCACGTATAGAACGTCTCAAGGAAGCAGCTTGCTTTCGTAATATAGTCTTAAAGCTATGGATCCCAGCCTTAGCTAACATGGTCGATATGTTGCACCCTCGTGGCAGCCCCATGAGCTTCCTAAAGGCATTATGATATTCTTCCTTCAGTTTTTTAAGAGCAATAGGTCTATAATAAAGCCACAGACTACACCCAAAGAAAGTTTGACAATAGGCTTTGAAAAGCAATATTTTGATCTCTTTGCTACAGTATTTAAACCTAGTAGCAAGCATTTCAGATCTTTTGGCGAGTGCTTTCCGGGCTCTCTCAATATCTACCGAGTCTGACCTGCTTCGAGTGAACCAGTGGCCCAAAAATTTAAATTGTGGCACTTTGGCTAGTTCTTTGCCGTAAAGATATGCTGGTGGCGTGTTTAATAAACATCTACCCTTTGCTTTAATGGTTATCACCTGAGTTTTTGAAACGTCATATTTGAGACCATGATCAGTAGCATATTTCTCACAAACATTTAACAGAGTTCGGAGTGCACTGATAGCAGGTGTTATAAGCACCATGTTTTCTCCATAGCTAACAGCATTAACACTTTGTCTACCAATCCAGCATCCTGAGTAAGTCTTGCTGATTTCTCTAATTAACTCGTTTATGTATATGTTAAAAAGCCTGGATGAGGTCAAGCTCCCTTGACGTAATCCACATTTCAACTTGTAAGGTTCAGAAAGAGCTTCACCCCATTTAACACTGTTCATCTGATTTCCATACCAATATTTAAACAAGGCAATGACATCCATGGGAACAAATGTGTCACAGCACAATTTGTACCAGAGGAACTCATGAGAGACCCAATCAAATGAATCACGAAGATTGAGAAAGCACACATTAGTTTCAGTTCTCCTATCAGTGTAATATCGTATTATTTGCTTGGCACATAACAAGGCAGTTTCCACAGAATAGTTCGGCTTAGACCCAAACTGTGCGTCATGGAATCTCACATGTTTACTTAAAATATGATCTAGTAAACTATCTAGTAACACTGCCAAGATAGTAGCCAGTGATTTTGGTTTGTAGTTGCTTTTATCATATACATCTCCCAATTTATTTTTGGCAACTGGCACCACAATGGTTCGAATTAGACTTTCTGGTAAGTAGGAGTGTCTAAAGCAAAGATTATAAAATTGTGCTAGAAGTGGTGGTAAATGCGCACCAGCATACTTTAGGTGCTCAATGCTTAGGTAGTCGTGTCCTGGAATTTTGCCTCTTTCCATTTTCTTAATGATGGATACTATATCTTTAGATGTCACAGTTGAAATAAGATAAACCGTACTGTCATATTCATCAGGCATCTGCCCATTATCAGGTAGAAAAGGTGGATCTATATTAAAGTGGTTCTTGAATAAGTTTGCTATTTCTTTAGGTCCTGTTACACCATTCATGCTTTCAGGAGGGCTGGCACTATCTTTGGATTTTCCACTTATTTTCCAAAACTTGTCAAAGTTTTTTGTAAAATGATGAGATGCTATAATATTTAGCCTTATTTGATCCTGATTTTTCTTACACCATTTAAGTTTGGTTTTGAATTTTTGCTTTGATTTACACATGTTTTCATAAATAGGTCCTTTGGAAGGTTTGCCCTCAGCAGTGGCGGACTAAGCCTGTCGGGGGCCCGGGGCGGAAAATCGAAATGGGGCCCCCTCCTTGCCTGTGTAGATGTGTTGATGGTGTATGTTAGGCTCCCGTGTACTGACAACCTAACACATTTAGTTGAAATTTGTTCGCTTACCATCAGGTGGTCTGTGTGCTCGTTTGCATTAATATACATCCGTCTTCTATCTATACTATCTGTCTATACTATAATAAAAGGGCAGAACCCGGCGTGTCTGTACCTACATAGAAATAAAAGTTCAAAAAAAGGGACGGGGGGTCTAAAGACATCTTTAGACCCCCCGTTCCTTCAGCATATGGTAGACCACAAAACAGCGATTTTTAGAAATCTTTTCTGTCCGTCTGTCTGTCTGTTTGTTATGGTTAATCTCCGAAACTACTGAACCGATTTGAATGCAGTTTTCAAGGGTAGATAGAGCATCATTTGGAGCAACATATAAGCTAAATGTTTGATTAAAATCGGATGTCGGAAAAAAAGTTATCGGCAATTTTATATTCCACGCAGACGAAGTCGCGGGCAGAAGCACTAGCTTAGTTCTTAATATTATAAATGCGAAGCGAAAATAACTTTGAATCTCTGTTGCGTCTTCACGCTCAAATCGCTTCACCAATTTAGATTAAATTTGGTATGGATGGAGATAATTCTAGTCCCGATGAAGGACATAGGCATAGCCTAATTTTCGTATCTAGTTTCCGCGGGAACGCGAGCGCTACAACCGAATTCTACGTGGACAAAGTCGTGGACTGAAACTAGACCATTTTCTAATATTATAAATGCGAAAGTAACTCTGTCTGTTACCTCTTCACATTTCAACCGCTGGACCGATTTAAATGAAATCCGGTATGGAGATAGTTCTTGTCTCGAGGAATGATCCAGTAACCCTGTCGTTTGAAAGTATGGAGTAGTAAGCGCGAGTTAGGATTTTTTGCAGGCTTGTTTATGTTGTTGGCCTAAAGTATAATCCAAGTTTATGATCTCGAGCGCCGAACGCAACTTTGTCGAAAATAAAAAAAAACAAGAGAAAATTTCAGCTGTGTTTCAGATTTTGGTTACAAAGGACTAGTTTTTGATACCACCTTCTCAGGACGTTTTTAAGGAAGACAAAATTTGCTATGATAATGAGACTAGAATCGTCTCTGTGTACCCAATAGTTTCTGAGATAAAGCTTTTCAGAATTCATCATTTTTCTGAACTTTGCAATATTTTAGAAGTCACTCGAACAGTGGTAGCAGGTTGTGTTTCCAATTACCTCCATCGGAGTGTGCTAGTGTTGCTCGTGTGGGGTCACAAATTGGAGCCACCTGTAGTATTTTTATATCCTACTAGCTTTTGAAGGCGATTTCGTATGCAAGGATCGTAAGGAACTTGCATGCCAAATTTCAGCTTCTTACGACCAGCAGTTTCAGCTATGCGTAACACACACCAAAAGAACTTTGGGGTAACCATCGAACTACTGCCACGTTTTACCTATAATTAGCAGACAACGCTCAGCGATACCATAACTGATGGTCATAGGAAGCTGAAATTTAGCATGTAAGTTCCCTAGGAGGTGCAGAGGCGCACTAAGAGAGGATTTTCTAAAATTCTTACGGGAACGGGAAAAACGGGACTTTAAATTTTAATGTTTCTGTGCATTACGAATTCGCCTTCAAAAGCTAGTAGCATATAAAAATGCTACAGGTGGCTCCCATTCGTGACTCCACACGAGCAACACTAGCACAATCCGTCGAAGGTAATTGGAAAAACATCCCGATAGAGTTGTTCGATGACTTCTACAAGAACTTCGCAATAAGTTCTGAAAATAGATGAATTCTGAAAAGCTTTATCTTAGAAACTATTGGGTACATAGACACGGTTCTAGTCTCATATTATAGCAAATTTAGTCTTCTTTAAAGACTTTCTGCGAAGGTAGTATCAAAAACTAGTCCTTTAGAGTCAAAATCGCCAAAATCTGAAAAGCATCCGAAACTTTCTCGTTGTTTTTTTTATTTTTCACAAAATTGCGTTCGCGGCGCTCGAGGTCAAACTTGGATAATAAATAAATAAATAATAAATATCTTGGGACATTTCACACATATTGACCTAGCCCCAAACTAAGCAAAGCTTGTACTATGGGTGCTAGACAATGATATAAATACTTATATAGAGAAATACATACATATATAAATACTAAACATCCATGACTCGAGTACAAACATTTGTGTTCATCACACGAAGTTTGCCCCGAGCGGGACTCGAACCCGCGACCATCGGAACAGAAGGCAGGGTCACTACCAACTGGACCGATCCGGCCGTCAAATACATTACATATATACATTATACATTACATTATACATTAGTTACATTAGTTATTAGGATAATACATTAGTTAGGCCAACATCATAAATAAGCCTGCAAAAAATCCTAGAGTGGGGCCCTCGCGTCAACTAGGTCGAAACCAGAACATTGGCGTAACAATAGGATGGCAGTGGCGTGTGGCGGCATGGGCAAAATTCCCTAATTCACTACCTGGGCTGAGGGGGCCCCGGCCCAAGAGGCCGCGAGGAAAGAAAGGAAAATCCAAAATTTTCAGTTGTACAATTTTGTAAATTAACGGGGCTGGGGCCCCATAGGTACGAAAGATTTGCCACGGGGCCTCGAGCGTGAGGTGGTACAGTTATACCGCTGCCTAGTCGATATTATTTTTTCAAGATTTTTTTGCCTTAAGTACTATATTATTTGGTGATTTGGGGGCCCCCTAGGACCGGGGGCCCGGGGCGGACCGCCCCCGCCGCCCCCCCCTTAGTCCGCCACTGGCCCTCAGCAATCCAGTTGAGTAAGCTAATGCGTGCTTCTGAATGAGAGTGTTTGACATATTTATTCCAACCAGCCAAATTCTGTTTTTTTCCAGAATGACAGATTTCAGCAGCCTTACTTAAAACACTCACTATTGTGTTATACAACTCATCTATAATTGCTTTATGATCTTCTTTATCGCAAATCTCATTTAAACACTTTGCGAGTTGATCTGGAATGCCAATAAGTTGTAATTGATGGTTACAATTTTTTCTGTATTTTTCTATTTGCCATTTATCTCTGTCACCCCATATTACTTTGTTGAATGCCATTATTTACTGTTTTATAGTATATTTAAACAGAAAGTTATAACTGAAAATTATGACTGGCTACTGCCTGCTTTTGGTTGCTCCTGAGTCATTTTGTAAGCATTTTCCAATGTTTCTGTTACAATTTTCATATCATTCTCAATGCTCCGAGCCCAATTCTCAACATCTCCAATCTCCTTGAGCGCACTACTGAAGTTCTCCACTAATGCGAGCCACTGCTGAGTTTGCTTCGAGAAATTGATGGCTCCTTGATGTAACAGCTTTGCCTCAGCATCTAACTTCTTCTGATTTAAATAAGCTTGGGCAACACTGAAATTAAAATTTAAATATAATCATTAAGATGGTAAAATAAAAATGTACTTAATTTTCTTTAAACTTGATAGATAACACGAAAACTACATACAATTGTTGTGTTTCACATGGTGTATGATTTCAATATGTACAAATTTTCTATCTTACAAACATTTGTATTAAAAAAGGAATGTGGCAGTAAGAAGAGCGCACTTTGAAATTTAATGGGAAAAATCTGTAGTCAGTTCTATCTAATGTGAAAAAAAGAGTCATATTTATTACTCACCCAACATTAAGATGGTCGACTAAAGCTTGCGTTAAATCGTTGGCTGCGGAGATGCACTCTTTGCGTTTTTGTTCTGGAACACATACATATTGTATAAGCAAATTATTCAACGTACCACAATGCAGTAATTAATATTTCCACTATAAACTAATTCTTACCTTGCACAACTCGTTTTGCGGCCTGTTTAGTTTGATGTTCTTTTATTAATGAGGACAGCATTATATTATTTATAGTCACAGTTATTTATAGTCGCCTACCTAGAAAAGATGTCCCTAGCTTTTATAACGCCACGAACGGTATTACTGTACACGAAAGTAAAAATTCCATGCGAATAATGCGAATCAACACAAAACAGTTTCTTTTTTCCGTTGTATGCCAAGGCAGGCAAAGTTGGCATTTGACTGACAGATGTTTGACAGTAGGTAACGTGACTGATTTTTCAATGTTGCCAAGCCAAGGCAAGCGTGGTTTTTAAGGTTGCTTTCCGTATCGCGCTCACAGCGCTTTGAGCGCATTTCGGTACACTTTGTGAGCGTGCTCACAGCTCTCAGGAAATTCATGACGTCATTGATGACGTCATCGATCGACGCTCACGGTACTCGCGCTGCGGGCGTCGTGAGCGTGCTTATAATCGTTCCGAATCAAAAACGCGCACACACGGTCGTGAGCGTGATAATCGATCCGGGACACTTACGAGCGTTGTGATCGCTGTGAGCGCTTTGAGCGCGATACGGAACGCACCCTATAAAATCTGACCAGAAATTCAGCAGACCTGTCCTTGTGGACCTGTCAATGAGGGCGCCGTGGAGGTAATCCATTATTATATCAATATTATAAATTATATGCGAAAGTATGGAGGGTTCAAGTAAATCTTTATACTTCGAAAAGTGGACACCAAATCGGGTACTTATGTTGGGGGTGCTGCGGTCGCTACAAGTGTCAAGCCATGAAGCCACCTACCTAGGCGGATTCTGCAGTAGCGCCTTCAGATGATGCTGCTGAGGCGAAAACGCAGCGGAAGCGGTTGTGAGGAGAGTGTGTTTTGTTGCTTATCAAATCCGCTGGACACGTTTTCAACTGTTTCGCCATATAAGATTGCGCTGCTTACCAAGACACATTCCACACTTCATATGCGAAAGTAACTCTGTCTGTCTGTTACCTCTTCATGCTCCAACCGCTGCGTACCGATTGAGATGAAATTTGGCATGGAGATAGTTGGGGTCCCGGGAAAGGACATAGGTAGGTAGGCTACTTTTTATCCCAGAAAAACGCATAGATCCCGCGGAAACACGATAACCGAATTCCACGCGGGCGGAAGCTAGTAATAATAATGGAGCAAGTGCTGTCAATTTCAATGCGATAAAAATTGCTAACTGAACTGCGGTTTATTCGCCTTTCACTTCACGATACAGCTCAGACGATAGGCCGCGTTTCTTCTTTCTTTTCTGGATTGAACATTCTACCAGAGGCACATAAGTAGGTAGATAAGTAGTCAAAATTCAGACAGGACAGGCTCTGAATCTGTATTGCGTTTGACCACCGTTCGCGATGCGGAAGACGACATTAGGTTTTTCTATACGAAATGGAACCTTATGTACGCCACTCGTATTGAACTCGTATTGAAAAACTAATGGTCGTCTTCAGCATCGCAAATGGATGCTCAAACGCAATAGGTACCGGTGCAGTAGTTTTTCAATACGAGTGGCGCTCATTAAGGTTCGTAAGAAATTTCGAAAAAATACTTTCGTCTTTCGCATCGCAAACGAATGGCCAAACACCCCTGCTGGTCGATCCTGATCCTACATACTTTGACGATTCTGACAAACCCCAAATTTTTCACTGAAACAAAATCTAAGCAAACGGGTTACATGTGTTTTTAGGGTTCCGTACGAGACCCTAGTCTGGATGAACTTCTTCTTCTTGCTAGTGCCATCTTCTACCGAAGTTTGGCGATCATCATGGCTATTTCCACTTTTGACGCAGCTGAACGGAAAAGTGATCGAGTGCTCTTCTGGAACCATTGACGCAGATTCTTAAGCCAAGAGGTTCTTCTTCTACCAACACTCCGTTTACCTTGAATCTTGCCCTGGATAATTAAATGTAATAATTCGTACTTGGGATTACGCATAATGTGCCCGAAGTATTCAAGCTTCCGTTTCTTAATGGTTTGAAGAACCTCCAGCGATTTTCCCATACGCTGCAACACTGTTACATTGCGCACTTTATCTCTCCACGAAATCCGTAACATTCTCCTGTACACCCACATCTCGAATGCTTCAATTTTATTGCTCATGGCTTCGGTGAGTGTCCACGCTTCAACGCCGTACAAGAGAATGGAGAATACGTAACAGCGTGCAAGTCGAGTGCGAAGCTTAATGTTTAGCCTCCTATCGCAAAGTAGTACACGGAGTCTCGAGAACGCGTACCGTGCCTGCTCTATACGGCAACGTACGTCCAGGCTATGGCTGCCATTATTGTCTACTTGACAACCAAGGTACCTGTACTTTTCCACCTTCTCGAGCCTATGGCCACCACAATATAGAGAACTGGCTGCTGGTATCGTCTTCGAAACGATCATAAACTTAGTCTTCTTGATGTTGATGTTCAAGCCATATGTTGCGCTCACAGACTGCACACTTGATAATAACACCTGAAGATCCTCCATTGTACCTGCCATCAAAACCGTATCATCAGCGTACCGGATGTTATTTAGCACTTGCCCATTCACCAGTAATCCAACATCAATGCCTTCCAGTGCTTCCGTGAAAATATTCTCTGAATATAAATTGAAGAGAAGGGGGGACAATATGCAGCCTTGCCGGACGCCCCTCAATATTTCCACTTCATCAGTGAGAACGCCATCCACGCGTACGCAAGCCTTCTGATGCCAGTACAAGTTTTGTATGAACCTGACATCCTTCGAATCAAGGCCGATGGCGCGAAGGATGTGCAGTAGCTTAGTGTGTTGCACTCTGTCAAAGGCTTTTTCATAATCAATGAAGCATACATACACATCCTGATTCATATCCAAACACCTCTGGATTAGAACCTGATAGCCAAACAAGGCATCCCTAGTACCAAGTCCGTTTCTAAATCCAAACTGGGAATTCGAGATGACGTTCTCACACTTGTTGTATATCCTCCTGTGAATGACCTTTAAGAAAAGTTTTAAAGCATGACTCATCAGCGATATGGTTCTGTAGTCGCTGCACCTTCTAGCTGTGGATATCTTAGGCAGGGTTACAAAGATGGATTTTAGCCAATCAGCGGGGATTCTACCAGTATCATATATAGCATTGAAGAATTCAGTTAGTAGATCTAGGTTTTCGTACTCCAGCAACTTAATCAATTCGACAGGTAGTTCGTCAGGTCCAGCGGCTTTGCCTGATTTAGCAGATTTTATGGCACACGCCACTTCGCCCTTGGTTATCTTTGGGCCAGTACAATCCAGATCCACTACATCAGTCACTATAGGACGCACGTCATCAAAGAGAGCTGCAATATACTCCGTCCATATCGCCACTTTCTCTTCAACACTCATTGCAAAATTACCCGAGCTGTTGAGCAGTGTATGCGTATTGAATTTTTGTTCACCAATTAATGACTTTATCTTTTTGTGCATATTCCGCCAGTCATACTTTGCTTCCAGGTCTTCTATATCCACACACTGATCGCTCATCCACATCTCCTTGGCTACTAGTACCTTTCTCTGAATTAACAGGTCCACTGCTCGATATTGACTATCGTCAACCCCTTTGTGTTGCCGTCGCAGGTCCATAAGGTGCAAGATCTCGTTTGTAATCCAACCATTCTTCCTTTTTACCTTTTCTGGTTGAAGTATACTCTGGCCCGTATCCAATATTGTAGTTTTAATGGATTTCCAAGTCGACTCAATGTCATAATCTGCACCGGTTACCTGTTTTAGCTGATCAAAGTTGGTATTTATTTCTGTATGTGCCCTTCCACGTATACTTTCATCTCGAAGCCTATTTACGTAAATTTTTGGCTTTAATGTAGCAACCTTCGGGATCTTCATACAACATTCCATGCAGGCAATTACTGGATTGTGATCTGACTTCACGTCAGCTCCAGGATAGGTCTTCACTGACTTAAAACTATTGCGGTACCTTGGATGAACTTACGCGGGGTAATTTTTGTGTCATTCGATAGGTAAAATAAAATAAAAATAATATCTGGGTTTGCGGAAACCGTTTTTCAATTTAGGGATGCGTATGTGAAATATTAAGCTTTAAAGCGTTTTTTTTATTAGATACAAGTTTCCCCACCCCTGCCAGCAAAACCATTGTTTTTGAAAAAAAAACATGGTATTCATGGTAGTAGTTATACAATGTGTCCCTGGATAAAGTTGCAAAACCAATAGGGATGAAACGTGGTGATATTTTATCGATGAATAAAATAATTTAAAAGAATCCCGTTTTTTTTTTTCATTAATTATCTTTGAGTAAATCGAGGAATAACTAAAAAAAAAAGTATTTTTTTTTGTTTCAAATCATTGTGATTATCGGACGGGGTATTTAAAAATTAAGAAATCGTTTTACATTAGATGTAAAAAATAATACGCAGGTAAATGAAATAGTAGAAAAACTAGCTGCCTTGGGGCACGGTGCCCAGAAGACTGGCTGCAGTACCACGTTAAAAAGGCCGCTTTTTTTATATTTTCTATATTTTTGTATTTATTTAAATAACATGAATAACGCATTGTGTTAAATCCCGCTAATTAAAAATCAATACGACCCTTAGGAGGGGAGATATCCTGGGTTTTTGTAATTGTAAAAATATTATAGGAATTTTTCATTCTATTGTTTTCATCGAAAAAATATCATCATTAACCCTATTTGTTTGTGCACTTTATCTAAGGGTACATAACCAAATTATCAGGAAAAATTTCACAGCTAAGTAAGTAGGCTGTACAAGTTTACGGGTAATAGCCGACCAACTTGAAAAAAAGTACTCGGCGAAGTAAAAATGTTGTGCATTAAATTAAATACTAGGCAACACAGAATCCTACATTGCGCGTGGTCCGATACGTACTTGGCCGGTTTGTTGTAATAATTCACTTTATAAATTTCACTGTATATATTATATTTTATGTTACGTTATTTATGACTTCAGAACGAATATTACTATCATCATCATCATCATTTCAGCCGAAGGACGTCCACTGCTGGACATAGGCCTCCCCCAAGGCTCGCCACTCAGACCGGTCTTGTGCTACTTGCTTCCACCGGTTTCCCGCGACCTTTACGAGGTCGTCGCTCCATCTTGTTGGAGGCCTACCGACAGCTCGTCTCCCGGTTCCCGGACGCCACTCAATAACTTTCCGGCCCCATCGGCCATCAGACCTGCGAGCAATGTGCCCCGCCTACTGCCACTTAAGGCTCGCAATTCTTCGGGCTATGTCGGTGACCCTAGTTCTACTGCGGATATCCTCATTTCTGATTCTATCACGCAGAGAAACTCCGAGCATAGCTCTCTCCATTGCCCTCTGAGTGACATTGAGCCTTCTTATGATACCCATATACTATATACATATACCATATACCATAAGGGGTGAAATTTTTATGGAGATTTGTAGGGTCGACGTCAAAGAGATGTTTACACTTTTTCACCCTATTCCGTTGTATTAAGGTTCAAAAGTGTAAACATCTCTTTAACGTGAATTGCACTAAGCATTAGCACAGATTACTCTAAATACTTATTTAATATATATATTTTTTTTACTTGGTTTATCGTAAGCCTGCGCGAGGCCGCTACGAGCGCGAGGGAGGCTCTTGGGTTGCCCGCTTCGCCCCCCCCCCCTAAGGCCGGCTCTGCCTATTACTAAGACTCCGCTGTCCGTCCCTCCGTCTGTCTGTCATCAGGCTGTATCTGATGAACCGTGATAGTTGGACAGTTGAAATTTTCACAGATATAAAAACGATATATATTTCTGTTGTCGCTATATAATAACCCCAATATATAATAGTCCCAAATCCGCGCTGATCCCGCGTGAGGAATATAGCCCGAACCCTCTTATGATGAGAGGAGGCCTGTTCCCAGCAGTGGGACGCAAATAGGCTGTAGTAGTAGTAGTAGTAGTAGTAGAATATAATAACAAACCATCATCATATCAGCCGATTGACGTCCACTGCTGAACATAGGCCTCCCCCAAGGCTCGCCACTCCGACCGGCTAATAACAAGTACTAAAAAATAAATATTTAAAGGGGCTCCCATACAACAAACGTGTTTTATTGCCTTTTTTATAGATATTGGTACGGAACCCCTTGTGCGCGATTCCGACTCGAACTTGGCAGGTTTTTTATTGTATCTATATGTAGGTATATATAAAGGTTGTGTTCGGACCTTGAGCAGCGTTCGGAATGACGATAACGACCACTCTGCGAACTACGAAGCTGACCTAGATGACCACTGGCTACCCCTGCCCCAGCCACTATGATTGCATTGCATTAATTATTGTTCCTTAATGGAAGCACCGTATCGATTCTCGCTTATCGCGCCAGCTGCGCCCGACATCGGAAAAAGATTTCCGATCTTGTTACATTTTATTTTTAAATCGCTTTCTGTTCGTTACAAAATATGCGATATGTACTTGAGCTGATTACAGACAAAAGGTAAAAGGACCAAGAAAACTACGCTACTTGTTACTGATAAATTTTAATTCTAATTATAATATATATAATAATAATTCTTATTTTATGTGTAAATAAATTTATTTCAGCAAATTCGAACTTGATGTCAGGTAGGGGTAGGTGAGGGTACCTTACTTACTTATACTTAGGTACCAAATTCATTAATGTGTACACGTTAGTACTATTACTTATTCTGTGAGTGACACAGGTAGGTAAATAATTCACGATAAAACCGTAATCTTAAATTTTCAGCTTACAACCATGAGATGTAGAGATCAGTAAAGTTAGGATTATAAATTATAAGTGAAAGAAGACACAGGTCAGAAAAATAAATAAACCGACTAAATATAAACGATGAGGCGACCTTACATAATATTAGGTAATTGATGATTCTTTCATTCCTTCTTTCTTTGTGAATATGGATTAGGTTGTTATAATACACAAAATGCTCGATAGGTTTCAACTTTGAACGTGAAATCGGCACTGCAACTCATCCACTCTTGGCTTTGTCGAGGCGCTCGCTGCTGACGGCTCCCAGCTTTTCCTTCAGTTTCTCCGTGAACTCGGGGTCGTCCCAGCCCCAGATGTGGTGGCTTCCGTCGCCCGTCCGCTGTGACCGCTGCTTTACTATCTCCGGAGACACGCTCTTCAAGTCATACGCTTGGCCGATCTGAAGAACAAAATATATAGATATTTTTCACAATGGAATGGAAAATGTATCACATTCAGAGACTTCGATTGAACCAACCGCTACCTAAAGAATACACCTATAATACAATAGAATGTGATAGAACTTTTTAAAAGATTTATACCTACTTTGCTTTTCAGAAGCGCAGATTGTTTTTGTCAAAGGTCCAAAATTTGGTTATGGGACCTTTTTTTATGTAAATAGATTGACAATAGGCAGCACGTCTGATGGTAAGTGGTTACCGCCGCCTATAGACATTTGTAATACCAGAGGCGTCACCAATATCGAAAAAAAAAAATGGAACTGGAATTTTGACTTGTAGGTAATTTGTAACGAATCATGGAATACTGCGATTTACTCGTATACGTGCATGGAAGGGTGGAGGGGAGGATCATCAGAGGTGGGCCCATGTGGTGAAAATGATAGGTTTAAAGCCTATTTGATGTCTTTTTATAGAGACTGAATATTAAAAGACTTGAAGGTCGCGGGAATACGGTGGTTGCGAGTGGCAAAGCTGGTCCGAGTGGCGCGCCTTGGGGGAGGCATACGTCCAGCAGTGGACGTCTATCAGCTGAAATGATGGTGATGAAATACGGAGAGTCTACGTTGGAAGATCAGATGACTGAATCTCGCTGAACGAACGCATACCTTAGCCATGGCCTCAATGAACACGATAGTAGGCGTCAGCATGTTGTAGAGCGGCAGTTCCGTGGCGCGGTAGTCCCACGGGAACGTGTGGTGGTAGTTGTGGAAGCCTTCCACGCAGAACATCCATACGGCGAGGTTTTCGCGGGGGTTCAACGACCTGAGGAAAAGTGCGAAATTAAGTCGATGACTAGTACTACTACTACTACAGCCCAGAGTTTGGGCTATAGTCCCCACGCAAGCCCAGTGCGGATTGGGGACTTCACACACATCTTTGAATTACTTCGCAGATGCGTGCAGGTTTCCTCACGATGTTTTCCTTCACCGAAAAGCTCAGTGGTAAATTCAATTTGTATTTTTGTAATCCAAATTGAATTTAGCACTGTGCGAGCCGGAATCGAACCCCCGACCCTCGGGATTAGAGGCGGTAGGTCGAACCACTAGGCCACCACGGCTTTTTTAAGTCGTGACGTCATGCGATTGGCGCTAAGCGCTAGTTCTGCACTAAGCGCCCATCCCTGCCGTTCTTTATTTTATGCCCATAACGGTTTCCTACGTAAGTTTTTACTTACGCTCTTTTAGAATGAGGAGTTTTTTAATTTAAATTGTATGTACGAAATTTACGACTCACCAGTAAAAAAAGAAAAGTATGTGTCCTATTAAATTTTTCCAACTTTCTAACGACCTAATTAAATGTGACGTGTTAAAAAAATTCAATGTTGTCATTTTGTAGTAGGTTATCTAATCTAGGTACTTGGAGCTTGTCCATTTGGATATCGCCTGCTGTATTCAAATCCGGATAGCACCTCTGAGTATATTTTAGTGCGAAATTAAATTTCAATTTATCTTCTGAGCTTTTCGGTGAAGGAAAACAAAACAAACCTAGGTACACACGCATCTCATGGGTGTATGTGAATTCCCCATTCCGCAGTCAAGCGTGGGGATTATAGCCTCTCGTTAGTAATTAAGGGCCCAATAGTGGGACATAAATAGACTGTTACTGTTAAACAAGTTACGGTAGGTATTATATAAATTAGTGTAATTTAATATTAGATTCATCCAATAGGCGGTAGGTACTCGATAGTGAAGATACCCCTTTGATATAATTATTTATGACTAGCTTCTGCCCGCGACTTCGTACCCGTGGAATATAAAATTGCCGATAACTGGAAAGAAATTTCCGACATCCGATTTTAAACATATATGTTGCTCCAAATGATGCTCTATCTACCCTTGAAAACTGCATTCAAATCGGTTCCGTAGTTTCGGAGATTAACTCTAACAAACAGACAGACAGACAGAAAAGATTGACTAAAAATCGCCGTTTTGTGGTCTACCATACATCTTTAGACCCCCCGTTCCTTTTTTTGAACTTTTCTATCTATGTACAGACACGCCGGGTTCTGCTCTTTTATTATAGTAAGTATAGATAATTGCCATTGTAGTTTGTCATAGAACTACTTAATATTCAATTAGACTTTGTCGATTTGATTACCTATTTACGGCAAGTAATTATAATAAATTATGCAGTAGCACACAATTAATCGAAGTGTGCTCTAGTTTCGAAGGACTCTCACTGAACTTTACAATTACCATACATTAATTATGAAGTTACTGTCAATTAATTATTGTTTACAAACAATGAGCGATGTGTTTGGTTGATACTTCGAATTTATTTATTGGTATCAGATACATTAAGTACCTATACTTAGGATTATTTTTCTTTCTGCCAGGGGTCGAGTTTATTAAAATGCTTTGCTTAGAATAAGAGCGTTTATCATTGACCTATAATAAGTAATAACATATGGACGAACTGTGCCTAACAGAATATGTCAAAATATATGGAGCAAACTGACATTAGAAAATACGTTATAATGCTAATAACGCCTCTTTATAACGAAGGCCAAACGGGTGCCCGAGCTGTTCGGGCACGCGTTTTGAAGGGTCCATTTTTCTCCGGCGGATTGTGAATCCTTACTTATAATAGATACATGGCGTTTATGCACTATAAAATTTACGTAATTCTAGGCAGGTGTGAAAGTAACAGGAGCCTTATTCTAGTTTGATAACATACGTCCACTGGCACCAAGCCACTAACCTCGGGTTAGCATTAACTCAGGTTTAGTATTCATTATTACTTTAATTATTATATTATTAACATCGATCGAGTTAGAGGGAAAGCGCCGAGACGTGGTGCCGGCCGGCCTTAGTAATAGTACATTATTGCAGAGGCCGCCAAGTAGCGCATTGCCGGACGAGTCAGCTAGAAGGCTGAGCGAAGCGAAGCCTTCTATTAGTACGAGTCCGGCAATCGCAATTGCGGCCGAGGTATATATAATACTTTTCTCAAACAGCGAGGAAATAGGTAAGGTCAGTCGGGGCAAGTGCGCCAGGATGGGGGTAAGTGCGCCTAACATAAACATATCGAAACCTATAAATATTACTCAATTAGTAGTTGGCTCTTTACAAGGCATATAGGGGCGAAGTAAATTTAGGCGCACTTACCCCACATCAGTATTTACTACTTCCATGATCGTGGATGATTTGGCCATGGAAGTTGTACTTATTACCTCCATGGATTTGTCAGTTTCGGGGCAAGTGCGCCAGGATGGGGTAAGTGCGCCTAACATAAATATATCGAAACCTATAAATATTACTCAACTAGTAGTTGGCTGTTTACAAGGCATAGGGGCGAAATAAATTTAGGCGCACTTACCCCACATCAGTATTTATTACTTCCATGATCGTGGATGATTTGGCCATGGAAGTTGTACTTATTACCTCCATGGATTTGTCAGTTTCTCTACAGAGGTGTCTCAAATAGCAAGCGAATTAAAAAAAAAACACACGACAATAATGTTTTTGCTGGCCAAGGCCGGCAATGGACAGCCTCGCGTCTTCTTTTTTTGAAAGTAACACGAACATTTCCGAGCATGTTTGAGAAAAATACCTTCTCTTACTTGTCATAAGGTCTATATCCGAAGACGTGCGAGAAGCTGTTTACACTCCACACGACGTTGATTCCGAAGGTGTACCGCAGTATGGTGGGGATGAGGAAGGCGTTCAACCAAGTCTCATTCCAGAAGTACACCGGGATGACGGTCGGCAGCACGAAGCAGAGGATCGGCATCATCTTCAAGTAGTGCCTGTTGAAATATGGAATGGAATACATCATTATCATTCATAATACTAAAGTTCTGCGCCTCACGCCTACATCGGATTCCCGCGACTTTTACGAGACCTCGGGTCACTTGGAGGTCTACAGACAGTTCGGCTTCCGGTACTCAGACCTTTTTGGCCCCGACGTCTATCGGTATTTAAAGCAATCATAACATTTGGATCATGGTATTTATTTAATATGCTACTTTTTAAGGTTATCGTTATGTTTTTTTTTAACTTATGTTAGGTATGTTTAAAGATAGTACCTACGTAATCTAGATACATATAATAAAGCTAAAGAGGGTCGAAGGTCTGTAGGTATGTATGGGAGAAATTCGAAAAAAAGTTGTCTGGGGATACTTAGAATCGATAACAGAACACATTCCAACAGTTTATAGAATTTTGTCTGTTTATTTTGATGAAATTTGGTGTATGAGGATAGTTGGAGTGCCGAGAAAGGATATGGGTAGGCTACTTTTTATCCCGAAAAAACGCTTAGTTCCCGCGGGAACGCGATAACCGAATTCCACGTGGACGTTTTCGCGGGAAGAACCTAGTAGTAAAGATAAAAAATATATAGTAACATACAGCAGCAACAGCAGTTGGACTGTAAAAGTGATCAAAGTGGTGGTCACACCATTCTATTTACTTATTAGAAAATCAGAGCATGTGTGCAGCTCATTTCTACAGTTCACATATTTTTTCTGCTGACAGTACCAGCTAGGCACCTACTACACTACTACTTCTTCAGCCTATTTGCGTCCCACTACTGGGCACAGGTCTTCGCACATAAGTAAACTTAGAGGTGCGAGCCGGAATCGAACCACTGACCCTCTGCATGAGAGGCGGTAGGTCGAACCACCTAGGCCACCACAGCTGGGCACCTATGAAAATAAAACATTAAGAAAGAGGTCAATCGCCGACCCAAACTAGGATGGACTGCGCAGGGAAAGTTTTAGTGGACACTGGATAGACGTTACGGCCACTAAATGGATGCGAACGCAAGCGATCGTATGTTGTAGCGGATTACGGGAGAGCCATATCCAACAATATCCATATCCATATTATCCATATCCATACTGATATTATAAATGCGAAAGTAATTCTGTCTGTCTGTATGTTACCTCTTCACGCTTCAACCGCTGGATCGATTGAGATGAAATTTGGCATCGAGATAGTTGGGGTCCCGGGAAAGGACATAGGCTACTTTTTATCCCGGAAAAACGCATATGTCCCGCGGGAGCGCGATAACCGAATTCCATGCGGGCGAAGTCGCGGGCAGAAGCTAGCTTTTGTTTAAATTAATGTTGACCATATGTTAGCTTTGGCATAATAATCTCTACTATAAACTAGCTGTGTTCAATATTTTCGGTGAAGGAAAACATCGTGAGGAAACCTGCACGCGTCTGCGAAGTAATTCAAAGATGTGTGTGAAGCACAACATCCGCACTGGGTCCGCGTGGGGACTATAGCCCAAGTAGCCCAACCCTCTCGTGATGAGAGGAGGCCTGTGCCAAGCAGTGAGCCGTAAATAGGCTGTACTAGTAGTTCAACATTTTTAACACGGATCCATTCCTTGAAGAGGAAATTCCATGTGAACGAAATCACGAGCGTAAGTCAGTTGTAATAGTCCGGGAGCCCTAGACGGGATTTGTGTAGTGATTCAATCGCCTCCGATTAAGTTATGGAAGATACCTACCTACCTACCTACTATGTTTCACCTCTAAATTGTCGGATTAAGAAATTAGGTTTCGTTTGGGGGAATCTAACAGTCCCTCTAATTATACCTCACGCGCTCGATTTTTTAATTTTCTTCAGACACCTTACCGTTTCTGAAACATGACCACGGGATCTTCATACAGGTCAGTGAGTTCGATGCGTTTCCCGCCCTCGATGACCTCGGGGCTCTTCTTGCAGCAGAGCCACCCCATGTGGGAGTAGAACAACCCCCGTTCTGCGTTGTGGGGGTCGGCGTCCGTGTCAGCGTACTTGTGGTGGGTGCGGTGGTCGCGAGCCCATTCGAAAATGCAGTCCTAGATGCAGATATCATTATTATTCGCTAAAGGTCGGCTACAGGCAGGCGAGCCTATTGGAAACGAACTACTTTTTTTTTCCACAGTGTGTTGTCCGCAGTGCGAACAAATGAGTATTCCGAGTAGATCGCATCCGTGGCAAGACGTCCGGACTTTAACATTGGGGACTATAACAATTTTCAAGAACGCGAGTACAAATATGGCTTGTCTAATTTAATACCTAGTGTAAAATATAATAGATCGAACTGAAAAAAATAATTGAAAATATTCACGATAAATATATTCGCGTATATTCTTTACGTTCTGATGATGATGATGGAATCTGTAAGTTAAGAAAGCAATTATTTACCTGGAAGCCCATTGTCTGCCAGAGCATTAGAAGAATTCTCAGCGGCGTCCGCGCCTTGTAGCTGCGGTGGGTCCAAAGGCGATGAGATCCCGCCCCGATGCCGATAGCACACATGAGATGGACAGCGAAAGCTGTAAAAATACGTTAACATCCACTATTCAAGATCTACCCAGCGATTTGTGCATTTTTGAAATACCCTAAACGAACCTTCTAAGCTCCTAACCTGTCTTGCTACACTACGAACACTTATTAGTAATGGCACGAGTAATGAAAAGGGTTCTCGTTCGGGATATAAAGGGATCTCATATAATTCTATAGGGAAAGTCAAAACGTCACGGCTCTCAAATTGACTTAAAATCTATTTAAAGTTCAGTTACAACGCCGTTACGTTTTGACTTTACCTATTAGAATCCCTTTGCGCCCCGAATGAAGCCCCTGCCCTGTACACAATAATGGACTGTTAAACTCTTATTTCTTATTTCATTGATATTTAATCACAGTTTGGACTTATTGGACTACCTGTAGTGTCCACGACCAAGATATGGGGTTTTGACTAGGCATATGTTCAGTTTGGGACAGGGCATGTCGTGTGTCGCTAGTAACATACATAATTATGAAAGAAATTCAAACAGCGGTGGAAAAATATTGTCTAATGACACTTACCAAAAACATTGGTTTGCCATTTTGCCGACGTAAACACTAGGTATAATCCGTATAGGGACGCGACGTGTAGGTAGAGAAACCAGATGATATTGAACCAGACGTATTCGTATTTCCTCGGGGCGGCGTTCTTCAGGACCGAGACGTCTTTATCCAGACCCAGGTCTGCGGTCTGGGTGTCCGACTCGAACACGACCCCGCTCGGGATGGGGTTCACTAAAGGAGGCATCTTTTGGCTCGCACTATTTATAAAATATTTGATCTCATTTGGAACTTGAAGAGCTGCAGTCGGAAAACCTGGGGCTCTATTCGAAACGTTACATAGGGAACGAGAAATTCCCTATCCCTGCGCTTACGCGTCACGGCGCTTAAATTTAACTTTAAATCCAGCTGCTTAAAGTTAGCTTTCAACGCCGTGAGGCGTGACCGCAGGGATAGGGCATTTCCCTTTCCTTATGTAACGTTTCGAATAGAGCCCCTGTACACAAAACAAACTTCTAACACTCCTCAGTCCTCGGGGGTTAATATAATGAAACGTTAGTATCCGTTCTCAATATTTAACTCATGTAACCTACTTGAGACCTACCTGTTAAATTAATCTGGTGATCAACTGTGTTATCGGTAGTTTGATAAATACTGCGGGTGCCGCGACTCGAACTTCTATTTATACATTACGAACAATACAAGCAACCCAATATTCAAATTTCAAAATGTGGCAGGTCATCTCTTGTACTTAATTACTTACACGCATTTGTGTAGGCACAGCAAATTACAATACAATCGATATAGGGAAGTAGTTATTTCAGGTCGTTAAACTACTTGATGGCTTGAAATGACCTCGGCAACTAGATTTTATATAGACTCCGTACCTGAGAAGCATATCAATGTAACTCCACTTTTTACGATTTTGCGTTTTTAACGGTATCCTACTAAACTTTTCGAGCTCTATCGAGCCATAAAACTGGATTTGCCAAATTCGCAATAGTTACCGAGATCTTCAAATGCATTTTGATGTAACTCCATGACTCAAGCCGAGGCATTTTAATGTAAGTGCGGAGTTACAGTATTATGTTCAATTTTACACGAAGATCAAACGAAGCATTTTAGTGTAACTCCGGAGTTACATTAAAATGTTTTGTTACTTACAGTTTTATGCTCTATCTATCGCGGATACGGTACGTGGTTGTCTAGTCAGTTCAGTGTGAGAGTACTTGCCTTAAATCAAGTTAAACCGCAGTATAAGCTTAATTTGTGGACGCGGACAAATCACTTTGGAATCGTATGGATCGTCGTACATCTGATATTGAGTTTGATCATCTGTTCTGCGAGCCTGGCTCACTGTGAAACGCACTTATTAGTGCCATGTACACCACACAAGCGTCCATCTGGGCTTTCCTCTCGGCATGGGAATCAGCGCCGAAATGCTCCTCAAAGACTCCGTGTCCTATTGGCATTCTAAGTTGGACAATATCACAATACCATCGCCAGTCGGGCAGCGGCGCACCGCGCAGCCCAGAAACTCTTTCCACTGCTGGAGGAGGGCAGGTTTCCTGTCCTCCCGCAAATTGTCTACCTCCTTAGCACTCGAAAACTAACCACGAGCTCGCAGGTTCTAGTCGGGCATGCAGAAAGTAATCGTCCATCCTTCGCAAGGACCTCCACCTGCAATTCCCATGGTGGAGTGGGTCGCAAGCGAGGAAAGTCGTAGCGGTGAACTCCAATGTGCCCTGTATGGCCTCGAGGTACATTATGGTCTACGTAAACGGGCATTATTGGTTGCCCCTAGGAAGTCTACCTAGGACTGAGACCCATACAAAGCCAAACTACGGATTAACCTATGGGATCAACAAAAGTGTACTTGGAGAAGTAGAGTATATACCTATAACAGAAAATTATCGCGATGGGCAACATGGAACCCTACATTGCGCGTGTCCCAACGCGCAGTTAGCCGGTTTTCATAACACCTTCTGGTAGAATGTACGGTAAGCAAGCTTGTTCAAGCTTTCAAAACATCCTGCAACGTTGTTATATTGATAAGTTCTGTACTATTAAGTAAAGCTCAGAGGGCGATGTAACGGAAATTACGTGCAGCGCGGCACCGACGACTCAACCCGATCGGATATTTGCATTCCTGAACACCCGTTGGCAGAGTCGGCCACACAGCGGATTTTACCATTGCGAAGCTCGGAGGCCTCATTCGAGTCCATAGATAGGAATATAGCTTCTTTGCTCCTAAGTAATATTCTCAGCTTCGTCCCAAGGTTGACTGGTAGAAAATGCTTGTAGCATGGTCAGTGGTGGGTCAGCTATGTGTCTCATTTTATGCGTCGAACTAGGGGATCTACTGATTCACTTAGCGATCACTTTTGACGTCCCGAATAACAGGTTTATCCGCGAAGCAACAGGGAGATTCGTTTTCCGTTCCCTATTGGATCACTTCGTGAACTCGAACAGACGCCTTGGCCAGCAGCACTTAATGTGGCTCTTGATCTAGCATTTTTTTCTTCTCAGACAGTTCGAGGTCGACGGCACGGGAGTGCAACGGCATCTGATTAATGTAGAGATCGCACTCGCAGAAAATGCTGAGCTGTCTCCTATTTGTCACTTAATTATTAGAAGTGGGTAATAGTATCTTGTTTGCAATTTTTATACTCATGCTACTTTAAACTATGTACCTCTGTTCTTTTTTTGTATTTCTTTTTTTTCGTGTGACAAATAAATGATTTCTTATTCTTATTCTTATTCTTATCTTCGACTATCTAAAGTCGCCACCTTCACGTTTCAAAACGCTTCAATATTTTTATTAGTATTTAAAAAGCACCACCAACACTCTCAACGCATAGTTGATGGCTGTGAGACAGCCATCAACTATCCAAACCAGCACGCACACATGTGTTGAGAGTGTTGGTGGTGCTTTTTAAATACATTGAAGCGTTTTGAAATGTGAAGGCGCGGGACTTTAGATAGTAGAAGATCTCTATGTGAAATGGTAATGGGAATGGAATTAGCGGTGTTAACGCAGGGAGACAGTTCTAATTTCAAACTATTTTTTTCTATGAATGATAAGGGCTTAGATTGATTTACTTTCTACTGCCATTAGGTACCAATAAGTTAATTTGATAGTAAAAATTAAGTGCGTGCTACCCTAGTTAACGGTTAGATCAACAAGGCATGAAATCGTGCCCGAAAATCAATCCCGTAAAATGATTCACTTTGAATGATAGAATTTGAGTAAACACCGATATTTGTGCAGTGACGTTAAAGAATATCCGTCCACGCGAGCTCTGGGGCTCGTAGCGTAAACACACGTGAGAGAATGAACGGCAAATCTTCCGTTGCAGTAACTGGGGCGTGAAACGGATGTTTTGTATGGAGGACCCTCTTGCTGGGACCTATCTGATTTTTCTACATCGCTGGTCATTCACGAGTCCCGAGCCGCTAGGTTTACCTGGGGCCTTACTCGACCTTGTAAATAGAATAGATAATAGAATCCGTTAATATAACAATCGGATGACACACCTACGTCGTACACAGATTTTACAAGTAAGTAAATATTGCACTAGTGTCGAATATTTTTCAAACAGGGTGCCACCCAGCAAAATGTCGTAACGCCGGCGGAGAGCGTCGGCGCTGATTTTCACACACGAACGACAAAAAACTTGAAAAGGAGTAATGGGATTTCCCATATTCCTAAAAAACGGTACTCTATGTCCTTATTTAGCAACATATTATATAGTTTAAAAAGTTGTTCGTGAAAAGGATCCTATCTCAATTTCAAGGACTATTGCAATAATTAATTAGGTATTCCAATCTTCTCCAAAGAGGGAGATAATGTAACTCGAATAAAGCCCCTGTTACCTAGCTACGGCATGTGAAATGAAAGGGGTTGCTCAGCATTGCGGCTTACAAATGATAGCTGCCACTAAGCAATTACCTACTTATTTAGAAAATGACATCCGTGTATTTCTTATTTGATACCCATTTCCTGAAAGTAGACTCGTAATATGAATAAGCATAAGAATAAGAACAAGGTTTTTTTATTATGATAAAGATTTTTTTTATAAAATCGAAAAAGTAGATTTAAAATCAACCTGTAGGTACAGGAATGGTCTTATCGAGGAGCTCAGCAGTGCCGGCGTCGGCTGTTCCATAAGTAGATGGTCAATTTGTAAATAACATTAGCTACGCCGATGATATGGTGCTGCTGTGCCCCTCGATAAGAGCTCTGGAGACATTGTTGAGCATATGTGAGAGGTACGAGAAGCTCACTTTTCTTTGTGTTATACCTTAGTCCATGAGTCACCGCTCATGGACCAAGGTATAACACAAAGAAAAGTGAGCTTCTCGTTTTCAAGGCTAAGACTAAGACACCAAAAACAGTCCCTCCGGTTAAACTGCCGGGAACCCCCTTGACAAGGGTGAAGGAGCTTAAATACCTTGGTCACTGGGTCACCGAGGATCTCTCCGACAACAAGGACATTGAGCGTGAGCGAAGGGCGCTGGCTATGAGAGCTAATATGTTGGTCCGCAGCTTTGCGAAGTGCTCACGTGATGTAAAAATCACTCTGTTCAAAGCATACTGTCAGAGCTTTTACACCTGCAGCCTGTGGACCAATTACACTCAAAAGTCGTTGAACACCCTGCGAGTCCAGTATAACACGCATTCAGGATGCTGTTGGGGCTGCCTCGCTGGTGCAGCGCGTCGGGGATGTTCCTGCAAGCCAACACGGACGGCTTCAAGTCCACAGTGCGGAAACGTGTGGCGTCCCTGATGGGCAGGGTGCGAGACAGCACCAACAGCCTTCTCAACGTTATACTAGACAAGTTCGATTGCCTAGTGGTAAGACACTGGAACTTGGTGCACTGGGGTGACAGACCAATTTTATTTGATGTAAGATAAAGAGTATTAGTATAAGTAACCTAGTCAAATTACTTTAATTAATTAATTTGGTTCTCATTATTCTATAAAAATGTATTTGACATATTATTATTAGCAGCATTATTATTATTATTTCTTTTGACATATTTAAATTATTTTTTATTGTGATCATTAATGTATTTTTAATTAATTAATTATTTGACTATGTTGTATTGTACCTATTTGCATATTATTTAATGTTGTGTTTTACTTGTATACTAACCCCTAGTCAGTAAGTATTATTGTACTACTAACAAATAATGGATCATGGGTCCGAAATAAATATATTGAATTGAATTGAAAAATGCACTTACTGAAGTGCATGCAAAGTTAGGTGCAAATTAAGTACTTAGTACTTAATTATTAAATTAATTCACCATGAATCCTACCTAACTTTGATTGTGTTGGTGGATTCGTCTCTTCGATATTTCTATACGAAAATACGCTACAGTTCGATGAAGCTACTGAATTCGTACTCTTTTCTATAATTCAGTTAGGTATAGGTATATCATGTAAATCTGGGGTTAATCATGAACGCAAATATCAAATTAAGTGGGAACACGGGGAGTGGGGGGGATAAAGCCCATACCTGCGTGATGATTGTAAAAAACGCTTCAATAGAAGTCCAATGTGTTCATGAAACTAACTCACAAAACTTTACTAATTTAAAACTGTAACAAAAGCAATAAAGGACTTTCGGAGGTGTGAATGAAATGAGATTGCAATGTGAGAGAATGATGCGAGATGTGCCGCAGGCCTACTTCAGACATGCTCATGTGTATGTGTGTGTGTGTGTGTGTGTGCTCGTGACTTGATTACAAGTAAGAAAAGCGTACTACTTATATTCTTGATGATGTTGCTTATAGATATTTGTTAAACACGATTGCGCCAATTTGATATTAGACATATCTATACTTCTATACTCGTACCTATGGTTTTTTAGTGAAATTATAGGCAGATGAAGGCAATAATAACACGAATTGTACTTCCTGCACTACTTTTATTTCCGGGCTTGATGATTATACATTTTCTTTGCAACAATAAAAGACAAAACAGGTACGGAGCGCGCGCAGGCGTCTCTTGCAGTTGCTTACTTTACCACAGACTCTACTCTTAGAATACAGGGGAACGATATCGTGCCGGCCGTTGAACGGAACGGCCGGACCGTGTAGGGCGAGTGACAGCCATTCGCTCTTGGGGTTGCCGTGCTATAAAATTAATTTAATAGAGGTGCAGCAGATTAATCGTAGATTTCATGCTGCCATTGGGCACGGAATAGTGAAAGTCCAATTTTAAATACTAGGTACGTACCTACCTACCACCTACCTACCATAGTCCTAGTACATATAAACAATGTTAAGTTTGGGTTAAGTTAAAGAGGTAAGTACCTACCTTTTGGGATGTTAAATAAAGTTTTGTCTATGTCTATGTCTATGTCTACCTAATGTACTTATTATACTTCAAGAAGAGCTTGCTAGTGGAGAGTGGTTCGAGGCCGGCAGGGGCGTAATTTTGAATGGAATTGGCTATGGGTGAAAAATGACAATGTGCTCGATAATTTTTTATGGATAGGAATAACCTTCCGTAACAAGAGAAAAAAATCTCAGAATTTTGCGTGCCGTAGATTTCGCGTAAAAAAAAATTGATTTTGCGTTATGACGATTGAAATAAAGGTGTTTCCTTGGTCCAAGTATGCAGCACTACTTCTTGAAAAAATCAATTATGTCAATAGTATGAACACTTTTTTTCAAGAAGAGTGCTGCATACTTGGACCAAGGAAACACCTTTATTTCAATCGTCATAACGCAAAACCAATTTTATTTTTTACGCAGAATCTACGGCACGGAAAATTCTGAGATTTTTTTCTCTTGATACGAAAGGTTATTCCTATCCTTCAAAAAATAATCGAGCACATTGTCATTTTTCACCCATAGCCAATTGCTCCCTATTACCGGTTTTGTGGTTTAAATGGGTTCGGATCTTGAAAAACGATTCGATTGTGCGGTCCCGAATTGAAATCCGCAGTGTGCGTTCACTTCGCGCTGAATTTGTTTTTAAATCATTATTTATATAGCAAGTACGATTGAACGGAAAAAACAAATATCTCGAAAATTAAACAAATAATCCGTTCAAGATTAAAGCGGTACTCGCAAAGCTCCTATTGGTAGGTAGATATCATTTTCTATACAATAGGTATTAGGTAATTTAGCTATCGTGCAGGCGGACTAAGCTAGTGTCTAGTTGCATCCATGTACGAGTAGGTACATATTAACAATCTTGGTGCATTTAGATTATACTAGCTGACTAAATTAAACTGAATATTCATTGTACAGGCACGCTGTTGTGTAAGCGCTCAATTACGTTTCACAACAACAAAGGGCGGCCGGGAATCAATTTAGTACACAAGAGCGAGAATGCTCAGTCTCGTAACAAAATTGAGGTTAGAAGATGGACGGGTGAATAGTTGCCCAACTATGAAGCAACTAGCAGTTCGAGTGAAGAAGTTACAAAGTTGTTCATGAGGATTTTGTACGTATATCTAGTTGGTCTTTTTGACGTCAATTTACGTTGTTTATTGTATTTTGGCTCACATGCAGCACCGAGCTGCGCGAGTTGGAATATTTCTGCACTATTCATTTTCAACTTGTGACATTCGTTTCACAACCGTATTTATCCGAGAGTTACGAATGTAAGTTTGTTTTGTCGGAAACGGGTGTTCAATTTGCTGTTTTTGCCTTAAACAAGCTTTCAGGAGTAGATATAAATAATAATAGTTTATGTAACTGCTACATAATAAAGGTCCTTAAAACACGAGTGGGGTTTTATGAAACGAGTCGCACGAGTGTTTTAAGGCCTAATTATGTTCAGTTGCAACCACAACATTATCTACACTCATTTTATAAAGCCTCTAAGATGCTTCAAAATCTGTCCACAATGGCGGCAATTCGAATACGTCAGTGTCTCACATTCGATTTTCAAAAAGCATAGACTAACTTTCATTCTGTCTGGCTGAAAAATATAGGCGCGGGCATTGCTGTTCGAAATTTGAATTCGATGGTCTAATTGGCTGTAGGTATTATCTATTATACACGGTGGGTCAGAAAATATGGCAAATAATTAACCCACCGTATCGGCTATCGATTCTAAGTATATTGTATAGGTCTTTAATTTTTTTCGAGCTGGTAAAAATAATAATAATATGGGATTGGTTGTGTGAGCGATGCCTGAATCCTATGCAATTTTTTTTTACCAACACGAAAAAAATTAAAGACCTAATACAATACACTTAGAATCGATAGCCGATACTGTGGGTTAATTATTTGCCATATTTTCTGACCCACCATGTAGGTTATATCTATATTAGAACATTTTCACAGGTAAGAAATCTGTTCTAACTAAATAGTTCATCTCAATGCTGGTCATAATTTGCGGTTTTTGAACGCATCATAGAGGATTTATGACATGAGTGTAGATAAAATGTAAAAGAACACGCATACATTTTACACAGACCCATAAGCGTTTGATAATGTGTTAATTGCGTGCGTCCTTGGGTAGATACGGTAGGTACGATCCTCCGCTACGTGAGACTTTAATTAAAATTGTTTCCGAAAATATTTACCCTTTTAATAACAATAATTTAAATGTCAGCCAAACTTTAGCCGTAGAGGGTGTTAATTGGATTACGTAAGCTTCTGTGCAAATTAAAATGGAGTTTTCAGTGGTTTGCATAGTCCATCGGCGGCCGCGTGTGCAAACGTTCAAAGTTAAAACAATAAGACTACCTGCAGAGTTGGACGCGCTAACGATTTTAGTTTCAATTCGCAGCGTCGCTCTGGAACGTATTTGCCAGATATAATGCTACACCGCAGCTCAACTTTCGTTCTGCCTTTACAAAATGCTGGTTTTGAACTTCAATGCCGATGCCGACGAACTCAGAAGTTGATTCCAAGATCCGAAAACATAAATAACTGTAGCTTTTAATATTTTTGTACGTGGAAATATCAAAAAAAGATGTCGAAAGTCCAATTCTCATAGACGTAAATAATATAGACCCGGTCTAACGTACACGTAATATGTCCCCACTTCCACGGTGTCCAATCCAAAGTTCTGTCACCGAGCGTGCGTGACAATAAGGGTTTAAAAAAAAACTTTTTTCGAAACTGTTTCTCAGTATCTAAAAACTCGTCTCGTTGTTGAAAAATTGTGACCCAGCTTTAGTGTCACGATATAAGTTTAACTTTGGATTGGACACCAATGAAGTGGGGAAACATGACATGTATCTACGTTAGGCCGGGTCTATACGAAGTATTATTTATGTCTATGCCAATTCTAGATTTTTTGCTTTAGGCCGCAACCCTACAGCTGGGCACAGCCGAGCTCCGCCATGGGTACAAAAATAATACCTACGTATCAAAATGTAAAGTAGATACTTCCACAGGAGCGCACGGCCGCGCTCACGACCATACAACCATTATAGGTACCTACCATACCACGTTTAGCATGTGCAGAAGTGGGGTTCAGGTTTTATTCTATTAGTTATACATTATACTTACATGGGGCAGACGCAGAGACCGTCAAACGCGTTCACAAAACGTAAGTAGGCATCAAAGTAAGTAGGCCATTTTTATTTACCTACCTGCTAGAATTTTCCGTAGGTAAATACCTATATTTATACATATACATATATAATAACAGTTAAAGAGAAGGTCTGTACATGGGAGATATTCGAAAAAAACCGGCCAAGTGCGTGTCGGGCCACGCGCAAAGTACTTATAGGGTTCCGAAGTTGACGATGCCCACAGTACCTTTCTAAGACTTATTAGCATCTAGCTAGCCTGTGGTAGGTATGACGTGCCCGCCCGACGCCCCTTACTTACTACTACTACTACTACTACTACAACAGCCTATTTACGGCCCACTGCTGGCCTCCTCTCATCACGTGAGGGTTTGGGCTATAGTCCCCACGCGGGCCCAGTGCGGATTGGGGACTTCACACACAACTTTGAATTACTTCGCAGATGCGTGCAGGTTTCCTCACGATGTTTTCCTTCACCGAAAAGCTCAGTGGTAAATTCAAACCCTGACCCGACGCCCCTGCCGCTCGAGAAAAATCATCATCATAAGTTGGTCGACTATTACTCGTAATTTTGTACAGCCTACTTAGCTGTGATAGTTTTCCTTTAAACTACGTTATATATGCCACAACCGTGTTTTTTTTCAGCCATCCAAATACCACCATTTAGCTGGCAGCCCCCCCCTGCCAGCCGCCCGACGCCCCTTACTTACTACTACTACTACTACTACTACAACAGCCTATTTACGGCCCACTGCTGGCCTCCTCTCATCACGTGAGGGTTTGGGCTATAGTCCCCACGCGGGCCCAGTGCGGATTGGGGACTTCACACACAACTTTGAATTACTTCGCAGATGCGTGCAGGTTTCCTCACGATGTTTTCCTTCACCGAAAAGCTCAGTGGTAAATTCAAACCCTGACCCGACGCCCCTGCCGCTCGAGAAAAATCATCATCATAAGTTGGTCGACTATTACTCGTAATTTTGTACAGCCTACTTAGCTGTGATAGTTTTCCTTTAAACTACGTTATATATGCCACAACCGTGTTTTTTTTCAGCCATCCAAATACCACCATTTAGCTGGCAGGGGGGGGGGGACAGGGGACATATATGTGACCCTAACAAAAATAGCACTTTAAAGCTTAATATTTCACAAACGCATCACTTAATCAATAAATGGTTTTAACAAACCCACAATATTTTTTTAAGACCTATTCAACGATATGCCGCACCATAGGGTACGCAAGAAAAAAAAAACATCCCCACTTTACGAGTAGTGGAGGTACCCTATAAAAATATATATATTTCAAACTTTTATTGTACCACTTTGTCAGCGTAACTAATATGCATATTCATGCCAAATTACAAGCATCTCTGAGCAATAGTGCGGACACACGGACGGACGGACGGACGGACGGACGGACGGATATGGCGAAACTATAAGGGTTCCTTGTGGACTTCGGAACCCTAAAAAGTTGGCTGGGGATACTTAGAATCGATAAGAGAAGACATTCCAACAGTTTATAGATTTTTTTTCTGTTTGTCTGTTTATCTGTTTATTTGACCGCGAATCACGTGATATGTTGATAACCACTGGATCGATTTTCATGAAAGGTATGAAAATAGTTGAGGTCACGAGAAAGGACACAAGGTACTTTTCATCCTGGAAAAAACGCGTAGTTCCCGCGGGAACGCGATAACCGAATTCCACGGGGGCTAAGTTGCGCGCTGAAGCTAGTTCAAGAATAAAACAACTGCTTATAAACATACCTTGTTTTCTTAAACATCTTAAAAACGAGATCCCAAAATAACATAAGGCTAATCATACAAAAACATGGTTACTTTCAATGAGATAATTATTATTGTATGATGTTCTAAGCTCATTGGGGGCTGAAAAGGGAGCAAAAGCATCAGCTAAAATTCGGCGTTGATATAACCACTTATCTCGCTGTATAGAAAAGACGGGAGTAAGCATGTTAAGTAACAATAAGCCGCCACAAAAGATTGGTAGCGTCGGCCGCAAACAATTACACGTTTCTGTTATATAAAGCCGGTCTATTGGAGATGAAGATAAACGAGCGCGCTGAATGCAACGGACGATTTTGTATAAAGGCCCTTTTTAAATCTCCTTAGTGCCTTCCCTCTAATCCGCCGTCAGATCCCGTAGATTGGACCTATAACTTTTCAAAACAAATTTACATATTTTGCTCACGTCTCCTGGCAGCGGCTTATATGTAAGTATCACGTTTATGTACGCACGATGAAGAGCGAATATAGTTTGAATGAGGAATTTTCGGAAGATATTCAGGCCGCAGCCCCAAGTAGGTTGTACAGAATTTTATTGGGATTCTTAGTAAGTTGATGCTTATTTTCTGGCTTGGTTCATTGGTAAATAAGTAGGTAGGTATCGTTACGTATCGGTATATTGTGTATTCAAATTTCATCGCACTGATTTATTGAGTTACTTACAAGAGTACGAGTATCTACATATACCTATTCGACTTTGTTTTAATATATATATCTATATATGTACGTACTATTTTTTCGTGGGCGCAGCCGGCGTTTATCAATTTATAAGGCGTCTATCACGTTAAAAAAATCAAAGTGTCCGTTTGCTATGCGGATTACGACTATCAAAGGGCGAGGTGCGTGAAGTAGATTTTCTATCGGATATTGAGCCTCGAATTGAATTCGTATTGAAAACCCATTGGTCAAACACAATGCCGCTGCTGCTAAGGATTCGACTTATTTGATCTTCCTTTCAATAGATGCATCTATCTTCAAACCCCGTTGGTCGATTAGCTCTTGCTTTCCGCTGTCGTGATGTGAATATAAATTGGACAACAATGAATTCGGGTCACTTTCTATGGAAAATGCTATATACAAAGTGACCCAAATACAGTGCTGTTGCGTGTAATTAACCATCCATACCAATATTATAAATGTGAAAGTGTGTTTGTTTGTTTGTTTGTCCTTCCTTCGCGTTGCAACGACTGGACCGATTTGTATGAAATTTGGTATTGATATAGTTTGAGACCTTGGGCATAACATAGGATACTTACTTTTATCCCGATATATCCACGGGAACGGGTTTAAGACGCATCAAAGATTTTTTTTTATACTTCTATAAATATAACTCCCTATATGTCCTATAGCATCGGGTACGCAAATTCTAAGTCTATGCGGGACGAAGTCGCGGGCAAACGGCTATAGTAAGTACCTAGTCTATAAACTTTTAGGGTAAGAGTCAAGCATTTAATGTGTATCGAATTGCGCCACACGGTCACGTCCTAGTCGTGATGGCCCTTTCTGTAGAAAAGGCGGCAATCCATCTCGAAATTACAGTCTCCAGTCCCGCGGGGCTGAGGGTCCCTTTCTGTAAAATCACTAGCCTGAACAAAGCTTTCAAGATTAAACGCGTTACCTACGTTCAAAAATATATATCTTTTCAATTCTGATAGACGCTATTTTAAATTTATCGAAATCTTGATATTATTTACACTTGGGCTAGAATTAATGCTCACACAATTTTGGAAATTGTTTTGATTGACTTTATTTTACCTACGAGTTTCGAGTTGAATAGTCGAATGGAGTATTTTTAATTAATTAATTTATTATTCATCTGTAACTTGAACATTAAAAAAAAAAACAAGCTAGTCGAGGGGACTATAATATAAACGATACTAAACACAAAAAACGATATAGAAAATTAGTACCTAAATCCAGATTTAACTCGAAAACTACTTTGGAACAAAATTTGGAAGGGGGACAACATAATAGGCTACTTACTTTTTATTCCGGAAAAACGCATAGGTAGTTTCCGCGGGAACGCTATTACCGAATTCTTATTTAATAAATTATCTAACAGACGTTCTTTTGAGATTCAATCAGGATGTGGATTGTTCGAGGTCCTAAGATCGTTTTTACACATTCCCTGATCCTTACCCCAAAAAATGGTTTTGATCCAGATTTTCAAAATTAAGACTTAATTTCATCACATAAGGATAGTAGGTGGGGGCCCTCCGCCCAAAGGTTTATTCGGGATGGCGAAGTGACCTCTTCCAATTACAATTATACATATTTACTCGTATACTGTCTAGCTTAAAAGTTGCTGAACATTTTAGTACCTTGCCGAAGTTAGATCTTTACCAGATTCCAATCGCTTTGATTCTGTTACGTTATTGAGACAGGGTACTAAACTGTACAGCGAATTTTGAGTGTGCGGATATACACGTAGCATAAGTTTTGTTGCAATACGGGAAGTTAAATATTCAATATACTCTATGGTTAAATACAGTCTCTCGAGATTTCAGGCTTCATTGAGATGTAGAGATTAGCACTTGCCCCGCTGGTTGCGCATAGGGATTCGGTCTATAGGGGGACCTTTGCTATTTTCGCCACTCCTCTTGCCAAGCAGTTTAGTGATCCCAGTAAAACATCAGAGCTTTCTGATAGAATAATTTAATTTATTTGTACATAAATGATTGGGAAAAGTGGCAGACCGGTCTGAGAGGCGATCGTTGGAACATACGAGTAGTCTAGTAGTCCGCCTGCTGTATGCCATACCTTTTTGTGTAATTACATAATGTCTACTGTTCCTTGATTGTGTGGTGTTCAATAAAGTATATTGTATTGTATTGTATTGTAGTCTATGTCCAGCAGTGGCCGTCTTTCGGCTGACATAGCTAAACTGGGTGCGGGATGGATCAGCAGTCAATGCAGTCATAACGTAGCACACGCATATATTCGTTCACAGTAATATATTAGTGTGAAGTTTAGGTACCGTTTGTATTGAGTGTTGCAGCTGTATTTTTCTATAGCCTTTTCTTCGTTTTATTCATCCTTTCCTGGATCCCGCTAGTGCGCTTGTTTACGGCTCAGCGCACGTTTTGGCTGCCAGCTCGTCACGTGCCGACTCGCCTGTCAGGTGCGGGAAACTTACAACAAAACTTTGGCTTGTTTCTAGGAGGTAAGGAGATGGTTCCTAGCTGACTAGCGGATTTACGAGCAATTTTTCACTATTTATTGTATACCTACCCGTCTTCACGGTAAAACTGATTTCAGCGTACTCCTAATAGTTTATTTTAACTTTGGGAAGAAAATAATGTTCGATGGAGCCATAAATTACTCAAATGGCGTCTGTGTTCCTGTCTATAGACATCCTAAAAGATGGTGCCTACGACTTAGATAAAGTCGCGGTTCAGGGCCTGTCTGCGAAGTTGTAGAATTAAAATCCTCAACTTTCTCTTAGATTTAGGAGACTAGATTAGAGATTGCTCGCAAAACTGATCCGATAGGGCTAGAAAGTTCTCGATTGGCGTCCGCGAACCCTGAGACGAGCTGTCGGTAGGCCTCCAACGAGACGGAGCGACGACCTGGCGAAGCTCGCGGGAACATGGTGCATCCACAAAGGCACAAAAACGGTCAAGACTCTGACTGTAAACCAATGGAAAGAAGTCTTCATATAAATACCTACTTTATTCGCAAAATCTGTATAAAACGTTAAATTTCATTTGTACCATAAATTTATTTATTTATTTATTTATTTAAACTTCATTGCACATACAAAATGTATACAATTGGCGGACTTAATGCCTAAACTTAAATACAATACCTAAATTTAATACCTACTTAATAAAATTCGATTTTACCACAAATATAATATATACGCCGTAAGTGCATGAATGGCGTCCGAACAGCCTATTGTGTTGAGCGAGTTGCCAGGTTGGGACATTCTCCTTGTTAACGCTAATGAAAGATAGCAACATCGGAGCTTGCTTGCTTCGCTAGCAAATAGGTACTTACTGAGAAAATATAATGCTGTACGACGAAACTAAAGCAAGGAACAAATACTGGAGCCTTATTCATGATTGTAAATGTGCTTGTACCTATGTGTATACTTTTACGCCTCCATTGATGCAGTCTGTTAGGTAATTAATAAATTTTAATGATCATTACGTCTCTTCTTCTCTTTCTCCATGTCGATTAAGTATATCGCCATGCTATTTATCTTATTTATTAGTAAAAACGATCAGCCCAGTGGTTAAATGTGAATATTTATTTCACAAATCACGGAATGAAGCGCTAACATACTTATAGTATAGGCAGATCGTGAAAGTCGCGGTCTCTGATTCAATATTTACTTCACAGGCTTTTACACAAACGCCAAAATTAAATTGATTTAGTAACATTAGACAACAAGAACACAAGAGAGCAGGGGATTCGGGGGAAATAAATATTTAAGGCAGTGAAAAATCCTTCGCAGTGCACGCTCGGGGTAGAATTAAATTAGCCGGGAGGGGCAGAATCACAAAACATATCCCAAATGTTTCTTTTAGTTACATCCTTACTAGGGTAGATGGGGGTAATTTCACATGCTTTGAGGTTATTGCGTAGATATTTTCTGATTACTTGCTTGTTCAGTGAGCAATTTTGGTTTATTTCTGTCGAGGGATTCCGCCGAATTGGGATTGGCGCGTTTACCGTAAATTTTGATCATTATAGGTACTTGTTATTGTAAGATGTATGTTGCTACAGATTGGTTAACATTTATTTGACGATGTCGGTAATTACCTGTCAGTGCTAGCGTATAGTCGGCGGAAGTGGTCTCGACGGGTATTGATCCGTAAATCACCTTGTCAAACCAAATTGCCGAATTAGACAATCCCAGGGAGCCGGGATACAATAGCAAGGGCGTTGGCCATTATAAAGGACTACTTACTACACTAATAGCTTTCGCATTGAATAAATAGATATTTTTATACCACTAAGAGCGGCCAACAAGCATATGACCCTCCTGATGGTAAGAGGCCACCGTCGCCTATATAGACGCTTGCAACACATGTTTACTTTTATTGTTTTTATTTTTATACATAATTACCAACTTCGCTCTATTCTTTCTTATCAACAGTTTTAAGCAATGATAGTCACAAATTTCCAAAAAGGATAATTTTAAAGGAAATTTATTTCACTGTTCCAATTTTCACTCGTTAGGCTTGTCGATCGATCATCATTTATAGAGACAGGCGAATCATACTTGTCATTGTCGCTGCGCACTGAAGTCCATAATTAAATAACACCATTTATATGACACTTAACTACTGTCCGTGAGTTCGCCCAAATGGAAATCGGTTACCGCGTTCCCGCAGAAACTATAAGATTGGGTTGCGTCAAAAGCCTAACGTCTGTTAGACGTAACGCGAAATTATTCACCATGTAAAAATTACGTTTCTGTATCCGGAATGACAGTCGGCCCATTTTTAAAGTTTTTGATGCAACCCAGCAGATGCCGTCTGAAATTCCCTATTTTGGTACGTCGCACGCCGCGACGCCTTGCTATCCCTCACCACCGATGTTCAAGGAAAAATTGGGAGGTACTGATTTATGATAGATTATATAAAAATGCTAGCCAAAACATCGACTTTTAATCATAAAAATGCATAAATAATTTTATAATTACATTTATAAAATGTTGTTTGTTAATCTGTCCCGAAACGGTAGGCGCCATATTGCTAGCCGCTGCGACGTCACTTCTACAGCTGTAATGTAAACAAAGCGTTACAAGTAACCGTTTTAAGTTTTGACTTCACTTGTTTGGTTACTATTTACTTATTTACTATCCTAGTGACGTCACAGACCAAGCTAACACGGCGGCTAGATTTTTAGCGCGAAAACTGAAAATGAAAATTAAAAAGTACTTTTTAAGGTATTCATCCCATTCAGGAAATCGAAATAAAAAAAATTGTGATTCAATCCGACATAAGGTACATATTAAACAACATTTCAAAAAATGGTGTAATACCCTATTGTAACAGCGATGAAATGAGGGTTAGATATGTCAGTAGGAAAGGCGTTTAGGACGGTTGTTCGACCTCCGATCGAGTCGATGCGAGTGGCGAGTGACGAAGCTGCTTCGTGTCATGGGGTCGCTATCGCGCGATCGCGTTTTAGTGATGGGGTGACCAAGGGCGCGGGAATTAAGAGACAGCGAGATGAATCAAGAACTTTAGCGGATTCAAACCGTTAGCGACATTTCTTAACAAGATTGTATAATTAAATATATAAAACTCAAAGGTGACTGACTGACATAGTGATCTATTAACGCACAGCCCAAACCACTGGACGGATCGGGCTGAAATTTGGCATGCAGGTAGATGTTATGACGTAGGCATACGCTAAGAAAGGATTTTGCGAAATTCCCACGGAAACGGAAAAAAACGGGATTTTCAATTTAATATTTCTGCGCATACGAAGTTTCGGGGAAAAGCTAGTTATAGATATAACTTTAAGAACATCCCTAGTTTAACCGTAAAGTCGCAACCCTAGTTTATGTATGGCAACTTTATGACTTGTCATAGAGCGCTGCTTGGGCGCGTCAGAGGGATCTTGGCTTGTCTATGGCGATCGATTATATATTGGACTAGCTTCTGCCCGCGACTTCGCCCACGTGGAGTTCGGTTATCGCGCTCACGCGGGAACTATGCGCTTTTCCGGGATAAAAAGTAGCCTATGTTTTTTTCCCGGGACCCTAACTATCTCCATGCCAAATTTCATCTCAATCGGTCCAGCGGTTGAAGCGTGAAGAGGTAACAGACAGATAGATAGACAGACAGAGTTACTTTCGCATTTATAATATTAATATGGATGGATTTCAGATTCGATATAAATATTGTAAACCCCGGTTATCAGTGTTTCTCGTGTAATAATATTAACCACATTTAAAAAAATGCGAATTAATTCAGTGTCTGTGTATTTAAGTCACTATCATAGTTTTTTAAATCTAAGTCATAATGAGAACTTTTGATAAATTTTACTAGCTAAGAATAAGATCAGAAAAAGAGTTATTGGAACATTTCACACACAAATTTACCTAGTTCCAAATACAATGGATGAGAACGGTATTAAATACTTTCAAAGAGATATAATAAATAGTCAAGACCGGTCTGAGTGGCGCGTCTTGGGGGAGGCCTATGTCCAGCAGTGGACGTCTATCGGCTGAAATGATGATAATAAATAGTATACTGTAAGGTCCTAACCCAAAGTAATAGATAAATAAATTTAATAATTTGGCCAGCGTGAACGCCTAGTGATGAAATTTGGTAGGACCCCTTAGTTGTACCGAAAGCACCCGATTCCTTCAGAGCCATAGTGAGTTTACAGTGGGTTTTAAATCTGTTATTTCCTTGAATTTATTTAAGAAAAGACTGTTTAACGAATAAACGTCAAAATTTAGCGGTTAATGGTTATAAAATTTATAGTTTATTACTCAGCTTACGGTATGACACGAGTGAGAAAAGATTAAAATAATAATAATGTGTAGGGTTACAGATATTCATTAGAGAATACTTAGTCAAACGAATGGGTCAGAGGTCTTGTCGTATGATAGCCGTCTAATATTCAAAGGTCGTTAATAAGAGGACATCTAATTTAGGCTCCCCCTCCTCTTTAATGTTTAAAAGTGAAGGGAGAAGGACCACGCACCTCCTAGGTTAACCACCGTGACTACAGTGCTAGTCCCTTTCAATTATATCAGATCGACACTAGAAACGAGTCACAACCATCCATTCGCGTGGTCCCTGTGAGGCTCAACCTAGACTGGGCACCTCTCCAGCCAACAGACAAGCAACAAATGCTAACCCCATTTAAACTGTTGGTTTTTATACTGGTCATAGTCGGGGAGTCAGTCTGTTATACTCATCCCAAGTGACCCTTTATATACGACATGAGTATTTGGTGAACTTATTAATAAATTGATTAACCTCCTATGAGGAATTCATTGTAGGTATGAGTTATAACAGAGATTTAGGATACAATAAGAGCCTCCTCCTATCCTCTTTTCCACAGACCTTAGTTTGGGTCCTCTTTTCCACAGCCTCAAACTACGAGGGCGCAATCTTAATCTACCCTCGTCTTAGTCAGGGAACGCAAATCCGACAATGTATTGCTTTCTAGGAGGTTCTGACCGAAGTCAACCTTCACTTAGGATGAAATGCCCCAGTCCAATTATACAGTTTGGATGGTCCCATATTCACTATGGTAGTATTCAAGGTCGTGTTGTATTGGACCAATGAATGCACTCAGGCGGGTTTCGATTATCACAGACCGAACCCAACATCTAAATATAAAAACAAAACCCTGAGTGCGATCGAAAAGGCAGTCACGGCTAAGCTTGGGAACCACCCACTAGTTGGATGATTTATACAAATAATCAATGAGCTTGCTCTCTAGTGTACCAATTACTCACGTAGCATATATTCTGATTCTAAACTTACTATGTGGTGATACATAACTGCAAAGCAGATTGAAGTGAAAACCGAAGATTTTGTCTTGATGTGTAGGAAGTCATATTCAGTCATCGTCAACAGTCATTATGTAGTTGATTGAATTGTTTTAAGTCGGAAGGTAATGCCATGGTCAGTCAGGAGATTATGTGAATGAACTTATATTTCAGTTGAATGTTATTTATAATTATTATAACATGGTTGTGAAAGATTCGCGATGTTCTCATAGTATAGTTCCGGGTCTGTTTGATTAGAGAAAGAAAGGAGCGGTCAACAACAGGCTTCCTACGGTCGTATGATGTTGATGAAATTTACTATGTTTATTGTATTTATTAAAGTCTATGCGTGTATATAAATAAATTATACCCAATATATTTAATTTAATGGTCGATAGGGCCAGTAAGCTCTGAAGCAGCTTCCGCGAAGGCCCAACAAGATGGAGCGACGACCCTGCAAAGGTCGCGGGAACGCGGTGGACACGGGCGGCACCAGACCGAACCGAGCGGCGAACCCTGGGAGAAGCCCACGTCCAGCGTCGGACGCCTACCGACTGAAATGATGATGATGATGATGCTGATGATGATGATGATGTTGGATGATGGAAGTTTTAAAAAGTAGCTTTATAAAATTAAACAGGAACCCCTCTGCACTAGTTTAGAATTAAAGGATTCATCTGTTCACTGATTATCTATTCATAGTACTTTATAAATCCTATAGTCTGGTCTCGCAGTGGTAAAGTTCCCCAGCCCAATTATACAGTTTGGATGGTCCCATATTCACTAGGGGAGGTTCCAAGGTCGTGTTGTATTGAGCCAATGAACGCACTCAGACAGGGTCGCGATTGTCATAAACCGAACCCAACATTTAAATATAAAATAAAACCTCTGAGTGTGATCGAAAAGTTCCAATACCATTCCACGGACTGATCATTCTAAATGAATGATCTTAATCAAATATTAATAGATAATCATTGGAGTTCATGTATCCTGGAAGGGTTTGATTTAAGATGTGATTTCGTGTCTGTCAGTCGTGTAATAGAACTACGGCTTCTAACCACTACTAGTGTACTGAGAAACAGAGGGCGAATGCGGTTAGTTATATTTTATCTAAACCCCATGGAACAATATCCGTCGAACTGCGTCATCTACCGGGTAAACGTGAAACTAGGAGAACTAATGTTGAACCGATTATGTATTCTAAACATGAGACTAGTGTTATGACTTTAGATAGGATGTCGGACAGCAACTAAATTACACAATATTATATTTTGAATGCACTTTATCTTTTCCCGATAACCTGTTTAGTACTTATTATAATTAGTGAACTATGGAATTAATTTTATTTTATATGCGGTGTCTATTTAGATTGTGGTCACAAACACAGTTTATTAAATGACAATTATCCTTTGTACCTATATTGTTAATTCGAAGGAAAGTCATGGTCACAAATAAACACATAATAATGATAATCGCCACATAAGGAATTCAAGCTTACCTGCAGTTTCCCTAGATCTTAATGTTAAAGGAAGTAAGGGAAGAACTCAACGTTAGAACACAACGCTAAAGTAAGAGTTGATGTTCTAAATTAAATAACCAGGGTAAATGTTTCATATGCATAAAGCTCTTTATTTCAGGTCAGGGGTGAGAAATAATAGATGGAAAATATAGTTTTATTTATTAATTCATATTGTATTACATTGCATTCAATTTTATTATTATTCAACACTGAACATTACGTTTCTTCACAGTCAGGACCCCTCCAGCACAATTTACTCAGGTATAGTGGTTAATATAACTCATCTATCATATTTCATAGTACTAATGCAACGTAACGAGACAAAGGCCTCGTGTTGTTGCCACTATATCAATACGATTGAATAATATAGTGTTTGTTAGGTGTCGATCGCGAGGAAACCTGCACGCTACCGTGATGCGGATCAAGTGATCTTGTGCAACGTAACGAATAAAGCATCGTTATGTTACCACTATAACGCTCGGGCAAAAGTGAGTTTAATAAATGATCGCGGAACTAAATGGGAAATTTCAAAATAGAACCGATCTTTGTATATAACGCAACGAAACAAAGGTTTCGTTGTGTTACCACCCTAATGCTCGGGAAAAGGGTGAATGGCTCTAATGATTTACCGTGTATCTAGACAACCTAGATTCTAATGAATGATATGAATGATGTATGCAACTCATCGAAACAAGGCTTCGATGTGTTACCACCCTATTGCACGGGCATAGGATGTTTGACTCTACTAGTTTATCGCGTATAAAATTGTAGAATTTATTAATTGAAATGAACAATGCCAGCAACACAACGAAACGAAGGTTTCGCTGAGTTACCAAAATAGTACTAAATAACAACCATGTTAATTCAGACATAATTTGTAATAAATATAGACAATTTGGTTTTAAGTAGTTTAACTGAATTTAAATATTATCTCATGAAATTATCTAGACTTGGAATTACCGGTTGTTATTAAGCATGCACACATAAATTAACAAATCTAATAAACACAGTTTAATTAACACAACTTAAATACACACATGCACATCCTATTGATATCCTAATTCATATCACAGTAAAGAACATTAGCCGCATGCACACCCTGCCTCCCTAGCCCTAAGACGCCCTAACAGCCCACTCTGGGTTCCTAAATTATGGGGAGCCAGAGTGAGAATAGGAATAAGGATAAGGAAGGTAGGAGCCCCCTGGGATTGGATTCGGAGCCTATTGGGGTTTTTTGGCCGGATACTGGGGGAGTCCCGCAGCTCGGCAGGCCAGTATCCGACGCTCCATACCTTGCATGAAGGCCCCCAGACTCCTCCTCCCAGAACCAGCGCATGGCCGAACTGTTTCAACGTTCTGAAAAGAACGTTGGCGGACCCGTCCGAAGATCCACACCGCCTTGCGACGTTAAGCCAAGTACAATCTTTGACACCGTTAGGCGACTGCACTTGTATATAGGTATTGGGATAAAAGTGAGTCAATTACAGGAACCCTGCCGTCTAGCGACCAGACTCAACCGCTAGCCCAGATTAATTCTGAGGTTCTAGGAGTCTTGTCCCGGCAGGAGGAATTTGAAATGTGTAAGTAATTTGTGTGAAAGTGTAAGTATCTTTGTGCACGAAGACCTAATCAGGGACAGGAGGCAATACTCACCGATAATGTCCCAATCGTCCCACTATCACTTCAAAACAACTTAACTGAATCTAGTTATTCTAACTGGGAGCACCTTCGCCTCCAAAAGTCTTAACGAAAAAAGCCTTGACCCCGCCATTGTCTCTCCTTTTATAACTTTTCCCCTTCCCGGCCAAATAGTCCCTACCACCTCTGTTTTGGTGCAATTTCATAAGGTATAAATGCGATTTGTGTCAGCATAGATGCGATTTAAGTCGGTATAGCAGCTTCTTTTGCCAGTATAGCAGCTTTCTTTGCCAGTATAGCAGCTTCTTTTGCCAGTATAGCAGCTTTTTCTAACAATCCCGATGGGATTTTACTCTAGTATAGCAGCAATTTAAGGTAGTATAGATGCCATTCCACCTAGTATAGATGCTTCTTTCATCAGCATAGCAGCTATCTCTCTCTGTATAGCAGCTTCTTAGGCCAGCATAGATGCACCTTGCATCCAACCTTTTATCAGACGTTTTTCTAACTAAACCTGCGGGCCCGTATGCATGCATGCGTGGCATGCATGCACTATGTGTATGAATCTTATTAACTCAGTTTATGTAATATATTAATTTACCTCTCATTTTTTTTTAAAACTCTTCTCAATGAATATAACAAATTATTTAGTTATCCACATTGACGACCTTAAAATTATGAGTCGCGCTTGGCCATTTCTATTTCCGAACGTAAATTGGTCTGACATCTGTCAAACCTTTGTTCATTGAATCTGTCAATGATTACTACCAACTTGTATCCCAATCACAAACCCAAGGTTTATACAATCAAAAAATATGGTAAGATCCTTAAAAGGCGATAATACTGTGTTCTTGAACACAATGTAACCAATGATTATAATGACCTCCCTATTCTAGATTCAACCAAGGCTGATAAATTGAATCCCAAATCCGAAGCAGTTGTGGAGGCTCAAGATGTCAATAAATTCATGATTCATCAAAGGTCGGCCAGTGAACGCTCCTCTTATATGGAAAATTACACTGTTGGCCAGCAACCAACAAGTTGTTCTAATCCGAATGAATCCAATGATCAAAATCTAATTAGACTACAACAGTTTTATAAACTGTTTTAGGCTTACTTGTAAGTAGACTACATAATAAAACATTCAAGTTTAGATTTCCATACTGAAATTATCCATAATTTCCATTAATATATTTCAACAACTATATAGGATTTTATTTATATGTACTGAACTTCATCACGAGAGGGATCCTCTCGTGATGAGAGGAGGTCTGCGCCCAGCAGCGGAACGCAAACAGGCTGCAGTAGTAATAGTAGTAGTACTGAATTTAAACGCATCCATTTATACTTGTAATATTATTGTTTCAGTACCCCACCAGTATGAACAGGATACAAGGCTATCTATTTTGGTGTTGTCGTAAGAGCATTCGATATCCCATCAAATTGTAGTAAGTTCTCTAAACGGACTGCCCCTAAATGTGTCCTCAAGTCGCACTTCCTAAATACAGTACATGAGACAAGGTATGTCAACACAACCAGAAACCTCTAGAATTGTATCAGATTTGTATATAGATATCTAATATATAAAACTCTCACGCCACAGTGTGCAATTAAACTCCTCTAACCGGCTCGTCCGATTCCTATGAAATCCGAAGCGTACACTCAGTAGATTTGAGAATATGTTTCCTATTCTTGTAGCTATTATTTCAAACAACAAAAAAAAATTCTAAGGTAATACGGAGCCCGCGAGGTCAGCTAGTGCATGTATATATGTGTTCCGTTACATTCACCCCCCTTGGAGTTGTTAATTGAATGAATATGGTAGGATTCGTGAAATGAATAAGTCCAAATCCCTAGGGAAAAGATTTTGAGAGAAAGTAGATTTTTTTTCTCAAAGAAGACAAGGAATGTTATGTACAGGAAACCTTCTTGTAAAGGAAAATTTAAATGATTTTGCTTGTAAATGATTATTTTTATGAATATCATACCTTTTTTTTCCAATGTTAACCTTTAATAACTTTTTAATTCAATTTCATTATTTATTGTGATCACACGATTATATCAAACGTTGTATAAGGTAAGGGTTAGACATTTGATACCCTATAAAGGCACTTGAGAATATTAACCGTTACTACTTATTTCCATAAACATATTATGCGCTATAATATGTAATATAAATAAGAATTAATAATGCATGTGAGTGAAGTAATTTTAATAATTTTAATATATATTTTACTAACATCACTAAATGAACTGTAAATTTAAAATCATGTACAATTTACTCTTTTGGAAATAAATGGCTGTAATTATTATTATTATGCGCTAAAATTAAAATAGGTACTTATGTATGTGATTATATTTAAAAAAAATGTATAGTCAATCTTACATACTTATTTAAATCAACCTTAATATATAAAATACTCGCGTCACAGGGCCTGCAACCAAACCCCTCCAAGACGGCTCGACCGATTCCCATGAAATCTAGTGTGCATGTTCAGTAGGTCCGAGAATAGGACGCAAACTCTTTTCCATACTCACTCCAAAAAAAAAAAAACAAGGCGGTACGAAGTCCGCTGGGTCAGCTAGTACATCTTTTTTTGTAAGCCGTAATAACTTTTGCTAATTAAAATATTCTTCAACTTGTAAATGAATAGTTTATCATTTTCTATAATTTTAAACCCATTCGGTATCTTATTATATACAGGGTGTGGATCCATTGTTAATAATTTATATTTTGAAAATGGCAATTCTAATTGATGTTTGTTCCGACCATGTCAATCATAACCCCCCTTTTTTCCTGGGGAGTATTGATGCATACTTAACCTAACAAATTACAAACCTCCAATATACATATGGGTATTAATGTAAAGACTTTTTACTCTACAGAATAAGATTTACATGAGACTCGTTGGTCAATATTAGCAAGAATCCTAAAATTAATCCTGAGTAAGATACTTGAAGAACTTTGTCTTCGATTGATTGTATTGAATCATCTTTTATTTTTTTTCTTAAGCGTTAAAATTTTAAAAGTCTATGGACTGCCCTCCCCAATCTTACTTATGGTGGACTTGACTAAGGTCCCTAGTCAATAGATGTAATTGTACTGTTTTCAAAGTGTAAGAGGGGTCAAAAGGTAAAGAAAATATGTACTTCTAAGAATTCTTCAGTGAAATAAATAATTAAATTCAACAATCTCTCCCTTTTTTTTTCTAACTTGTAAGTAAAGTAACTAAGTAACCCTTTATTGTACAAACACAGTAGTACAAAACAACAAAAATAAAACAGAAAAGCGACCTTTGAGTCGGGGCTTGTTAATATATTTTATCACAACTCAGTTAGCTAGTAAGATTTGTCATCTAGGGACAATATGCTACAATTATCTGTGAAAATAGGACCATTCTGGAGGAAAATTCTACATGATATAACTATCCCATCAGTTAAAGTCTCCAGATCTAATAATTCCCCTATTGGCATTAATTTTACTACCTTATTTATACTATTTGATGACAGGCTTGGCCCAGCCGGCAGTGACCCTGCTCTCCGCTCCACCATTTGTGGGTACAATTTCCACTAGGGCGAACCTGTGCGATGAACACAAATGCCTGAATCCGAGTGACAGAGGTCAAGCATTATTATATGTATTTACCGATACAAGCATTTATATCGCTGTCCAGCACCCACAGTACAAGCTTTGCCTAGCTTGAGCCAGGTCAACTTGTGTGAAATGTCCCAAGATATTATTATTATTAGATCAGTAACTACATAGCTTGCCTTTTGAACTATGGTAATTTAAGTCTAATCATCCACTTTTATACTCTTCATTTAGAATGTACCTATTTAAGAAACGGCCGAATTCATATATGAACAAATCTATAGTACTTATGTAAACAATTTAAGTCCCTTTTTAGGAAAATGAACCTTACTCCAACATTGTTCAATGACCTATTGATATCCTTATATTTTCTCTGTTCGGCATTAAAAAATATTAAAAAAAAAAAAGTATTCATTCAATACATACCATAATTCCTTTATTAATCGCCCATAAATACAAAAGTGCCACAGGGTTAATTTTGATTTGCAATTCGCGGGGTGTCTTCAATAATGTAAATCATCACATTCTTCTTATTAGATAGCATAGAAGTTACCTATGAGCACTAATCCTGAAATTGTTCACTTGTAGTTTCATTAAATGTTTCACTTAGAGATTGTTTATTATAAAAACACTAGGTTATAATTTACTTTCACCACACGGGCTACACATAACGTAACGCAAATGTAACGACTACATGTAACAAACTAAAGTTAAACAACACTACACCAACATTCAATAAAATCGACTTAAATAGTCTTTTAAAAGACTTCGGAAATATATATTTTCTATCTTTGCCATTACCGGCTAGTTAGCTGACTGACAGTGACAATGACATTGACATCTTTACGAAAAACAATTCAACTTTCAATTTCGTACAACCTCTTGATTTTCATTATAGTTCTAATTTAAATAGTACGACTGAAGAAACGTTTTAAAATTTAATCCATATAGTAATTATTAATAATTTTGTTCACAACCACATACAAACAACATTTATTCAAAATTATTGCGATGTGTAGCCAGTCTTGCAAACGATTTCAATTCGCTTCTCTAGCTTCCTTCAGTTCGGTGCAGGCGCACACTTTTGCCGCTTACACACCGCGCCAACGAACGAACGGTCCGAATTACGATAATTTGTATCTTTCTATGATATTTTCAATCTAACATTAATAAACAACTATTCAGAATATAGAGAAGACATGTATCTAAAATTGACAAATAGACCATATTCTTTTCTACGTGTAAGACTGCAATCATTAAACTTCTACTATACACATTTCCATTTTTGAAATATGTGGTTGTCCACCATCTCAACTTTCCTTAATTTTTCTTGTCTTGGCTAACGTGATTGATATATAAAACTGGCAATTACTTAAGTATTTATTATTTCGTCATGGCCTATGGTCACATTAATTTGGACATTGGGGACGAAAGCAGGAATTAGGTGCCAAAGATCGTTTGCGATCACGCCGAATCTATGTGGACGTCTCAACGAAGGCAATCACACATGCGGAGCCAACATTCGCCGGCCCTCACTAGTCCGGTGTGCACGCGGCATTTCAGAAACCTCCAACATAAAACTCTGACAATGTGCGTCCCTTGTGCGTCCTTTAATGTGTGTTTAGTTTAAGTGGTCCATGATTATTGTTGACCGCCAGTAGTAGTTTCCCTGTAGTCTGTGTCGACAGTTGTAAAGGGCACTACAGACAACCCCACTTGCAAAGTTGCTTATAAATTCGAAATGTGTAATAATTACCGGTTATTTGGTGTCCTCCTACCGTCATGATTGAGCTGTTCATTCTTTCGTTTTTTTTTTTTTTTAATGTAGTTTATTTCGACGCGACGGTGGTGCGATATAACAATCAATAATTTTGGCATTTAAGTCTTCCCGCGTTAGTGGTTTATCTATTATTGAAAGCGGAAAAAGATACATTATTTTTATTTCCTTTGTCTTTTCCAATGTTTATAGTTCGTTCTAACTCAACCAGCTTGTCTTTGTGTGGCTATTGGTTGCCCGTTGACGTCACCAGTATTAGTAATCTGTGGTCGTTTCGTCTATAGGGCTCTACAGACGACCCTTAATTGCTTGGTCCTTCCTAAGTCACCCTCACAGCGCTTTGGCTGCGATCAAGGGGATGGCATGTCGAATCTGACAGCGTGCGAGCGGGATGCATTTATACATTTCTTAATGTGAAAGATGAGAGAAGTAATAGATTTTTTGTCCTTATCGGCGTACCAGCTTTTTTGTGTTTGCCACAGCTCAGCTGTGGCAAACAAAAGAGTAGTCATTGTGTCAGTGTGACTTCGTGTAAACAACAAAATTATTTGATATAAGAGAAATATTACAGATATTTTATGATAGTGCACTGTTCTTACTAATATACGTTTGCCCCTATAAGATAGCGATTATAATTCGCTCGACCATCAGGTATAAAAGACGTACCCAGCAAAATTATGAAAACATAACCTTTCGTGCGTAAGTATTTCATTTTGGTCACTTAAACTCATCTTGTTCGGTATGATAGCGTTACGTAAGTTATATTTAGCTCATGTTCTATTAAATTGACCAACTATCTTTGAATAATAACATAAATGAATCATTTTCAAAATACCGATGTTTTTAATATTATCCGCCCAAATTACGATGTTGCTTACTATGTATGCCACCATGAGTCAAGCTGTATTTTTAATTTAGCCACGGTTCGGGATACCAGCTATGAAATATAAGAGTGCCCACCAGATACCCAATATCTGGGGAAAAGCTATGCTGCAAAAATAAAATAAATAAACTTAGGATAATAATATGAATGTGTAAGTCACTTTGTTAGTAACGCTTTCACACGAAGTAGTAACTAGTAATGAGAAATAATTCAAATAATGATGATCACCTGAGACATTTTTTACCGACTTCACTAAGGAGAAACTTCAACATTCGACGGGATCTTTTTTGGATTTATGTACACCGAAAATAAATGAGTAAACATATACTTGCATTTTCATTTCTTCTGTAGTAGGTACCTGGTATCTACCTAGCTAGAAATACAGGGAGTCCATTTTGGTGGACCAATCTGGGAATCTCTCAAAACATGGAAAAACCTGTAATAAAAATTACATGTCTTTATAACAGGTCTTTCCGTGTTAGGAGCCACCCTAGGAAATATCTTCTGAATATATAAAAGTTATGTAGATAGCTGAAATTTGGTAAGTAACCTACATTTACCACTATTGTTTCTCTAAATCTTAGCCGTAAGTCAAAGTCGCGTGTGATAGCTAGTTATTGGAGTGGGGTAATTTTTTACCCACCTTGCCACCCCATGTACTTGACGCACACATACACATTTTATATGCCTATCCCTTACCGGGGTACGCTATATAGCGCATCTAGGAGATACTTAATCTAAGGCTGCGATTCTGGGCTCGTCGTAAGCGTTGTGAACGCTGTGAGCGCTTCGGGCGCAAACCGGAACGCACCCTCCTTGTGAACTCTTTTAGAGAGTGCGCCCACGGGAAACTCCCGCCACAGGCGACAGTTTCGTTACTCGTTCTAGTACAAGGAAAGTATGGTGATGCGTCCATGATGATGAGATGTAGACGTGACCTTTGTGATGAGAGAAACCTCTTTTCTTTTTCCATAGTAACAAAAGTCACCCGCGGACGCGCTTCCTTAGTCGTTTATGACACTCGTGTGCGCTGGCTCTAAATAAGAATAAAATGGCGTCGGTCGACACTTCGTTCCATAATTTACTGATCATCTCTAAGTAGTTTGTGCGGATCATTCCCCTTTTCCCTACGAACAGAATTATTCAGTGTACTCTTTGTGTACGAACTCAGAAAAGAAGTAACTCTGAAGTTTTTGTTGAAACCATATTTGTCTAACTGTCAAATTGCAAGGTAAATCCATGGTAAATTCATACTGGTTAAAGTGCACCGGGCCTCTGTGCATTGACGCCGACCAAAAGAATTAAATGCCTAAGCTATTTTCCTTTTCACTATTACTTGTAAATTTACAACGCTCGTTATTCGTTTTCGTGTGTACGTGCTTGAATTCTTTACTAATTTCCAGCTCAACGAAGTGATGACGCTAGCTTCGCTTCAACGATCCCACAAAATGGACGCTTGGCATTTGGCATGACGACGTTTGTTTAATGTGAGACCTTAAATTCTCTGCAAAGCATCATGTCGTGTGAAATAACTATCTCTTCGGAACGTGTGTTGGTTGGGGTTTTTCTTTAGTATACTGTTTATGAAAGTGAGAACTAATAATACAGGTAAACACTCATAATACTTATAACAATATAGGTTAGGGTTTCCATGAACATTGGTAAATATAGCTTCAGACAGACTTACTAGTTTTAGATCAATGTCTTCGTACATTGACAGATACCTGTATTTGATTTGCAATTGCTATTATGAATATCATTATGATTTCCCATGTGAATATCATTTACTTTCACTTTTGACTTGCTGGTCGCATCTGTTTTAATTAACTATATACTTTGACTGGCAGGATAAAATAAACATGTGTCAAACCCTACATTCAACCGTTCTGCAGTCAGCGGCTAAAGTACCTTGCATTACTTCATTGAATGGAATGGTGAGTTTTTATTCAATCTATTATGTATCAATATTGTTATACCGGTGGGAAGATTTGTTGTCCAGATGGCCACGGCTGAAACATGCTGCTCTAACTTGTTTGATGAGCTAGAACGTTGGTACTGTGAATCATTTGTGTGTATATACACTTGCTCTCTAAATTAGACCCAACCGTGTACCTACATGCTGTCATAACTCAAAAATTACTGTATTGAATGCTAGAATAGCGTAAGGGTCGAATGGGGACTATTAGCTGTCACTCTATATTAGACACCAAAGTTTTGAATCCATCCATCCATTGATAAATACTGCATCTATGTTCAACTATGACTGTGACACAGTGTGCCATCTATTTCCCTAAATCACGGTAAAATGGATAATTATCATTGAAATATAATAAAAGTAGTCTATGTGTTTATAACTAGGTCACAAAGTATCTTTGCCAAATTTCACGCTAATCTGTTGCATCATTTTAGAGTGATGTAATAAACATTCAACTTTCAGATATATTTTATTAATAAGAAAGGTAAGATATGTATTTTGTTGCCTTCGGGGGACTAGGTAAAATAAACCCAATTGAAGAATTGATCATCTGATTGTCCTAGCGGTCATTTCTATTGCTAATTACATATTACTTTGATACCAACTATTTACTAAGTAAATTTTAATGACTGCATTTATTGTATGGCATTATAATAATAACATGTATTATTAACAACTTTTAACCTGGCTTTTCAGACTCAACTTCTCTATGTTTTGCCTGCCAACTTATCTGCACAAGATTGGACTGCGTGGAGCTTAACATATTCAAGAATTCCAGCCTATATTACATTTCAGGTAAATTCACCATTTTTTTCTAAATATATAAAACTCAAACTGACTGTGACTGACTGACTGACTGACTGACTGACTGACTGACTGACTGACACAGTGATCCATCCACGCCCAGCCCAAACCACTGGACGGATCGGGCCGAAATTTGGCTTGCAGGTAGATGTTATGACGCAGGCATATGCTAAGACAGGGTTTTGCGAAATTCCCACGGGAACGGGAAAAAAAAAACGGGATTTTACATTTAATACTTCTGCGCATACGAAGTTGCGGGGAAAAGCTAGTTATTTTATAAAATGCAAGGGTGACTGATCACCTAGCCAAACCCACCGTTCGTAAAATAATATAACATGAAGATTGTTCAATTTGGGTGTTTCATGTTTATAGCTTCCTTGGGGAAAGATACTAAAGTACTCAGCAAGAATATCCTCTGTCTAAGATTTGACTCACAGAATGTGTTCCCTTTTTGTTTTTGACATAATTTTGTAATAATTAATTTTGCTTTTACTGCATTTACTAAGGATGATGGTAATTAGTGGTTAAACTTCGTTCAGTTCCTATTTCTATATAAAAAACTTGGATTTTATTGAAATGAGGGAAATCCTAATGACAATTAATTCCATCTGGTCAGATAAACTTTGCATTAACTTTTTTAAATAATGATTTATAGATCCGCTCTTGTACAAGACTAATATTTCTTTTGGTTAATTAATTATTTTTCCTTCCAGTAATCCAGTGAACTCTCATCTGATTCAAGCTGGTTCCCTGACATGAAGAGAGCCTCATGAAGACTGTCCAGTTTTACACCATCCAGAGCAGCCTTGCGTCACACACGACCTATTCTTTGTGGTTGTTATTCTAAGCTTATCTTTATCTTTACTAATATTAAGTCTATCGAAGTCACGTGACCGTACGTACGCATGCATGCATACAGTATGTCCAGATTCATCCCGAAACCCACTGATCGGATTGCATTAAACTTGGCTTGGTGTAGGTTACAACACGGTCATCATATTAGGCCGCTTTTCATCCCGAAAATGCATAGTTCCCGCTGGAAAGAAGTCGCGGCGGTACCCAGTTTTGATTTAATAGTTCACTAGTGTTGCCAGTGCAAATTCCGACTGAGCACGAGGAAAATTCGAATAGCGATTTTTTTTTTTGAATTGAAAAAATTGACTCCCCTAATCGATTCGCCAGATTGTTATCATTAATCGTTCTAAGATGCGTGTACGAGTTGAAGGGTGGGCACTGTTAGTTAACAAGGATCTATATGTATCTATGCATCTCTTACTAGTTCAAGTTAGGATTGGCACTGTATATTGTCTAAATTAATAGGGAAAAGTATTGTTGGAAATAGTGACAAGATGTACATATTATTTGTATAACCGTAACTGTTAATCTCTTAGTTTGTTCAGAATGGCTGAATTACTATACAATGTATTACTGTAATCATCACAGCTTCACTGTGTAAGTCATAAAGACAATTTTTATGCTAAACAGTTAGTTCACACACAAACAGCCAGTGAAATTGCTGGCGCAGAAGCACTCCATCTCAGACCTCAGACCGCACTCCATCTAAGCAACGCATCTGAGGTCCTGTGGTTTCTCTATAAGAAATCATGAAATTTCGTTTCACTGCACTGGTATATCGTGGACGATGTGCTGACAATCTGTCACTACACCCCGATGTTGATAATCTCGCTACCCTCGAAACCTTGTCAAAGGTGGCGTGCTGTGACCCTGAAGGCCACTAACGCTCTGCCTACCCCGCAAAGCAACGTAGACGTGATGGTATGTTTGTATGTGTGTAGTAGTTTAAAATATAGTAAGATTGTTCTTATACTGACTCATTTAATTACTTGGTCTCAGTCGTTAATGTTCTAAAGAGTTGCAGATTATAGTAATACATGAGGTTTCTAAATCAGATCATAAACTCTAATTTGTTTGCTTTTACGGTAGTCAGCTATCTCCAAACATCTTGTCACTATTTTTTTTTCTAAAGAGATCTCCCTGACTGATAATAGTCTACTTCTAACAAAAGGTGTAAGGAAAAGGTAAAATCAGAGTTTATAATTAATATGTATATCCGAATGAGTAAATACAATATTATGGACCTTAATCTTTCGAATTTAAACGCATAACGTTTATAATTCCTTACTTAACGAATGTTAACTATGTTTATGAACATAAGGGATCTCGAACATTCCTCACTTCATGTATCAGTTAAAATTTTGGTTGTATCTGTTCTACTTGATACAATTTGCCACCCCCCCGGAATCTTGGAGTTTCGTCTCCCTATGTCTGTGAAACGAGTTCTAAGCCATATGTGTCGTGTATGCACCCCCCAGATAACACATGTCGAAAACTAATATTTCTGTCCTTATCTTGTACAAACCCCCCAGAGAACACGCTTAGTAAACTAATATCTCTATATTCATCTTGTATACACCCCCCAGTCAACACGTTTCGTAGAGTATTATTTCTATACTCATCTCGTACCCACCCCCCTGACTACATGTCTCTTAACCCATATCTAGATCTGAACATCCGTGGAAAGCGTTTTATAATAGTCCATAAACTACCGTATGTGTCCAAAGTCTATGAGTAATTAGCAAGGCGGAATTCGAATACATACTTCTAATTCCATAGTTTTCCAATAGATGGCGCTGTTACATGCGCAAACTACGTAACGAAGCGTCACCGCTGCAAGTCTAGGAACTCAGTGTATAGCTAAATCCTACTTCTTGATCAATAGATTGATCGTTCACAATCGATTACCCTTTCCTCCTGGACATTTTACCAGTATTAGTACGTTATTGAAGGGACTTGTCTGAACTAGAAATATCAATATTAAATCTTGATATCTGTAATTAATTTATTGAAATAATTATACCCACGATGTAAACCCACATATATCTCTGCCATTTTCAACGATACCACTTTGTGGCCGAAGCCACTTAAATAAAGCCCGCAGCAACCCAGAGTTATCCTGGTCCCTGAGGCACCACTTTGTAAGGTCCTAACCCAAAGTAATAGATAAATAAATTTAATAATTTGGCCAGCGTGAACGCCTAGTGATGAAATTTGGTAGGACCCCTTAGTTGTACCGAAAGCACCCGATTCCTTCAGAGCCATAGTGAGTTTACAGTGGGTTTTAAATCTGTTATTTCCTTGAATTTATTTAAGAAAAGACTGTTTAACGAATAAACGTCAAAATTTAGCGGTTAATGGTTATAAAATTTATAGTTTATTACTCAGCTTACGGTATGACACGAGTGAGAAAAGATTAAAATAATAATAATGTGTAGGGTTACAGATATTCATTAGAGAATACTTAGTCAAACGAATGGGTCAGAGGTCTTGTCGTATGATAGCCGTCTAATATTCAAAGGTCGTTAATAAGAGGACATCTAATTTAGGCTCCCCCTCCTCTTTAATGTTTAAAAGTGAAGGGAGAAGGACCACGCACCTCCTAGGTTAACCACCGTGACTACAGTGCTAGTCCCTTTCAATTATATCAGATCGACACTAGAAACGAGTCACAACCATCCATTCGCGTGGTCCCTGTGAGGCTCAACCTAGACTGGGCACCTCTCCAGCCAACAGACAAGCAACAAATGCTAACCCCATTTAAACTGTTGGTTTTTATACTGGTCATAGTCGGGGAGTCAGTCTGTTATACTCATCCCAAGTGACCCTTTATATACGACATGAGTATTTGGTGAACTTATTAATAAATTGATTAACCTCCTATGAGGAATTCATTGTAGGTATGAGTTATAACAGAGATTTAGGATACAATAAGAGCCTCCTCCTATCCTCTTTTCCACAGACCTTAGTTTGGGTCCTCTTTTCCACAGCCTCAAACTACGAGGGCGCAATCTTAATCTACCCTCGTCTTAGTCAGGGAACGCAAATCCGACAATGTATTGCTTTCTAGGAGGTTCTGACCGAAGTCAACCTTCACTTAGGATGAAATGCCCCAGTCCAATTATACAGTTTGGATGGTCCCATATTCACTATGGTAGTATTCAAGGTCGTGTTGTATTGGACCAATGAATGCACTCAGGCGGGTTTCGATTATCACAGACCGAACCCAACATCTAAATATAAAAACAAAACCCTGAGTGCGATCGAAAAGGCAGTCACGGCTAAGCTTGGGAACCACCCACTAGTTGGATGATTTATACAAATAATCAATGAGCTTGCTCTCTAGTGTACCAATTACTCACGTAGCATATATTCTGATTCTAAACTTACTATGTGGTGATACATAACTGCAAAGCAGATTGAAGTGAAAACCGAAGATTTTGTCTTGATGTGTAGGAAGTCATATTCAGTCATCGTCAACAGTCATTATGTAGTTGATTGAATTGTTTTAAGTCGGAAGGTAATGCCATGGTCAGTCAGGAGATTATGTGAATGAACTTATATTTCAGTTGAATGTTATTTATAATTATTATAACATGGTTGTGAAAGATTCGCGATGTTCTCATAGTATAGTTCCGGGTCTGTTTGATTAGAGAAAGAAAGGAGCGGTCAACAACAGGCTTCCTACGGTCGTATGATGTTGATGAAATTTACTATGTTTATTGTATTTATTAAAGTCTATGCGTGTATATAAATAAATTATACCCAATATATTTAATTTAATGGTCGATAGGGCCAGTAAGCTCTGAAGCAGCTTCCGCGAAGGCCCAACAAGATGGAGCGACGACCCTGCAAAGGTCGCGGGAACGCGGTGGACACGGGCGGCACCAGACCGAACCGAGCGGCGAACCCTGGGAGAAGCCCACGTCCAGCGTCGGACGCCTACCGACTGAAATGATGATGATGATGATGCTGATGATGATGATGATGTTGGATGATGGAAGTTTTAAAAAGTAGCTTTATAAAATTAAACAGGAACCCCTCTGCACTAGTTTAGAATTAAAGGATTCATCTGTTCACTGATTATCTATTCATAGTACTTTATAAATCCTATAGTCTGGTCTCGCAGTGGTAAAGTTCCCCAGCCCAATTATACAGTTTGGATGGTCCCATATTCACTAGGGGAGGTTCCAAGGTCGTGTTGTATTGAGCCAATGAACGCACTCAGACAGGGTCGCGATTGTCATAAACCGAACCCAACATTTAAATATAAAATAAAACCTCTGAGTGTGATCGAAAAGTTCCAATACCATTCCACGGACTGATCATTCTAAATGAATGATCTTAATCAAATATTAATAGATAATCATTGGAGTTCATGTATCCTGGAAGGGTTTGATTTAAGATGTGATTTCGTGTCTGTCAGTCGTGTAATAGAACTACGGCTTCTAACCACTACTAGTGTACTGAGAAACAGAGGGCGAATGCGGTTAGTTATATTTTATCTAAACCCCATGGAACAATATCCGTCGAACTGCGTCATCTACCGGGTAAACGTGAAACTAGGAGAACTAATGTTGAACCGATTATGTATTCTAAACATGAGACTAGTGTTATGACTTTAGATAGGATGTCGGACAGCAACTAAATTACACAATATTATATTTTGAATGCACTTTATCTTTTCCCGATAACCTGTTTAGTACTTATTATAATTAGTGAACTATGGAATTAATTTTATTTTATATGCGGTGTCTATTTAGATTGTGGTCACAAACACAGTTTATTAAATGACAATTATCCTTTGTACCTATATTGTTAATTCGAAGGAAAGTCATGGTCACAAATAAACACATAATAATGATAATCGCCACATAAGGAATTCAAGCTTACCTGCAGTTTCCCTAGATCTTAATGTTAAAGGAAGTAAGGGAAGAACTCAACGTTAGAACACAACGCTAAAGTAAGAGTTGATGTTCTAAATTAAATAACCAGGGTAAATGTTTCATATGCATAAAGCTCTTTATTTCAGGTCAGGGGTGAGAAATAATAGATGGAAAATATAGTTTTATTTATTAATTCATATTGTATTACATTGCATTCAATTTTATTATTATTCAACACTGAACATTACGTTTCTTCACAGTCAGGACCCCTCCAGCACAATTTACTCAGGTATAGTGGTTAATATAACTCATCTATCATATTTCATAGTACTAATGCAACGTAACGAGACAAAGGCCTCGTGTTGTTGCCACTATATCAATACGATTGAATAATATAGTGTTTGTTAGGTGTCGATCGCGAGGAAACCTGCACGCTACCGTGATGCGGATCAAGTGATCTTGTGCAACGTAACGAATAAAGCATCGTTATGTTACCACTATAACGCTCGGGCAAAAGTGAGTTTAATAAATGATCGCGGAACTAAATGGGAAATTTCAAAATAGAACCGATCTTTGTATATAACGCAACGAAACAAAGGTTTCGTTGTGTTACCACCCTAATGCTCGGGAAAAGGGTGAATGGCTCTAATGATTTACCGTGTATCTAGACAACCTAGATTCTAATGAATGATATGAATGATGTATGCAACTCATCGAAACAAGGCTTCGATGTGTTACCACCCTATTGCACGGGCATAGGATGTTTGACTCTACTAGTTTATCGCGTATAAAATTGTAGAATTTATTAATTGAAATGAACAATGCCAGCAACACAACGAAACGAAGGTTTCGCTGAGTTACCAAAATAGTACTAAATAACAACCATGTTAATTCAGACATAATTTGTAATAAATATAGACAATTTGGTTTTAAGTAGTTTAACTGAATTTAAATATTATCTCATGAAATTATCTAGACTTGGAATTACCGGTTGTTATTAAGCATGCACACATAAATTAACAAATCTAATAAACACAGTTTAATTAACACAACTTAAATACACACATGCACATCCTATTGATATCCTAATTCATATCACAGTAAAGAACATTAGCCGCATGCACACCCTGCCTCCCTAGCCCTAAGACGCCCTAACAGCCCACTCTGGGTTCCTAAATTATGGGGAGCCAGAGTGAGAATAGGAATAAGGATAAGGAAGGTAGGAGCCCCCTGGGATTGGATTCGGAGCCTATTGGGGTTTTTTGGCCGGATACTGGGGGAGTCCCGCAGCTCGGCAGGCCAGTATCCGACGCTCCATACCTTGCATGAAGGCCCCCAGACTCCTCCTCCCAGAACCAGCGCATGGCCGAACTGTTTCAACGTTCTGAAAAGAACGTTGGCGGACCCGTCCGAAGATCCACACCGCCTTGCGACGTTAAGCCAAGTACAATCTTTGACACCGTTAGGCGACTGCACTTGTATATAGGTATTGGGATAAAAGTGAGTCAATTACAGGAACCCTGCCGTCTAGCGACCAGACTCAACCGCTAGCCCAGATTAATTCTGAGGTTCTAGGAGTCTTGTCCCGGCAGGAGGAATTTGAAATGTGTAAGTAATTTGTGTGAAAGTGTAAGTATCTTTGTGCACGAAGACCTAATCAGGGACAGGAGGCAATACTCACCGATAATGTCCCAATCGTCCCACTATCACTTCAAAACAACTTAACTGAATCTAGTTATTCTAACTGGGAGCACCTTCGCCTCCAAAAGTCTTAACGAAAAAAGCCTTGACCCCGCCATTGTCTCTCCTTTTATAACTTTTCCCCTTCCCGGCCAAATAGTCCCTACCACCTCTGTTTTGGTGCAATTTCATAAGGTATAAATGCGATTTGTGTCAGCATAGATGCGATTTAAGTCGGTATAGCAGCTTCTTTTGCCAGTATAGCAGCTTTCTTTGCCAGTATAGCAGCTTCTTTTGCCAGTATAGCAGCTTTTTCTAACAATCCCGATGGGATTTTACTCTAGTATAGCAGCAATTTAAGGTAGTATAGATGCCATTCCACCTAGTATAGATGCTTCTTTCATCAGCATAGCAGCTATCTCTCTCTGTATAGCAGCTTCTTAGGCCAGCATAGATGCACCTTGCATCCAACCTTTTATCAGACGTTTTTCTAACTAAACCTGCGGGCCCGTATGCATGCATGCGTGGCATGCATGCACTATGTGTATGAATCTTATTAACTCAGTTTATGTAATATATTAATTTACCTCTCATTTTTTTTTAAAACTCTTCTCAATGAATATAACAAATTATTTAGTTATCCACATTGACGACCTTAAAATTATGAGTCGCGCTTGGCCATTTCTATTTCCGAACGTAAATTGGTCTGACATCTGTCAAACCTTTGTTCATTGAATCTGTCAATGATTACTACCAACTTGTATCCCAATCACAAACCCAAGGTTTATACAATCAAAAAATATGGTAAGATCCTTAAAAGGCGATAATACTGTGTTCTTGAACACAATGTAACCAATGATTATAATGACCTCCCTATTCTAGATTCAACCAAGGCTGATAAATTGAATCCCAAATCCGAAGCAGTTGTGGAGGCTCAAGATGTCAATAAATTCATGATTCATCAAAGGTCGGCCAGTGAACGCTCCTCTTATATGGAAAATTACACTGTTGGCCAGCAACCAACAAGTTGTTCTAATCCGAATGAATCCAATGATCAAAATCTAATTAGACTACAACAGTTTTATAAACTGTTTTAGGCTTACTTGTAAGTAGACTACATAATAAAACATTCAAGTTTAGATTTCCATACTGAAATTATCCATAATTTCCATTAATATATTTCAACAACTATATAGGATTTTATTTATATGTACTGAACTTCATCACGAGAGGGATCCTCTCGTGATGAGAGGAGGTCTGCGCCCAGCAGCGGAACGCAAACAGGCTGCAGTAGTAATAGTAGTAGTACTGAATTTAAACGCATCCATTTATACTTGTAATATTATTGTTTCAGTACCCCACCAGTATGAACAGGATACAAGGCTATCTATTTTGGTGTTGTCGTAAGAGCATTCGATATCCCATCAAATTGTAGTAAGTTCTCTAAACGGACTGCCCCTAAATGTGTCCTCAAGTCGCACTTCCTAAATACAGTACATGAGACAAGGTATGTCAACACAACCAGAAACCTCTAGAATTGTATCAGATTTGTATATAGATATCTAATATATAAAACTCTCACGCCACAGTGTGCAATTAAACTCCTCTAACCGGCTCGTCCGATTCCTATGAAATCCGAAGCGTACACTCAGTAGATTTGAGAATATGTTTCCTATTCTTGTAGCTATTATTTCAAACAACAAAAAAAAATTCTAAGGTAATACGGAGCCCGCGAGGTCAGCTAGTGCATGTATATATGTGTTCCGTTACAATACCAACCATCTCAGAAACGGAAAATCAGAATAAAAAGTTCTACGTAGTCTATATCAATTAGAATACGTAGTCTATAAGAAAATAAAATCATTTTTTTAGCTTTTTTCACAACAGCAAAGCTCAGTCTTCCGGGTACTATAACATGACCTGAAAACATGGTTCATTAGTATTTTATAAATCAACAAACTAAATTCAGTGTAATACGGTAAATTAAGATACAAAGTAACATTTTCGAAAATAACGCAAACGTGCCCGCCCATGTTAATGCTAGCCAAAGAATTAATAACGTGATTTAATTTAATAATGTTATTGCGCTCAAAAGCAGTAAGCTTAATGGCTCGCAGCTGCCATCAAACAATAGGTACAATTTTACATATACTTATCATTTTATTCACAGCTCTGCTCGAATGCTATATTGATTTTTCTGCTTTTTATAGGTAGGTTAATATGTTTTTCCATGATATAAATATAAATTAAAAAAGGACGCCTACTATTTTATTTTATTTCTTGAATAATATCTCCTTAACAATCCAGCCTGGTAGCAAGCAAAGAGTTCTATGAACAGAGACAGGGTAAGTTATCAGACTTTTCGATTGAAGAATGGCGGATGCGATATAAATTTTACGTCACCCATGGCCGTAAAGTGTGATTTTCTGCCCGCTACGCGGACAGAAAATCTCACTTTCTGGCCAAGGCAAGACGTAAAAATTTTGACAAACCGCGGGCGGTAATTCGTAAAGCCCCAGATCGCATATTTATGGCCCTCACCTTCGGTTCGGGTCACAAACACCTGCGATCTGGCCCATTAACGAATTCATTCCCTAGGTCTGTAATGTACTATTAATGATGGTACCCTGTACTACTACGACAGCCTATTTGCGTCCCATTGCTGGGCACATGCTTCCTCTCATCACGAGGAGGGGGAATTATAGTCTAATAATAGTTAATATTTACAATATGGTAAGTATAGTTTAATATACTTAGGTTACCTTTAAATTTAATTAATGTCCACGTGAAACTTCAGGTTTGTCTTTCAAGGAAAATAATAAAGATATCTTGTGCCTTGCGACCCCGGCGTCCCCACGAGGGTCAGCGGGGGAGCAATGACAACCCCAGTAGAAAGGGCTCGAGAAAACTTCCCTCATACACCCGCTCTATACAGTTATTGCCCTAAATCAGGGCTTCCCAAACTTTTTCTTCTATCTTGTAGCGCCTTTGTGCCATTGAAAAATCTACGCCACTCTATCCCGAAGTTCATCAGGGTACCTTAACCTACAATGTAAATCTAAAAGCATAATTTCAAGAATTTAAGTACACGCCGCCCTTGATTGCTGTCGCGCTTCCCTTAGGCGGCGCGCCCCACAGTTTGAAAAGCTCTGCCCTAAATGCCCGTCATTCGACGCTGTTGGTATTTCATACCAAAACAAAGAATATTATCTTCATATTAGTTATATCTTTACGAAAATATGCCCTAATATAAGTGTTATGAAGGAGGAAAACGGATATGTTAAGCACAAGGAATGCTTTAATGTAAACTTGATAATGATGATAAGTATTAGTTTTTGGGTTAGAACAGAAAGAGAGAGAGGACAAATAATTATTTTACCACCGTCAGTAAAACTAAATTTAACACATTTTAAAAATATCGCATAATGTATTTCGAGCTACATAAATTTGAAAGAGTTTAAAAATATTCGTACCTTTTGAAACTCAAAGCGCGGTTTTAAACAAATACTACTACTACAACAGCCTATTTACGGCCCACTGCTGGGCACAGGCCTCCTCTCATCACGAGAGGGTTGGGCTATAGTCCCCACGCGGGCCCAGTGCGGATTGGGGACTTCACACACATCTTTGAACTACGAGTACTTCGCAGATGCGTGCAGGTTTCCTCACGATGTTTTCCTTCACCGAAAAGCTCAGTGGTAAATCCAAATTGAATTTCGTACATAAATAATTTCAGAGGTGCGAGCCAGATTTGAACCCGCGACCCTCTGCATGAGAGGCGGTAGGTCAAACCACTAGGCCACCACGGCTTTAAAAGAAGACAAAGAAGACGTTCTTAATTAGGTTTTTAGTATTTGGATTTCGTTTTAGAACTACAAAAAAGTTGTACCTTCGCAATTGAACCATATACTACGTACAAGCACATTTTCCATTCTGCACCTAACGAAGATTTAAGTGTAAAATTCATGAGTTTCATAACCGTCTTTTAGAAATTTTTAAATTTCATTTTAAGCTGTAAAACACTTTTGTGATGATATTTTTGATTCAGGGAGCATTGTTCAGCGTCCTTCGCCGTTATTAGTCAAATAAATTTTGGTCCTCTAGTGTCTGCTGTGCGCTTGAGACAGTGTTAGCAGAGAGCGGAAATCATGTTAGTCCTATAAGTTTCCATATCAAATATTTTTAAATTATTAGACTAAATAAAAAATAAATTTCTAAGTCGATTTGATTCGAAACCTGCTTGTAATTGTAAAAAATATCCATATTTACTGTGCGTAGAAGATGTTGAACATGAAACTAATCGTATTTCTTAAATGTGTTTTTCTGTATAAATTATGCAAATAAATAAGATTTGAACGTTTACAAGAAATGCTGCGTGACAAAGGTTAAACAAGAGGTGCTCATGTTACTTAGGAGGTATCTACTTGGAGCGCTAAGGAATATAATATCTTCCAGAGCCGTCCGCACATAAATATCACTGATATACAACTTTATTTATAAAAAAAATAGATTCACTTCAAATAAAAGTAAATGATAATTCCATCTAATATAAAAACCAACTGGAATACACGACACTAATGGTTAAACCAAAGTCGTTTGACTTTGGTTTCTTTTAAAGGTGTTATAGAAATCGCTAACTCCGTAACTATAATTTTTATACATACATATGCAAAATATATAGCTTTGAGATGAGATTTATACTTCATTCATAATCATCATCATTTCAGCCGAAAGACGTCCACTGCTGGTCGTACTCGCTTCCACCGGATTCCCGCGACCTTCACGAGGTCGTCGCTCCATCTGTATCCAATAAGATACTTCATTCATCAACAGAGAATTACACGCACGTTACGAGTATCCTTAATACTAATAATAAAAAAGCGCCGGTGACATTGCGAGCGCAGTGAGGCGCGAAGCGACGGGCGGAGCGGGCGCGGGCGTCGCGGCTCGGCGCGGGGGCGACGAGCTGACGTCACGCGCGCACGCGCGCTGCGCCGGGACTCCTGGCGCAGAACACCCCGCGGATACAGATCCAGCGATGACGTAGGGAAATTTACATACATACATAATAATGAATCGCCGAGAATATTACTTATTTGTTTATTTTGATTGTTGCGTTGTCACTGTCAGGACAATATTAGTATGAAAAAATATCGGTTGTCTATAAAGTCAGTTTACGGACGATAATTTTACGTGATAACGTCATAAGAAAACATTAATGAATATTACGTAGGACACACATCGGCATGGACATACATGGACATACATTGAGTCATGCTTTTTCGTGGGCGCAGCCGACGTCCATCAATTTACAAGACGTTATCACGTCAAAAAAAGCACTTGTGCAGCAAAGCCGGGACGGGAGCGGGCAGCTATTTTGTTATATAAACCTAAACTTATACCTAGATCCACTTCTAATCAGTGGATAAATTACAAGTGCGAATTAAGTGTAATTTTCATTTAGTTTTTTGTGCGAAGAAATTGTCATTGTTTTCAGAAAAGCAGTGTATAATTTAAATTCCGAACCATTAGTAGGCAACCTAAGATCCGATTTTAAAAGGTACAGACAAAGAGCAGGAAGGGCGCTGCACTTTCACACTATGTAATATTGAACAAGATTCATCTGACTGGCTCGGGTGTCCTGCGCGCCGCGGTCCGTGTCGGCGTCGTCCGTCAGCCGGCAGTCGCGTCGCCCGCGCGCGCCGCTACGATCGTCGCTACGACCGCTACGCCGCGTAGCCACCTTCAACTACGCCGCTACGGGAGTCTAAAACTATGAAGTGAAACAGTGACTGTGTTACAAACGAAATTGCAAATTACAATTTGAAGTGAACTCAATGTGCTATTTTTGTTAAGTGAATAATATCGCAGTACGAGTCGCAAGGTGGGTGTATATTGAATAACGAGATATGAATAGCCATTGAGACCTCAGATGTGAGCCTATGTCAAGGACATTATCGACCAAGCAGATGCAAAGATTGTTGCTACGTTGTTTACATTAGTTTATTGCGGAAAATGATTGCTTTACGTGTGAATAACGCTATAAATTTCCCCGAAGCTGTTAAAACGAATGCGGCACAAAGGGATCGTATACAAAATGGGGTTGCGAATTATTTATTAGGACAGGTGCCGTCTTGCGTTACACGGCTGATGAATTTAAAATGGCTTCTATACACATATACGCTTCAATTGTTACGATTAATTTCACTTAAAGGTCCTTATTAATTCGTACTACCATTGCACCTTCTCATGTGTGGAGGAATAATTCATTTGGAGTAAGTGCTTACACATTTAAGAGACCAATTAGTTTTGTTTCAAAGCTCCTTTGAAGTAGAATTGTTGAACATTTTGTTCCTTCTTTTATTCGATAGAGTTCTTAAGAAGTTTTCAACATGAGTGGGTGACTTTCCTTACTTGTTTCACGTGTCTACATTACATATGCATACATACTAAATAGACATAATGTAAAAAAAAAATAGGTTTTAGTTCAAGAGAGGGCCATACATATAATTACAAAACACAGTTAAGCATGGACATGTCTTTATGTGTAATTATAATCATTTTCCTTTTATCGAAACACGAATCCTTATTTTTGTATAAAAATACCCTTATTTATTACTTATAAGGCTTTAGTACTAAAATGAGAACAAATCAATTACCGATATACACCCACAGATATTTCACGTAGAACTCATTTGTTTCTCGTTCCATTTTACGACCATTTCCAATTCCCAATAGCGCCTTAATTGAAACATTAATGATTTCCCAATAACGATAACCGAGCGTTCAAATAGATTTCAATCACCAGTCATTATCATCATTAGATCTGCCAGTGCAGTGGTTTTAGAAGGAGACCACGGCACAAGGAGTATACCCCAAGGAATATCGTCTATTATTTGAATCTAAACTTGAGAGTAGTGAGAGTTAAAAAAGCATGGGATTAATGGTGTTTAGTTAGGGAACCCAAATGCAATTTATTAAGTTGAGATTTTGATTTGAATAAATTAATAACAGGTGCATAGCCATACAGAATGATCAATGCAAATGGGTCAGTATGGAGAAGTCGGAAAATATGAAATTGGTTTTGAAAATTTTAATGCCATTTTACCAAACCTAAAATCGACTCTATGGTTCCTAAGAACAGATTTCGCTATCTCTGATAGTTTTTGGCGGCTCCATACTGACCCATTTGGATTGATCGTCCTTTATAGTACCTAACGTACGCCGAACCTATCTTTTACTACGTATTTTTCGCTTGAAAGTTAGCATTTTTGGAATTTAAGCAAGGCCTTTTAAGGTCGTTTTATAATAAGTGGATCGCTGATATATGAAATTGGAAATTGGGTGTTTCGCTTGTTTTTTTAGGCAACCAGCCAATCGGAGGTTTTGCATAGATTTATGGGTAGGGGTGGTATTCCATTTGTAAAAGATGTTTATACTACACCTACTCGGAAAGTCAATTCAAACTAAACCATTAATTGAAGAGAAAGTTGCTCATTAATCCTCCTTCAAAATCTGGTTAATAATGTTGTATGCAAATCCATTATTACACACTTTACCCATGTAGTAATATTGTATGAAAATCCATTATTCCACAGTTATGTTTTTTTTTTTAATTCCAAAACGAGCCATGGATGCGTGTAAGCTAATACTTTTTTTTATTTGACACTGCCGACTTTACACAAGCTATATAGACGTTCTAAACGAATGTACCTACATCAAAAAAGGTTTTCGGAAAAAAAAACTCGAAAATACGATAACAATATCGTTAAATGGTTTGAAGAAACATATGCATTGATTAATTATACTAAATATGATTTTATATTTCGGGTTGCACGCAAGAAATTTTGTAATGATCTGTCTCGTCACTGGCTGTAAAGACGCGGCGCGCCCAAATTAAAAAAAAAGGTTGGCGCGGTTTTCACTTTAAAAAAAAGAATATCGCGCGCCTTTCGTTTCATTGTAATAACTTTGAATTTGCTTTTGTGTTTGAAATGTCTTCAACAAATGAGGAAAGTAGCGATGGTAGTATTATTGGAACGCCACCTAAAATATTAATTCATGCTCAACAAGCAATTAACAATCTTCTACCGGAAAAATCAAAAAATAAATACATGAAGCAGTATGAAGAATTTATGCAGTGGAAGACTGAAAAGCAAGCTTCTTCTTTGTCGGAAAATGTTCTTCTAGCCTATTTTAGTGAAAAGTCTTCAAAATATAAGCCTAGCAGCCTGTGGGCTATATATTCAATGCTGAGAAGTACATTGTTATCCAGAGATAATATTGATATAAATAAATACTCAAAATTAGCAGCATTTCTGAAAAAGAAGTCTAGCTGGTTTCGCAGTAAGAAATCCAAAGTGCTAACTGCAGATGAAATCAATTCTTTTTTGCAAAACGCTCCAGATGATACTTATTTATCCTATATACAGGGTGGAAAGATCGAATGCCACATAGAAGGCAACTACCTTAAATATATTGTTTTATTTTGTGTGTTTTAATTTTTCGTTTACAATTTTCATGGCCTTCCGTTATTCTGATTGTATTTGTTATTTAGAGAAAAATGAACCTTATCAGTAACCCTTTCAATCTGCATCATAAAATACAGCACATTATTTTTTGTCACATTTGACCGGTTCGAGTCCCGACTGAGGCAAGCGATTTTTCATAAATCCTTAAATGCAGTATTTATTGTTTTTAAAAACAAAGGAAAGTCTCCCTTACACAAAATGTGCTATTTACAATATTTAAGGTAGTTGCCATCCATGTGGCATTCGATCTTTCCAGCCTGTATATCTAAATTTTTGTACGAGATTTTGTTGTTTTTTTTTTCCTCGTAAGAGTAGTATAAAGTATTATATATCCCTCGAGGGTAAGTATTGATTACTCAACTCGTGTTGTTTAAGGCCCTCCGCTTCGCGTCGGGCCTCAAATGGCCACTCGTTGAGTAATCAATGCCTTACTCCTCTTGGTGAATAAATAACTATTGTCCAAGATAGTATTCAAACGTTTAATTATAGATTTTGAATGAACCCCATTCCACTTTTGGACATAGCTTATTTTTAAATTAAATCGCCACACTTATTGGTTTTAACGTCTTCAAATCTTTGATAAAAGATGGGATAATGATAAAAGCTTTCATGAAGTCATCCAAGGTTTTATAAAAGTTTTGTATGATATGAAAGGCATTTTTGATGAAATCATCAAAGGTTTTGTGCTAGATTTAACAAATGTTTAATATAGGACTTGAATATCAAACAATTTTTTATAAAGGTTATCCAAGTTTTTTTCAATGGCACATAACACCCAGATTCAATGGGTGCAAAACAACCCTTACACTCATGTATTAATGTCATAGGTGCTGTCTCGGAATGGGAAAGTATCACAGGAATTGTTTCTTTGTAAAGAAATGTGTTCTTGTTATTTCTTAATTTTGATCCAAATTACATCTCAGTAGGTAATATAAGCAAGTAGATATTAAAAAGCCGTGGTGGCCTAGTGGTTTGACCTATCGCCTCTCATGCAGACGGTCGCGGGTGCAAATCCGGCTCGCACCTCTGAAATTATTTATGCGTGAAATTCAATTTGAATTTACCATTGAGCTTTGTGAAGTCCCGCACAACCCGCACTGGGCCCGCGTGGGGACTATAGCCCAAACCCTCACGTGATGAGAGTGGGTCTGTGGCCCAGCAGTGGGTCGTAAATAGGCTGTAGTAGTAGGTATTACAAGCCTCACCAAATCTATTGGAAAAATCCGTATTAAGAAGTTGATGTCAAAAAGATATATGGACATTCACTATAATGTCGATAATAGTCAAGCAGAAGAAGGGGCCGTAGCAGGGAGGCACCCTAACAGACTCAGATAATTAGCAAAAGATGACGCCTGCAATTAATCAGAACGGTTGAAGGCACTATATTAATTATTGGATAATAGCTTTTTTAGTGACTTCATATGCGTATAAACATTAACATGTAAAATACAGTTTATCCCGTTCCCGTGAGAATTTCGTACCTACACCTGAAAAATCACTTCAGAATATGGGTTTAAACGCTTTTAAATGTAAAGCCTGCAGTGGTACTAATATTACAAATGTGAAAGTGTTTGTTTGTTTGTCCTTCCTTCACGTCGAAGCGACTTGACCGCTTAGGATGATATTTGGTATAGAGAATGTTTGAGACTAGGATTAACATGGGCTCCTTCTCAACCCGAAAAAGCCGGGTCGGGATACGACCCGGGTTTTTCGGGTTTTCTACGGGTCAAACCAGTTCTTTCAATACTTCTATAACTATACTATAACCGTATATTTGTAATAGTATCATCGAGTACGCAAATTCCAAGTCTACTACATAATTTTATTTTTATGTAGTAACCTTAATTGTCCTTTAAAACAGGTTTAAATGATTGAGCTAACGATATCTAGTGCAAATTGTTGGAGCAAATAAGTAGAACGGTGTAATTACAACGTTTTCAGCGCTAACCTTAATTTACGCCCGCGGAAAGAGGGAACTAAAAATGTAGAAAGATCTATTGGCCGACTGTTGATAGTAAAATCCACTTTTACCAGTATTCATTGCAGTTGAACTTACCTAAGTACAATGGACTATATATGTGTGGTCTTACAAAAAGGGAGTAGCCTGACGGAGCGAACAAACGCACACTGTCACATCTTATCATGTACCTACGTCCAAAACAAGCAAGAAACTAAGGATAAAAAAGTGTCTACAGAGTTTTCAACGGTCAAATATATACCTCTAGTATTTCAAACGTCCATAGGCGACTTTGACCTCTTAGCATCAGGCGAGACGTATGCTTGATTGCCTCCCTCAGTCGTATAAAAGTATTAAATTGTAACGAGTGATTAAAAACAGGCCTCACAATGTGGAATCTTCGTAAATGCGTCGTTGTCATTAGAATGAGTGCACACTCCGCCCCACTGCCCTGGTAACATGACGCAATGCCTTCCTTATTCTACTATCAAGAGAAACATTTGCACACAGCTTTACTTTAATGACACGTTTTATGGCATTGGTTAGCCAATGAATATACTGACCACCTGATAGTAAATGGTCACTGTATCCCATGGAAATGGAATTGTAAGATTTCGAATACGTTACCAAACCGAGGACTAAAATTGAATGCTGGTAATTTCATCGTGTTTTTTTGTAATATTTAATAGTAGGTTAGGTAGTAAATATTACATACTAACGAGAATTTGGTTAATTTCGAGCATAATAAAATGTTTAAGAGTCTTCTAACTAGTAGTAGTCATGATTGCTTGCTTCTGCAAGGTTACAGTTTTAAGATATTTATCAACACAACTTGAATTGCCCAACGAAATTAACCGTGGTAGCCTTGTGGTTTGTTTGACCTACCGCCTTTCATGCAGAACGACGGAGTTTCAAACCCGGCTCGCACTGCTGAGTTTACTTATGTGCGAAATTCAATTTGAATGTATCACAGAGCTTTTTGTTGAAGGAATAGGAAATACATCGTGAGGAAACCTCCACCCACCCGAGAAGTATCTAATTCATAGGTAGTCTGAAGTCCCCGATCCGCACTGGGCCCTAGTGCAAATCCTCTCGTGATGAGCCCATGTTCAGTGGAACTGAGCATTCACTTTTAGTCGTGAAACCGAATGTAAATGAATATAAGGTTACATTAATGAAAATATCACATGAAGAAGAAATGCTAGTAACGTACTAACGTAACATGATACTTCCGCCTGGCACCACTAGCTTCTTACCAAATATACTCAACAGCAACGGAATCGGATCACTTTGTATAGGATTTTCCATTCAAAGTGACCCGATTTCATTGCTGTTGAGTGTATTATTAAATAGGAAAAGATATTATCAAACATGAGTCGGGAATCCGACTTCAAACATCGTCGGCGTGAACCACAAACAAAACAAAATAGGCACGAGATTGAATTTCTTCTTCTTTCAATACGAGTTCAATAAAACAGCTAAAGAATAGAAACGTTTCTATCGTATTTGCAGAGTATGATAGCACATTAAGGATAAGGTACAGTTTATATTTATTGCAGCTATAACTTGAGGAAAGGTTTGCTCGTAAAAGTAGCTTTGTTAAGAACTACGTAGTTCCGTGAGATTGTATGATTGTGTTCCTTTCCGGGTCTCTTGTATTGGAGCGGTAATGCATTACCATATCGAATGACTTGAATTTATCTTTCCCTTGCACTCGGGGGGTGAATTTCGGCAAACAGAGGGTGCGGTGCGGTCCCGTGCGCTTGTGCGGCGTGTGAGCCCTTCAATGGGACAGGTTTCGGTAGTGATTTTGGCAGTCATGTAGCTATTGACTTGTTTCGACGGAATGTGCGCGTCAGCATATTTGTGTAATTAAAAATTACGCCTTTGTAAGTAAAAAGTTTATGCTTATGTATCGTCATCTAAAAAGATATGTAAAATTTTGATCCTACATAAAGGTATAAAAGTGTAGGTACCTGCATAATGGTGTCCTTCACTGTACAATTATTTATATAGCAAATACAATTATTTATCTCATGTTCTGACAGTAAAATGTTTATTCAAATTGTTTGTTTAAATGGGTTTATTCTAAAAGTCAGCAAAAAATATTTCATTAACATTTTTAATGACGCATGCGTGAATAAAGATGTGAAAATATGGTGCCGCATTGGGATTATCTTTTGTCATCTCCGTTGACAACAGTAAATAATTGTTCCGTCCCCTATTGTGGCCGCAAGATAAGCATCTACCCTAAATTCTAAATAGGTACACGCCACTGAATCCGGCAATGACGAAGCACGTACAAATATACTCGCTTCAAGTCAAATAAGTGAAACCACATATTCCCATCGAGACTGGAATTTATTCCAGAGCAATATCTGCCATGTGCATATGATAGTGTAAAACGACCTTTAAGTGACTTCTTTCTCTGTTGCGCTCAATAGAGTAGATAAAGACGGAAGATCAGGGGCAGGGTGAACATCTTGAACCGAGTGACACTGCTTGAGTGCACTTGAGTGCGTTTGAAGATGCATTGAATACGTGTTTTAGTGACACCAAGATTATGCGTCAGTTTCTATCAAGTTAGTATTTTATAATTAGTAACACCTGCTTACACATTTTTTTCTTGGGTAGCACGTAATTCATAAGTAGATGTGGCTCGCTATAGCAATTATCTTGCAGATTTGCATGTTGGATGGGTAAGTAAGACTTTTTGGCAATAAAAAAATACATATTAATTTAAATCAATGACATTGTAGGAACTATGTCATCGATTGTATGTCTTATAATTTCAGACTTGCTGACCCATCTAAATGGGCTACCCTTGTTCATCAGTGTTAATGACCAGACAAGTGCCTAGTTCTCCAGTATAAGAGAAAATATAAACCAAAAATAAATGTTCTAGAAAATATTAGTAGTTAGGTAATAGTAGATTGTACAACAAGGGGCTAAAGTGGGCCATAATGCCACGAGTTGTTTTGCTTACAAACAGAAATACACGACGAATTAACCGCGCTTGCAACTTTTTAAAGGGTCTTTTTTCGTGCACGTTTTGTTCCGCTCTACATAAATATGAGGTACTTTTTCGTCATATCATCTCTTTTCGAGAACAAATGGAGCATTCTCATTGACCGATGGCCGTGTATGCAGCTGCAGCAGCGCAAGACGATCTCTGATTGGTGGTCTAATCCATGATTTCCCTAGGGCTTAAAATGATCACTTTAGACCCGCTTTGTGAAGCTATTATGACGCGCTTTTCGAGCAGGAGAAGTGAAAAGTACATTTCTCGTTGCCAAGATTATCCAAGAATAAGGTTTTATTATTGTTCGGTCAAACCCGGAGGTGTCAGTTCATTAGCATTGAATAATACCTCTTACATAGACGTAAATAATATAGACCCGGTCTAACGTACACGTAATATGTCCCCACTTCCACGGTGTCCAATCCAAAGTTCTGTCACCGAGCGTGCGTGACAATAAGCGTTTTTAAAAAAACTTTTTTCGAAACTGTTTCTCAGTATCTAAAAACTCGTCTCGTTGTTGAAAAAATGTGACCCAGCTTTAGTGTCACGATATAAGTTTAACTTTGGATTGGACACCAATGAAGTGGGGAAACATGACATGTATCTACGTTAGGCCGGGTCCATACGAAGTATTATTTATGTCTATGACCTCTTATAACTCCTTTGACTTTTAAAATTTGAATTAATACATAGCCATAGTAATAATCATTTATTGCATTACGTGGTTTACATGATCTTAAAAACTATTACATTTTGTCCCAAAAACATGAACCCTGTCAGGACACTGCAATTTATTAGGTAAGTATTATTATCCAATGCTAATAATTACACATTGCATTCAAAAAATTCGCATTAACGCTCGAAGATACAAATGGATCTAGAAATTATCACTTTTTAGGAATTTACCTTTAAAAAGGATCCTATTTTGGAAACTTAGACGTCAGTCATAAAGTTTAAAAAAAACCCACAGATTTCGAGTTCACACGACTATCGAGCTGCGAGCACATTGGAAATGAATCTACGGAATTGAAAAATGTGAAAAATTTCGTTCTGACTTTTTGACTTTTTTCAAAAATGTTAGGCTACAGGGCAAATCCTTAACCCTATTTTAGGTATCCAGAGGGGTTTGTCTCAAATGTTTAATATCATTCTTCGTTTCCAAAATAACGAGCGCCAAAATAAAAAAATCGTTTTTGACTTTCTCGAATAATTCTTTTTGCACCTTACAGCTCTCATGAATACGCGTATTTGATTATCATATCTTCACAACCCTTCGAGATATAAGGGGACCGCACTTTTTCGTGAAATCGGCCTATACTGGAGCGAACGAAAAGACATTTCCAATGTCAAAAACAGCTGCACGCCATAAATAACTATCTCAATAATAAATGCCAATTATTTACCTATTTAAACGTACCTATTTCAATATCTCTCCGCGTTAATAATATTGGGATTGTACGTTTAGTTTCCAGTCTTTGTGCAGTTTTCCAGATTGTCGTGTTAAACTCGAATTATTCAAAGGTCTCCGATTAAAAGCTCACGCAAAGCTCGCGAAAAGTCAAAAGTTGCTCAAAATAAGTATTTTAAGGGTAAATTTTCGACAATACTTTCGTGCTAAGTGCTTCCAAGCTGACATTTGAATAGAAATTGAAAAAGTTTCCTCCCGCCGGATAAAACATGCCGATTTAAAGGAATCTGAGATTTATTTGATACGGTCTGGTACCCTTAGGAGAGTGCGGTACGGTGCGGTGGTGCGGACGGTACTACGAGTAGCACTCAGAATGACTAGTATTTGTTCAAATCCATACTAATACTATAAATGTGAAAGGTTTGTTTACGCGTTTGTCTTTTCATAACGTTAAAAATATATAGATATAGATTTTGAAAAAAATTCGTAAGTAGTAGTTTGAGACTGTGAAAATTACATCCCGATATTGGGTTTTCCACGGGTAAAACCGTTCTTTCAATGTATGAAGCATCATCAGACACGCAAATTTCAAGATCGCGCGAAAGAAGTCGCGGGAAAGGGTAGTCCAACAGACAGCGGTTAACCGCATTTCCCAATCAGAAAAATCTGCTTATGTTTTTAATTACGACATCAAAATTGTGAAACGAAGTAATGAATTGAAAACTACCAGATAACGGATCCCATTGTTGTTACTTCAAAATCAAATGAGAATTATTTAATTAACTGTGCTAAAATATTCGGATGTGATTAATTAGTGCGTAATTTACAGACCAATTGGCTCTGTTAGCCACATTGAATGGTCATTCAGTATAAAATCTATATTAATTTATCAATGACAGTGAATTATTGAGTTCGTGTGGTTTGTCGATTTTGATGGCATTTATTGTTGTATCAGCTCGCTTAAGTCTAGGTGTGAGATCAGTGCAAGTGTGGTGTATTTTAATTTATGTTAGCAACTTTATATAAAGACAACTATCATTTAATATTCTATGTTATGTACCTACTTACAAACTAACTTCTAACCACAATCACACAATCTATGTTGATCGCAGAGCTCGCGTTTGTTTGACAATAGACGTTATTGGTCTGATATGAACATAATTTATTCTCATCGCGTTAGTCCAAAGGTAAACTCGGTAAATTAATTGAAAATAAGCAATGAAAAGAAACTCAAAAAGGGAAGAACCAAGTATACGCTTCGTCGGAAAAGTTAAAAAAGAAAAACAGTCAGCGTCTTTCGAACTTTGTGTTAAGAAACAGGTAGGATACCTACCCATTAGGACTTTTTACTAAAAATGTTGCAAAAGGAATTCCAGAACATTATTCTGACTAAATGATTCCTAATAGGTACTGATGGCAAAAATAAGTACATAATAATTGTATAATATACATATAGTGTGTAATAATAATTGATAACAATCTATGAAGCAACATTACAAAAAATATCGATGAACATAGGTATTCCATGTTGAGAATGAGTCGGTTTTTCTCCGAGTCTGAATAGTATACCTACTGAGTTTATTCCTCGATTGTTTTTTGTGATTTTTCTTCATTCGTCATACACAAAAAATGCATTAAAAATCTCGCAGTATATGAATTTAAATTACATTTGCTCACTCCAATTTGGCTTTAGTCGGCTTGTAGCCGCGGGGGCGTGCAGCACAACAGGTAGGCCGCACAATCGATATCTCCCCCCGAGGGTGGCTTACAAACAGACGAAAGGTTACAAGTGTCACTTAGAAACGGCGCTACTATTCTCATTTCCGAAAATATATTACAGGTAACCCTTGAGGCTTTATTTCGGCCCTAATGGATAACGTTCCTCTAACATGGGTTTGGAATGTCAAAGGATAACGCAATTTCAGTTACATATTCATATTCCTGTGATGTAGTATCCACTGGACTGAAAAGTACCGGGTATTTGTTTGGTTAACGGGTCCACCGGTCCATTTTATTATTACTTGATTTTCCTCTAACAATTACAGGTTTGTAGCCCGGTCTGTCTGACTGCTTTCCATACAACGAGATAAGTAAGTAATTATTCTAATTTAGGTATCCATATGGACGGAGCCACAGCCCTATGTTCTTAGTAATTTACAAAAATGATGTAAAGGAGAGCGAAATACAAAGTTCACCGCCTCTGCCATTAAAAAGTGGTTTGTAAAATCCAGTACTGTCACAAAACATTAAAATGATTCATGTACTCGCTATCTGACCGCCGCCCATCCGCATAAAGCGTTTAAAGCGCCCCTCTTTTTCGTCTGGAATTAAATACTACAACCTTTTATGGCGCAATTGTAGCCGTTATCAGGGGAGGAGACCTACTTGTTCACAGAGATTATCCGTTCAAAGAGTTCCGATCGAAGGCCGGTGAAAAATACGGTTGTGTTCTCCGGGTTCATAACTCGCCCGGACGAGGGTAACATTTCCTTATCGAAGGGCGTGATACATTCTGCTGCCTTCCTCTCACTTTTAACGTGAAAAGAAAACTTTTCGGTCCACAGCGAAAAATGCAACTTGAAATTTTGTAGAATACTTTTTTAGCGTGGAATTTTAAAACATATTTCTGTGCATGAATGATAAATGAGTCTTACCGCCTCATACTTGCAAAGTGTGTTTTAGTTTTTTTTTATTCTTACGTTAACGTTATCGTTTTGTTTTATTTAGCAGCGCGAAATGCTTGCCATTTGAAATAGGTACGTTAACCCATTCAATATTAATCTTTGGCAGCCGCTTTAAAAAGCCGTACCTATTCGAATCTCCATACTTTCTGGTATGAAATCCATACTAATACACTCAACAGCAATGAAAACGAGTCAATTTTTATGGAAAATCTTATACAAAGTGAAGTTTTCATTGCTGTTGAGTGTATTATAAAAGCAAAAATAAGTATGTTTGTCTATCTATTACCTCTCTACGGTTATTCGAGTGGATTGATTTTACGATACAGTTCGAGTCCCTGTGAAGGACATAGGCTACTTTTAATCGCGGAAAAACGTGTAATTCCGGCCATGAATGGAATTCCACGCGGATGTAGTCGCAGTTCAAATTCAAAGGAATAAGAAAAAGTCCAAGAATAGGTTGGGAAAAGTCACGAATAGCCTTGCAAATACTTTGTGAAGGTATTTATTTTGTCAGCTGTGTAGAGCCGCATAGAAATCTTCTAGAGCAGTGAAAGAATAGTCTTTTTTCTTTATTACTCTATATGCTAACGTTTTCATAATAATAACATTTTCATAGCCAATAACAATAAGTAAATGCTGCGCGCACTTCAAACTTTACACATGACTTCGTCCGTTATGATAAAGGAGGAAGTGATTGATATTGCCAATTACGGTGCAAAAGCGATTAGAGACAATTTAGGACGATTCTCGAATTTCCTGCTTAATTGGCGGACATAATTACACGCGCTCGCTTCGATGGATTTGTCGAAAACCGTCCCTTAATTATAATAATCCAAGATCAGTGAGTAACCTAACCTACTGGATAAATATCATACCATAATTATGTAGGTAAAACCTTCGTGTATGTAAGCGTAATTTTCTATAATCGCCCGCGCACATTTACACTTCGCTAAATTCGTTGTTTCTCACCATTTTAAATTGGGCATGTAAACTCTATACAAGTAGTAAACTAACAGTTTTTCTTTCTCGTTATTAACACCACCGAGTAGTTCCAAAATACGAGTAAGTAATTCAATACCTAATGGTGTAATAAAATAGGTGCCGAGGGTTACGAATTACAATGCCGAAAGTTATTATACCTACAGCTAAAACATTGACACTTAACACACGGAAAAGCAAAATACCGAAAGTACTAATGCCAATGCCCGATATGCCGATGCATGAAATATCTAATTTCACAGAACCAAAAGTACGAAATCCCGAAAGTACAATATCCCGCCAGAACAATACCCCGAAGGTTAAAATGCCAAAAGTCTTTTCTAGTATGTAACAAAAAAATCCCAACCTCGATGGATAAGGCGGGAGTGAAGCTTCGCTTCCACCAGGCCGCAAGTCGCTTCTGACCTATTATCTATACTGTGCTTCTGCTCTGAATCGTCTTCATGCACTCACAATTTTCGGGATCCTGGTCTTCGGGATTCTAATTTACGGGATTCCAACGGTATTTGGGTCTTTGGGTAATCAAAGCTATCGATCAATCGTACTTTCGGGATTACGAACTTTCGGGCTAGCGAGCTTTCGGTATTTTGATATTCGCCTTCAGTTCATCGGCGTTATGAAATTCGGCATTTTGATACGTGACGGTGACGAGAAACGTGGTGCCCATCATTTCTGCTTTGGAAATAGTAAGAAGAAAAATCCTATAAAACAGATACCGGGTTCAGTAGGAATAAGCTACATGTACGCACATTAAACCTCAATATTTACGAGGAAAAATATTTGTACAGTCGGCTGCAAAAGTGCATGGCCACGACAAAGTCGAGATTCCTCTGAACGAAGCGGTTCGGCGTCGATGGCGTGCTACGTGCTACTAGCTACGTGAATTTCAAAAAGTCAACTGGCAGCGCCGTAAGATGGCGTTGTTATTTGAAAGCAACATAATTAAAACGTATCTGAACCTATATTTCAGCCACTCGTAACATGAGTCGATAGCTTAGTTAATTAGCGCCTTGGTGTAACGAAATGATAGACCGAGGATCGATTCTGGACAAGTGACAAGATATTTTTAGTTTTTTTTCTTTTTTCAATACCTACTATTTTTTTCTGAACTTTTCATAAGTGGATTAAATTAATAATTGTTCTGTTATAATTATCTAAGCCGTGGTGGCCTAGTGGTTCGACCTACCGCGTCTCATGCAGAGGGTCGGGGGTTCGATTCCGGCTCGCACCTCTAAGTTTACTTAATGTGCGAAATTCAATTTGAATTTACCACAGAGGTTTTCGGTGAAGGAAAACATCGTGAGGAAACCTGCACGCATCTGCGAAGTAATTCAAAGATAGGCTGCAGTAGTAGTTGTATAATTATCTATAACTAGAAATAAAACAATATTCTTGGTTTAAACTAAATAAACTTTATTAATATTTTTAAATTCTATTATACGTGAATTAAATAAACATAATAAAAGTATATATTATTTCCCAAAAAATGCCAAACCAATAATCAATTACCAATACAACCAAGTAATTATGTTTTAAACAAAATAAATCTTTCCTCATTTATTTATACTTATACTTTATACGCAATTTGTGATATTTAGGCCGATCCGTTACCCAGCTGTTCGCTACATTCCATATTTAAGATACTTTTCATAAAAATAGCAACTTGTAAATGTTAAAAATACTATTTTTGGTTATATCATTATTTCGCATTTAAGTTTTCGTTTCACATATAATGATGACACTTCGCTGATCGCTCGATACAATTATTTTAATGCTAAAATAAACTATTCTTGATTATTAAACCGTGTTAAACTGAAAATAGCACAACATAAACCATTATAAATAAATTGATAAGTGGCAGGGTGCGGGGCACATGGCTCGCAGAACTGACGGCCGATGAAGACGAGCTGTCGGTAGGCCTCCAACAAGCTGGAGCGATGACCTGGTGAAGGTCGCGGGAAGTCGGTGGATGCGAGCGGCACAAGACCGGTCGGAGTGGCGAGTCTTGGGGGAGGCCTATGTTCAGCGGTGGACGTCTATCGGCTGATATGGTGAAATAAATTGATATGTTTTAAGACGGTATTTTTTATACAAATTAAAACTTAAATAATAAGCGCTTTCAATTGTTTCTCGCTGTAGGAACGGCCTGTTTTATAAATAACATTTTATTGAGGATATAGCTTAAGTATTCATTTCCGAACTCGGAAAGAGGATTGAAGCTTCTCCACAATAAAAAAAAAATCATTTATTATAGTCTGTTAGATAATTCGTGATATCGGATTGGGAAGGTTTTTTTTTACATTTTTGTTAAGACCTATATTTTTTTTTTATCAAGAATAAATTGTTCTGTTACTTTAATGAAATTGTTTGCTGTGTTTTCTTGTGAGGAAGCGTTCTCAGGCTATTCATTATATCACTATCCAATAATAATACAATATCACACATGTTGGATATTTTATTCTTCACTATAGTTACTTACAACAACGACAGACATAGATGAATATCACATTTAATCTATAACACCCTGTTATTAGATATTTTATCTATTCATCAAACTGTTGAATATGATTATTTTAAAGTAAAACAATACTTACAATATTTGCAGTGATCATGTGCTTGTCGTATCTTTGTTTAGTTTTTCTCTCGAATTATCTAACAGGCTATAGTCACTACTAACTTACTCAGGTATTTATACTTAAACTTAGCACTTATAACTTGAGTTTTACAGGTCTGATCACTTGTCAATAACTTTCAATAAACTAAAGGTGGTATTCCAAGACCCCTCTCGTGATGAGGGGAGGCTTGTGCCCAGCAGTGGGCCGTAAAATAGACTGTTGTGGTGGTGGTGGTATTCCAAGGCAAGGCACTGGCCTTTGATCGCGGCCGCGGCGATTGAAGCACGCGACCGTAGCGTGCATGGTCAGCTCCAGCACATCTACCATAGGGCGTACCCAGCTTCTCTCAGGGGGGCAAGCGCATATTCAGCTTCAGATCCAGGGGGGTGGATCGATTTTGTCGGGGCATTTTGTATTAGATCAGGGGGCAGCTGCCTCCCCAGCCTCGACACGATACTGCAAACCCTCATTACGAAGAGAACATCTGTTTTCCTCTGCAAAAATTTTCAGAAATATTATGATAATTTATGATTAAGGAATAATTATAAGTAGGTGATAGCACTTATAGAAAGCTAGGAATAAAAAAAAATACTTACGTTATACCGGTTCGACTAGCAATTACTGTAATCTTTTTGCATTGCAAAAGCTTGCTTTTTGCTTTGTTAGGTCGCGATCTTGTGACAAAGTCAATATTTCAACGAGAACTCATTATTAATGAAGTAATCCAACTATAATAAAAGAAAAACAACAGAAATAGGAACAGACAACGAGCTGACGTAATAACGACCAGTGAAGATTGCTTCTATTAAAACAAAAAAATATTAGGGTGTTTTCAAATGTTCAGTCTACCCTTTATTTTTTTATGCGTATAATATCTGGACATAAAATTAAATTGACGATAGTAGTAATGAATTTCAATGCCTCAGCAACATGTTTCGATGGTCGAGTGGCTTAGGACAGCTATGAAAAGACTACATCACCGAATGGCTCGGGTTCAAATCACCCGAGTGTAATTATTGTTCGGAGAAGATTTTTGTGAATGATTGTGAATTGCATTTGGAGTTTCACAATATTGACACTGAGCCGTGCTCGTGGTATTAGATCTCGCCATCTCGTGGTTTATTGAAATAATCGAAAATGCAAATTCGACATGAAGAACACTGCTGTATGGAATAGTTGAGGGAGAGTAAGCAGGTTTACTCAGTCACCGAAAATACCAAGTTCCAGAAAGGGAAAAAAATGTTTTATTTTTGTATGCTATGACCGATATCAGCGCCATCTAGTGAGAAGTTTTTAACCGAATTCTTAGATGAACTTAGATCAATGAACGTGCTCATAGATGGCGCCACTTAACGGCGGCATGCCATTATGATTTCCTACCGACCATGCACTTTTGCGGCCTATTGTACATGCCTAGGTAAAATTTGAATGCGCTCAGAATGATAATGTAGGTACATAAAGTAACTACAAGTTGTTGAGTTGTTACAAGATATGTAGGGTTGCCATAATTATTCGGAACTGATACGGGACATATTGGCGTCAAATAAATAAACTAAACAAAATAACTTATTTTATCCCGATTGTTACCGCTGCTAGTAACAACAAGGCTTACTACACATACGGGTGATATTCACCTGGCAGCTGACCTGGCCAATCCCACGGAACGGATTTTAACGGGTCATACCGTCTATTCAGGAGTATTATTATAACTATAACCATCTATATGTATAGTATCCTCGGGTATGCAAATTATAACTCTACGCGGGACGAAGTCGCGAGTAAACGATATTTTTTTAAATTCGCTCTCAAATTTATAGGGTGGAACACTTTTTACCACTTTAAAAGCGAATGTCTCACAAAAAAATATTGAATTAAGTAAATTGGGCGCACGTCATTTATAAACTCAAATGGAAAATCAGTAGAATTGCTTCAACTGTGTCAGTCAACAATGACTTCTTTCGACCATCAATTGGGCTGTCATAAGAGTAGAATATTCTCTCAACATTTGCGTTTTAGGGGAAATTTTGATAATATTTCAATAGCTTTAATCGACATGACTTGCTTCGAGTCTTCAGTACGTTTATAGTTTATGGAAATACGGGACAAAAACGGGACATGTAACAATACGGGACGCGGTACTGAAATACGGTGACTGTCCCGTATATACGGGACGTATGGCAACCCTCAGTAAAGTCGTATTTATTGATAGGTAGTGCAATTATTTTGCCAAATATGTAGGATTATATTCTGTGATAAGCTAACGAACGGCAGCACCTATTACCGTTCTGATCACTGCCGAACGCATAATACTGTAGCTTTGTCCGTTTCTTCACTCGATTACAGTATTTCGATATGCCAGTTAATTAGATAATTTCGGATTACAAAAGGGAGGGAACCTACTATACAATCCTCTCCGGGTTACCGGAATAAATGGGGGAGAAAATTGAAAGATGATTTACTGTTATTACCTTAAAGACGTTTTATGTTTCCTTTGGAGGCGGGTACATAAATAATGTTATATTAAACGTGGGGTTTGTAATGTAACTAATATGATGTATTTTGCAAATTGTTCTCTTTAGCAAGTTTAACGTTGTTTAAATATTTTCATTAATAAATGTATTGGTAGTAGACTGTCACCGACAGGCTGAGTAGAAACTTAAAAATTAAAAGTAACTATCAAGTCGAGGAGTTTATATAAACTGAACACAAAATCACGATTTTTAGAAAAAAATACTCTATATATGTATGTATGTGGATTTAACTCGAAAGTACTGGATGGATTACAACAAAATATGGTATGGGAGTAGTTTATAACACTGGTCAACATATAGGCTACTTTTTATCCCGGAATAACGCATAGTTCCCGCGGGAACGCTATTACCGAATTCCATGCGGACGAAGTTATTATTAGAAGAAGCTAGTAATTAAGAATTACGTGTACGTTCGACGTCAAGAGATGTTTACATTTCTTTGACGTCGCGTGCTGGCACCTACTACATCTAGAATAGATGAAGTTGCAACTCAATCGAATAGGTTACTGTGAAATATATAAAAATCAAGTTGCAATTCTTTCAACATTTGATTAGGCATAAGAACAGGTGAATGAAATGAAATGAACGCGTCTAATAAAAACAAATCCATAAAAATTTAAGAAACGAGGAAAATAATTTAACATACGTCTACTTCAATTTAAATAAGCAAATTACAAGAAACGCCGTGGGATGTTAAGCAGCGAAGATAGGAACTTTCGACGTGAAATTGACGAAACAATTCAGGTTAATACTTACCCGTCTCGTGTCGTATTTTAAACCAGTGAATACCTATATGTACGGAACTAAGCTCTTCCTGCCAATTGCCAGTCGTTTTGTTTAACGAATTGTTCTTGCAGCCCGCATCGTGTTGCGCCTACGCATCGTTTTACTTTTGCAAAGGTCTGCGAAATTGTTGGAGATTAAGCAAACGACTTGATTTGGCTAAGGGTGGTAAAAATTTGACGTTTGCTCCATAAAGAATCTGTCAAATTTTAACCGTCTGTGGCTAAAACGAGAGCTGCGAAACTGATGGGCTAAAGCTAGAAATCGGCATTTGTTAAATTCTAGGTATAATACCAGTGACAGTTTTAAACCACCATACAGGGGCTCTATGCGAAGTCTTAAACAGGGATCTCGCTGTTCCCTATAGGATCGCTCACGCGTCAAGTTGAACTTTAAATCTAGCTGCTTAAAGTTCACGCGACGCGTGAGCGATCCTATAGGGAAGAGCGAGATCCCTATTTAAAGACTTCGAATATAGGCTCGGCTCTTGACGGTAATAAGACGTCACCAACTCAAAACTAAGAATCAGTAATGTGATGGCTACAGTACCTAATTTATTTAACTACTAATTCAGCGGCTTCTAAGTTTGACCGTAGCAATATACGTTTACATAGGCCCGGTTCCTATATCCACGAAACGCCTCGTTTTGCCTACGGACGGATGATTTTTGACATTTGTTCCATAGAGAATCTGTCAAATTTTAATCGTCCGTAGGCAAAACGAGGCGTTGTTTGGATATAGGAACCGGGCGGACGAATGGACGTTTGAACGAAAGTAAAACGATTCCTATATATATACATATTCACCATAGTTTTGCAACGCTAAGTAAACTTAGCGTTGGAAACTATGGTGAAAATTAACAAAAGAAAAACCAACACCAGAACGTGTTGAATCATGGTTGAATCTCTACATTGCAGCATTGACAGGTACATATTCAAAAACGTACCATCGAAACATCTAAACCATTAGGATTAATCTCGGTTGATGTACGGCTCATGAAGCTGGAAACATTTGTCGCTTGATTCATTAGAGCAGAGCGGGATGGTGCAATGGGCGCAAATCGGCCGCCAAACTCGCCAACAAACAATTTGGAATCTTTATCCCATCCCATTCTTACTACCGTCGTTATAAAGTCGAGTAAAAAGGACAGAAACAAAGGGTCAAACTCACGTTTCCCAGTAAATGCCGGTCCCGCTAACAGGAATTTGATTAACGGACATTTTGTTTGGAACACAGGTGAATAGCGAATGGAATAAAAATAACGTCTATTTTGGCAGATAAAACGTTCTGAAATTCTGATTACGTGAATAATTTGTGAAGTGTTTACGTTTCGATAAAACGCGGAGCTACTTTTTAAACCAATCAACTTTATTGAATTTGACTGTTTTACCTTTAAGTTTCATTATTTTCTTTTCTTAATTTTGGGCACGCTGTTTTAACGTAGTTAGCATCTATCTTCTATGTTTACAGTAAGTACTTATATTTACTGATCATACAGTCATATATAGCCTGTTGATTGAGCAAAAGCCTCCTTCTCATTTTTGTACGCTTTTCTGTCACCTGCGACATTTGGCCAATCATCGTGCAAGGCATCTAGTTCGTTTAACCAATTGATCGTTATAGTGGCCTATGAATCGTCCGACATGCGGTAGACGCCTAGTCCCGCTTTAGCTTAGCGGCTGTCAGGGATCAGCGACTTTGAGCGCAAGTTGCAAATGTACAATGACAAATTATTATTGCAAACAAAATTTATTATACACCTACGTGGTTTTGTTATAGTTTAAATTGCGTCCCGTGATTTGCGCATTACAAGTATGATTTTGCATATGTTACGACAGCACCGAAGAAGGCGGTGTGGCTATACATATACGAACAACGCTGAGAACTGAGACTGAGAAGAGCGGATGTGGTTCTAACTTGGATGCGTAATTCCTGAAATTTGGAGTTTCGATTGTATACGATGGTATAACAGTTCATCGTTGTTTGAGTTTCCCATTTCCTATACTGCTACGAAACCTATACGGAACACCCCACCTTTTACATAAATCGATACTCCATTTACACCCATCGAAGCCCTTTCAATTTCAATTCCAATGCAAAAACTCACCTCAAGGACTTGGAACCTAGTGTTTCCGAAACGATTCCCGGAGAAGTTACAATAACACAACAAAGGGTGGGCTCTGAGTTGGGCGCTGAGAGCAATATTATGTAGTGCCGGCCGGGTGGAGCCAATCGATACACACCCCTGCTCGCGGCCTAATGCACCCCTGACACGGGACACACTGTCATATTTTTTGCTGTTTATTTATTTAAATTATTTGAATAATAATAAATAAAATGTATATTAAAAATATTCCCTTTAATAGCTGTAGAAAAAAAATAAGAAACCAGTACGTTGATTATCTACACTACGAGCTACGTCACTATTAATACCATCATGTTACACCACTGACTTCATACAGGTTTTCCTGTAATCTACAGGTAAGGATTATTTTCTACATATTTTCATATATTTTATTCTTAGTAGTTTCGGGGACAGGATGTGGAATGTTAAATCTGTCCCTATTTCCTTAAATAACTTCAAAGCTGAGTATTTATTTTAAAAACGTTTAAAAAATGTACCTATTTAAGATTCTCACAACAAACCCTTTAATTTTTTTTGATACGAGTAGTATGCAAGTATTTTTATAGTTTTCTAGTACCACCCAAAAATTGGAATGATTTTTACTATCTTGTTTTTAGGGTTCCGAACCTCAAGAGGTAAAAACGGAACCCTTATAGGATCACTCGTGTGTCTGTCCGTCCGTCTGTCACAGTCCATTTTCTCCGAAACTACTAGACCGATTAAGTTGAAATTTGGTATGTATATGTAACCCAAAGACGGACGTGTAACGAAAATATATGAATTTTAAACATAGACCCTATTTTTGGGGGCTAAAATTGAAAAAAATATCAATGAAGTTTTTCAAACCATATCGTGTGACATATATAGTTTTTTAAGAAAATAGACGAAAAATTTATTTATTTATTATCAGTACAAATTAACACTTACAGCTTAACTTAACGTGCTAATCTTGAATTATACATTTGGAACTTGATTATTTATTAGCATCTGGTATGGAGCTGGCGGTTACTATTGCCTCTAAGAAGCGGTTGGCCGATGAGAAAAAAATATTCTGCGAGTTATAAAATATGTCCAATTGGATGTCACTGTCCAACAAAAAAAATAAAAGCTTTAAAGCTTGATGCAAGTGTGACGAGTCCAAAGCGCGCGTCCGCGCCGCCGGGACAGCGAACAGAGGGCGGCGACGCGGGCGCAGCAGCTCAGCGGACCGGCGCGGGACGCGCAGCGATATCTGTGGCAGGAGTGGAGGGTTCATTGTGTTGCCACGAATTAAATTGAAGAAATACTTAAGTATATAAATATTTCTCCGAACCTCAAGTGTTCTATAATCTACCATTCCCAGCACAAATAACGTTGGATACAGGAAAGGATAAGTGCCGTACATTTTCCTGTAGAGGAATCGTATAAACTTTTTTGTACCCTTTCCAGCAACAAAGTGTATTGCTGCTCGTGAAGGTTCCATATAGCGGTGTTCGTTTCCAGTTTACTACGGACGTAGGCATTAAACAGAACACAGAGCCTTAGGGTTCGTGAACAGTTTCCCCTGTCGAATAACGAATCCTAGAGATCTTTTGGCTTCATTACAGGTCTTTGTAATATGTTCGTTAAAGGTGAGTTGTGGATCGAACGTCGTACCTAGATCTCTAAGTTCGGTAGTACGTTGTCGTCTGTTTTCCATAGTATAAGAGGTGTGTATACTCGAAATCGTAAACCCATGTTTACGATTTCGAGTATACGTCATAACTGAATATTTTTGTATATTGAGGCTGAGACTATTACGTCGCCCCCATTCGGATATGCTATCTATGTCGTGTTGGAGTAGAGTGGTATCATTACGATTACTCACTCTAAGTTGCTACCTTGTCCGATTCCCGAAGTAACCAGGAACGATTTAGACACACAGTTTTTATATTGTATGAACTGTTGCCTATCGGATAAGTAGTTGCCAAAAAACTCAAGTAAATCCATGGAAAAACCCGCTGCAGCCAGTTTTTTTTAGCAAAGTGTTATTCTTGACTCTATCGAAAGCTTTCTGAAAGTCAAAATAGGCTACGTCGACTTGCTTCTTTTTATCCAGATTATTTGCGATTAATGTAACGATATTAAGTAGATTTGACGTAGTCGATCGTTTAGGCAGAAAACCATGTTGTTCATCACAAAACCAACCATTAAGCTGTTTATAAAGGTGGTTGTAAATAACAGACTCGAAGATTTTACCGAAAATGCCCCTTATCTCCGAAACTTCTAGACCTAAAATTTTGGGAAAAATACGGAGGATAGTTATTGATCTATAGATTATAGGAAAATTATTAAGAATGGCATTTGAAATCTATCATATAAAAGAGCTTATCTTGTGAAACGGCTTGAAAATGACGTTATTGAAAATAATCAAGGGTCGGAACCCTCTCCACGCGAGTTTAACTCGCTTCTTGGCCGGTTTATTTTCTACTTAACAGAATAATTACTTATGATCTTTCGCGGGATTCAAACTATCTCCAAGCCAAATTTCATGTAAATCGGTCTAGAATTTGAAGTGTGAAAAGGTAACAGACAGACAGACAGAGTTACTTTCGCATGGAGGTATAATATTAGTATGGATAGTTGCTAAAGCTTCAGAGCAGTGTGTCGAGGAAAACAATCATCGCGAAGTTAGCAATGCAGGTCCATTGATCGCAACACGAACAATAAACTCAATACTATATTATTAATTTGTTGGAACTCTATCATTTTGGTTTATAACAATGAAAACAGCGTATTTGTCTAAAAAAAATATATTTAGTTTAGATTTATTAACCAAACTTAAAATAACGGACAAGCCGCACGTAAAAGTTTACAAGTTATATATAAAAAAAAATAGATATGCGGAGCTGACAGCCGACCATCAGTAGTGGAGAAGCACTATAAGAAGAAGAAGAAGATTTATAAAAGTTTACAGTTTATATAAAGGTAAGTCAAGAAGTTAGTAAACTGGTTCAATTCGGAATTTCTGTAAAAAATCGCGAGAAACACTTAGGTATTTCGGAACCGATTATTTTCTTTTCAGATAAGACTGTACCTATGAATAATTTGTCACACATAGGTACTTAGGTATATAATATACACGGTGGGTCAGAAACTATGGCAAATAATTAACCCACAGTATCGGCTATCGATTCTAAGTATATTGTATAGGTCTTTAATTTTTTTGAGTTGATAAAAAAAATATTTTGTATAGGATTCATGCGTCGCTCACACAACCAATCCCATATACAATATTTTTTTTTACCAACTCGAAAAAAATTAAAGACCTATACAATATACTTAGAATCGATAGCCGATACTGTGGGTTAATTATTTGCCATATTTTCTGACCCACCGTGTACATCATATTATAATAATTATCTTTAAGTAAGTATTTTACTAAATAAAAAATGACACTGTAGATCTCCTAAAATTTTAGTAACCCACAGTCAAATACAATTATAAACGCGTTATAACCACTCGATTAGCTCAAGTTTTAAGCTGTATTAAAACTTGGTCAATTCTCCGTAATAACATTTTATTCGCCTCCCTCTAATATGATCCTTGGAGCCGATTATTACGAAGAGAGAGGTATTGTGCTCCAGTGCGGGCGAAACTGATTTTATTTCCAATAATAACGAGGGAAATCGAGCATGCAGCTATTCTCTATTAAAAGCTTCATAACGGCGCGGTACGCGGCGGCGCGAACGCTTCTCCTCTTGTCTAGATCGTACATCGGGAGCAAAGGCAATTGAATAATGAAAGTATTATTTAATAACATGTTTTCACATACTGCCAAAAAAGACGATAGTCATTTAAAAATCTCAATAGATCTTTTTACCTTGATAAAGTTTGCACTTGCTTACTTCTTTTGCGTGCTTTTGTAGCGTGTTTATTTGCTTCCAATATCATCACACTATCATTTCAATAAAACTAGTGCAATCTGAAACTCATTAAAATTCAAATAAGAGTAATTTGCACACAACAGTTTTGGATTATTTTCTGATCCATTTTCAAATATATTGATTAAAAAAATTTGCCAAAACTTGATATCTTGGCTTCTGACTGGACTCTACGTGACGGCTTCCGGCGCAGAGGCAGACCAAAAATGAAATGGCGGGACAACCTAGACGTCTTTGATAAAGAGTGGCAAACACAGGCACTGAACAGGGACGGCTGGCGGAAAAAGGGGAGGCCTTTGCCCAGCAGTGGGACACTCCAACAGCCTAAGAAAAAAAAGGAAGAAAAAACTTGATATCCATGTAGTATAGTCACATATAGTTACATTATTTACCTACTTATTAATTCGTTTGATAAGTTGATAATTTGGTGACGTTTAAAGGTAGAATAAAATATGACAAAATGTCATAGGTAGAGGTACACCTGTAATTACGAACTTTCTCTAAATTGGATTGACCAAAGTTGGCATGTCAACTTTCGCGAGACTTCACCGTAAAAGTTAGTTGTGTCATTATGACAAGGGTAACGCAGGACTGTCGCCGGTTACTTAAATGGGATGAAACTTTTTGGACGCACCGGGAATACGGGTGGGCTGTGGTAGGTACTTTTATCTGTAGTCGGACGGTTTATTACTATTGCCACACTATTGCTACTTACATAGATGTAGGTATAAAATTAGCATTTCTTAAGCCACTGAAAAATATAACTTAGTGTCTGTGAAATTTCTGGGCAGTGTGCTTGGTTTGGTTTCAAGTTACAAGGCGTTTGAACATCATTGATTAAAAAACCGGCCAAGTGCGTGTCGGGCCACGCGCAAAGTATAGGGTTCCGAAGTTGACGATGCCCACAGTACCTTCTAACACTTATTAGCATCTAGCTAGCCTGTGGTATGACGTGCCCGCCCTACGCCCCTGCCGCTCGAGAAAAATCATTGATTTTTAATCATTTCATAAGTTGGTCGACTATTACTCGTAAGTATGTACAGCCTACTTAGCTGTGATAGTTTTCCTTTCAACTACGTTATATGCCACAACCGCGATTTTTTTCAGCCATCCAAATACCACCATTTAGCTGGCAGGGGGGGGGGGGGGACACGTGACTCTAACAAAAATTGGTCAAATCAAAAAATGGTTTTAACAAACCCACAATATTTTTTTAAGACCTATTCAACGATATGCCGCACCATGGGGTACGCAAGGAAAAAAAATTACATCCCCTCTTTACGAGTAGGGGAGGTACCCTATAAAAAAAAATATTTCAAAATTTTATTGTACCACTTTGTCAGCGTAATTAATATGTATATTCATGCCAAATTACAGCTTTCTAGAACCAAGCATCTCCGAGCAATAGTGCGGACAGACGGACGGACATGGCGAAACTATAAGGGTTCCTTGTGGAGTTCGGAACCCTAAAAACAGGGCTTTTTTTGACATTTTTACGTGTTTCAAGCCCCCGTTGTGTTGTTTTTTTTAGTTTCAGCAAACTGTGCCAGGTTGATTCAAGATTAAAACTTTAGATTCCTTCATTACTTTTTTTATGAACGACGTGGGTCGTAGCCGTGTTGATCTGTTAACACGTACCTATCAGAAAATTTCAACATGATATCGTTTTTTGTGCGTACTCTTGTAATGGTTGAATAAACAAAGACAAAAAGTTCGTGGAACGTTTTCATGCTGATCTTTATGGAAGTAGGACCTGGGGCCTTTATATTCGATGACAGAGAGAGCATATACTAAGTTCTAAAGCACCGCTTGAAGCGAGGCACTCAGCGTGAAGCCTTTAAAATGTGTACACGCTGTCTAAACACATTTAAACATCTACTGGACATGTATATCGTCCATTGAGCAGCATGCAAAATCCAAAAGGTAACGGGTATTTTTACCATACACAGAACCGTTATAAGTTTTAAATAAATCTTTAAAATTGCTCGTTTAATGGTATAGCTAGTATATAATAGCTGACCCCGCGGACTTCGTACGGCCTTAAAAAAATTGGGTATGAAAAATAGCTTACGTCCTATTCTCAGACCTACAAAACATACACTCCAAATTTCATAACAATCGGTCGAGCCGTTTCGGAGGAGTTTATATATTATTAGAAGATTACAAATCGCGTTCTAGAAAACGGCTCCAACGATTACGATTAAAATTGGTAAACATGGGTTTTCGGGGGTGACAATTTGACAAATCGATCCAGCTAGGACTCATATCTGGGAAAATTCATTTTTAGCCATTTTCACCCGAGCAAAGCTTGGTCACCTAGGTACAGGTGCCTACTAAACATTTAAAGCTATGAATCATTGAAAGATGGTTCTGAAATAAATCCGTTTAATATTCACTAAGAGGAGTAAGGCACTGATTACTCAACGAGTGTACCTTTTAGGCCCGACGCGGTAGCGGAGGGTAAAAAAACACAAGTTGAGTAATCTATACTTACCCTCGAGGGATGTTTAGTATTTTATACTACACCTACGAGGAAAAAACTAAAAAAAGAAGAATCTTATTTTCACCTGCTCAAAATGTACATAAACTCTTCATATCGCTCATAGTTCGAACGTCGGTGGTGCGTTTACACGCTTGGCAAGCTTCGGCAAGTAGGTATAAAGGGCGCAGCTTTACGTTAGAGTGAGTCACTTCTACTGGCCACTTTCCTTGACTTTACACACATCTTTAAATTACTTCGCAGATGCGTGCAGGTTTCCTCACTATGTGTTCCTTCACCGAAAAGCTCAGTGGTTACTTCAAATTGAATTTCGCACATAAGTAAACTTAGAGGTGCGAGCCGGAATCGAACCCCGGACCATCTGCATGAGAGGCGGTAGGTCGATCCATTAGGCCACCATGGCTATTTACTATAAGTATAAGATAAATGTTTCAAAACGAACAATATCCATAGAGCACTTCTGTTTCCTACATTGAAGTTTTTTCGCCACTGATTTTTGTATTCGTAGATTTATCGTCATCAAGACGACCATCCTAACCTACGGTGCCCAAAATTCCAAGTTGAAGGTTTGCCAAAGGGCTATGGAGCGTAGCATACGGGTGTTAAAAAAACGGATCGTGTTCGGAACACCACGCTACGCTCCCAAACAAAAATATCCGACTTGGGACACAAAACTGCCAGACTTAAGTGGGACTGGGCTGGCCATGTCATCCGAATGCATGCAGAGAGATGGGCTTCTATTGCTACCTACTCGATGGGTGCCACATGACGGCTACCGGCGGCGGGGACGGCCCAGGCGGAGATGGCGGGATGACCTGGACATGTTCTCCAGTGACTGGCCAACAATAGCCGAAGATAGAGGGAATTGGAAAGACATGGGAGAGGCCTTTGCCAAGCAGTGTGACATTCAAACAGGCTAGAAAAAAAAGACGATGATCGGTCGCGTTGTCACTTAGCTGATAAAATTTGAAAGTCACGTAAATGATTGTCGACTACATGACTCACTATATTCGGTTATTGTGCCAGGCGAGTGCCCTTTGAGCGAGTTTGGAAACACGTGCTATTAGCTACACAATTTACTGTCGACTTTGCGACGTATACGGAATTTAAGAGGGTTTATCCCGAAAGTTGGCAACGTCGCATATAGCTGTCAAATGTTTCGCTGTTTTTATTAATTTCTCAATATTGCTGAATTAAAAAGTAAGATATCATTCTATGGTTGAGTGACGCGTCTCGTTTTATATTTGTTGGTTAGGCATCCAAATGATAAGATTACATTAAAATGCATGGAAACTGCGATGGCAAGTTTTCAAAAGATGTTACTTCCATAATACTAAAAAATTCGTGTTCCTATGATAACTGTTGCAATCCATACTTAATGTTTTATTCAACCATAGAGCGATAATTCATGTGTTCATTCAGTAATATTCAGAAATTAATGAAAACAGCAAAATATTTGACAGTTATTTGCGACGTTGCCAACTTTCGGATTAAACCCTCTTAAATTGTAAAGAGCGAACACAGCGGCAGATAAACGACTAAGTTTTTGTCCGCTGAAATGATGAAAAAATTGTAAAACTTTTATTCTTAACAAGTAAATAAATAAAAATAATAATAAAAAATGCAAGAGGAAAGTATTTTGTCGATGGAATATGGAGATGATATAGATAGGTACTTAAGACAAAATGCCAAATTACGAAATACATTTCAAGAAAATGATTAGCGAGAGTTACTTCTAATCCATTAAAATTTGACTGAGTTACATAAACCGTTTATAATTATTAAGTCAATAGGTACGGCTTAGTTCTTCATGATGGTGTTCCAATGATGTTCACGAATCTCAAACAAGGACTTGCATCCTAATCAGCTCTCGTTTTCTCTCTCTGCATACTTACACTAAAATTGTTGACTACTACTACTACAGCCTATTTGCGTCCCACTGCTGGGCACAGGCCTCCTCTCATCACGAGAGGGTTAGGGCTATAGTCCCCACGTGGGCCGACTGCGGATTGGGGACTTCACACACATCTTTGAATTACTTCGCAGATGCGTGCAGGTTTCCTCACGATGTTTTCTTTCACCGAAAATCTCAGTGGTAAATTCAAATTGAATTTCGCACATAAGTAAACTTAGAGGTGCGAGTCAGAATCGAATCCCCGACCCTCGGCATAAGAGGCGGTAGGTGGAAACACTAGGCTACCACGGCTTCTAAAATTGTTGACTAAGTACATACAAAAACCACACTAGCTGGCCAATGACCCCAGTTTGAGTGCCTACAGAACACAGACACAAGAGCGTTTCATGACCAAATGGTGATAAATCTTGTAAGAAGATCCTGGTCATTATCATCATCATCATCATCATCATCATCAACAGCCCATAGTCGTCCACTGCTGGACGTAGGCCTCACCCAATACACCATAAACATCACCAATTTCTAAAAACCATAATAGAATAAGAAATAGACGGCATGATTTCTGTTATACAGTTTTATTTGCTACTTTTTAACGTAATCCTGTCTACTCGTACAATCAAATTGATGAACAGCCGATTGGAATGATAGATGTGAAGAAACCCGACATTATCTATAGAAGAAAAGAATTTAATATTAGATCCGGCTACACCATGGAATTTAATAAACCTAAAACGTCTAATACCTTATTATAGAAGATCTCAGGAAAACCATAAGTAATAGCTTCAATCGTAGCAATACCAGAGTATGGGCAATACTCAAAATTCACCAACAGCCAAATAATGTAATTTTAAAATTAAAGTGTTTTAAATTGTAATCTTTTTTTTATTCATGTCTCGACCTCCATCCTCCTGTGCGGCCGAAAACGTAATTAGTTTTAAAACAACCATGTGCGCTAGGAAACGATACGAAATTTGTTTGTAGATAAAAGAGGCACATCTCACCGTCGCAGCCACGGCGTCAATACTTCACGAAAGCCGATTTCCTGGATGTCTAGACGCGTTTCCCGCACGAAAATGACATTTCGGTAATCGGCTACTTTTTACGAATCTCCTGCCGGGAAAAGTTTCACTGGAGGTTTAATGGACGTTTTTTTTTATAAATTAACTTACCCCAGGTATATTGCATATTTTAGATGTATCTTCTTCTCTGTAGTATTTTATAACTAGAAAGTGAGACATGGATGTAAAGCCCCGCAGCTAAAAACAATATAGCCCCTGGTCATACTAAAGTTTGTGTGTATGGAGAAATAAGTATGGACCACTCCATACTTATTTCTCCATACACACAAACTTTAGTATGACCAGGAGCTATATTGTTTTTAGCTGCGGGGCTATGGAGAAGTAGTTAAAAGTAAATAGTGGCAAGGAAATCAAGATTCCCAGTCGATTCAAAACGATTATTAAGTCCAACAGTAATGAAACCACCATTTTAATTAAATCTCAACCTATTGCTTATGTAAATATCATGTGAGTTTGAGTTATACCTTTGTCAAAGAAGCTTTGTCGATCACTGGTGCCGTAGGTAACCTTAGATTAGTTCGTGTACAAGGATTGTACATACAATGCCAAATGGGAATGTAAATATGCCACGACTTTGAGTTCGAGATATTGAATGCTTCTGTGTCCTCGGATTTCGAGCCAAAGTGTCTACAGTCGACCCACGTCAGTCACGAAGGTTGTGCAAACAGCCCTACCTGACGTCAAAGTGTGTCGCCAACAGGGCTGGCTGTATGTTTGATTATTTAGCACGATAATGTGCATGAGCTTTGTTGCTAAGTCCTTTGTTGTCAAACAAACCCATATACGGCTTCAATTTCAGCATTCATAAACGAAATGTCATCCAATTTAAATCAATGTCCGGGCCTGCATTGCGTGTATTGTTTCTGTCTGACATTTGACAATAAAGCTGTGGAGTGGGATGATCCAACGTTAGGTAGAGATAATCTACTATAGGAAGTCGCGCCCCTCTACATTACAAAATGCTTCAATGTAGGTATTTATTATTATGTAAAAAGCACCACCCACACTCTAAACGCAAAGTTGACGTCTGTCTCAGCACGCACATATGCGTCGAGTGTTGGTAGTGCTTTTTAAATACCTACTTTGAAGCGTTTTGAATTGTGGAGGGGCGGGACTCCTATAGTAGATTATCTCTACATCGTGAAGCATTGGTGCCCTGTGCTCTCTCTTCTATTTGTGACACGTGACAATTTTTATGCAGAAAACAAGGTAAGGTTGTAACTCACGCAGCAAACTTAATTTTAAGAAGCCAATGGTAACATTTTTAGTTTAAAACTGAAAGATAAGGAATCGTAAACGAGTCTAATTAAATTGCGGTTAGGACAAATAGAGCTTCCGTTTTGTATGTTGCATCAAATCGTATCACCGTACAATCAAACGGCACCTCAATAGCAGACGGTCTAATATTAGATTCGACGTCCGCAAGGACTACGACAATGCAGACAAAGCTCCGAATGCATTAAGCGGACAATGAATGGGTACGAGTACATACATGCCAGCGCAGCCAGTGCGCGAGCGACGTTACAAAAGGCATTGTGTGCCAGGCCTACTTTATCTCATATTTGTTCGGACAGGACTCGTTCCGCACTGATAACGTCCAAGACGTGCCGCATTCGTACTGTAAAGTGTCAGGTTGCTGATAAAATTACGTGCTCCTTGTCTGCCTTGACATCGGTCGCTTCGTTCGTCTCCGCAATATTAAACGTTTTGATTTTCTCGAATTTTGTGTTCTAAATATTCTTTTTGTCTATGTCTTATTCTTGTGGAATGTTTATTTTTCATTTTTCAATAGAAGTAACCAAAATTGTTGGAATAGTTGAAGAGCTTGTTTGCCTGTTTGCCGAGTTTCGAATGCCGATAAATCAGATTAGAGAACTGAATTATATTGATAACGTCAGTCTTGTCTAGAGGAGACGACAGATGCTTACTATTTTAAAGAGATTTCGGAGTCATGTTGAATCACTTTTAGTGTGTGTGCTAATTTCGTGGAGTAAGAACGTAAAATGCCGAGAAAGGTGTCAAAGTGCCACTGGGAACTGATGCAGATAATTCAGAAAGTCGCAGATATAATCGACATACACATTATAGACTACGTAATCCAATACGGTTGTGATGATATTGATAGTTTCTCCAGCAGTATTTACGTAGTGAATATACATGGGAAGAGAGACGGACAAAAAATTAAAAAACAAATAATCGTGAAGTGGCATTCTGAACCGAAACAGCGTTCGTGTTTCAGAGAACTATATCATAGAGACCACGTGTTCAGTACAATCATAGTTCCAAAGATGTTGGAAATACAGAACAGCTTTAAAGTTATCGAGGGATTGCGACTTAAATTTCCAAATTGCATCCACTCAAGTGTTGACCGTGATGAAGAGGTCATTGTTTTTTCTCTTTTGCAGGAATTCAAGGTGCTCTGTAGCACAATTCAACTTAAACTGGATCATGCAATGTTAGCCATGAAAAATTTAGCTAAGCTTCATGCTCTCTCATTTGTGTGGAAAATATCATATCCGGAGCAATTTAATGACGTTAAAAGTATTATGAGCAAAGATGTGCAATATTCTGGCGTGGATAAAATATCAAAGTCAATGAAGCATTATTATGATTGTTCTATCAACGCTGTAATAGATCCAGTTTATAAGGAGCGACTAAAAGAACTTGCGCCAAACTTGTTGATAGTCCTTAAAAGTATTGCGTCACCTGCTGAGTTCAGCGTCATCTGCCATGGAGATTGTTGGAGGAATAACATTGCGTTCCAATATAAGGTACATTTTTCAACAGTATTTATAAATCAGAGTCAACTGCTGCCACTATTAAAGCAGATGACCCGATTTCTGGTACACAAAAGATTATCGTTGTTATTGCACACATTGAAGATTTTCTTGCAGCATCTTTACGCCACTTTAAATACATCATTGAAATTGATCAGTCATTATGTATTACAGGGGACAAGACCAGTGGAAGTATTGATGGTTGACTATCAGCTAAGCCGCTATACTACTCCGGTCGCCGACATCTCCTACTTCCTGTACATGTCGTCGGAGAGAGAACTTCTATTTGAACACTATGAAACACTTCTCGGCGCTTACTATGGAACATTAACAGGGGTCCTTCGACAGTGCAATCTTCAGGCGGAGAAAGTTTATCCAATAGAAATATTCAAACAACAATTAAAAGAATACTCGGTTCTAGGTTTGATTGAAGCTCTAATTTCAATGAAAATAATAACAGCTGACTGTGAAGACGCAATCGAAATGGCCGTAATGAAATACAATGAACCCGATGCTTACATCAATGAATATGAATCTAAGAATCAGAATATTTTCATGGAGAGAGTCAATACCATAGTCAATGCCTTTTTTCATTACGATTATTCATTAACTGAAATTATTAATAAAGATGTTAAATAACCGTGTCGACTTTTTACCGTTTGTGATAAAATAAAGGTTTTTAATAAAAATCTGGTTGGGTATAGTACGCGTAGTATCTTGAAAGGAATTAATTCGTCGCTGCAGTTAACTGTCTGTAACAAAGGTTTTTCTGAGCGCGGCCCCGGGACGGACGGACGCGAATCTTTGTTGCCCGGAAATAATGGTTTTCAGAGCATCTGGTAATATTTAGCAGACTGCCTCAAGTACAATCGAGGTTCTCTGAGATTTGCTTTATATTATTCTTTTTGGTTCATTGCCAATAACAAACGTTAAAGAAAAAGTAAAATTATAATTGCGTTTCATTAAATAAACGAGTACGCTACAATAAACGCTCAAAGTAAAGGTACAAAATATTTGCCAATAGTCTGCTTTAAACGGATACTGTTAAATTGGCGAGCTTTATAGTATGATTCCTTTGTTCAATATTCATAAATAACTAATTAGTTTGCTACGGAGTTTCATTTTATGCTGTTGGTTAATTTTTGTATTGAGGACTTTAGTTTCACACAGATCTGATGTTATAAAATTCTGCTTTGCTGCGAAAATTATATACCTACGTTTGATTTATTTTTCGAGCGTGTAACAAAACTAATTCTCGCAGGCATGAGCTCGAACCTGCACGTAGTCGAGTTACAAGTTAAATGAATGTTGCGGTCGAACTATACTGAAACATCAGATGGCTTTGCGGTTTTTCATCACGGTTTTAACTTAATATTCAGATTTTAATATCGATAGTCACGAACTGAAATTAATTTCAGCTTTATAATTATTTCTCAGCTCTTTTTAATTAAACGAGGCTTGTATACGTGCTGATGTTAAAAGAGAGATTAGAATGAGCTGAAATGTTTCCGTCGCTACAAAGAAAAGTTCATTCTGGAACTATACCTACTAGTTCAAACGGACATTTTTATTCCTAACTTAAACATCGTACCCTTTTCATGCGACCGTTTCCGACCGCCGCACCCGTGTCTATACAGTCGTATGGTAGGTAAATAAACCATTCCAAACAAACAAAACAGTGTAGGTTTCGCAAAAAACAACCAGGCACGGCTGCGAAAAGTTAACGTTTGGTGATTTGCTGACAACGTATGTTTCTGAATTTTTTTGCTGGTGGTAGAACCATCAGAGCCGCTTGCCCGCCGCTAACTTGCAGTTCTGATACTGTTCCACTTAGGGGGTAATCGATTAAATTATTAGCATATTGTAGCCATTCCATCTTAGTCCTGTGTGTCCTATCAAGTGACTATCAGGTGGCCTGTGTGGTCGTTTGTTAATTTAACCAATGACATGAAAAACGCCTGTTAGGAGTGACATTGTACAGGATTGGTTTCATTGGCCAACCTTGGACGAGGTGGTACAGCAGTGGATGTCTTCCGGCTTATTTTTTTTAAACCCCCTAGCTGTGTAAGTATCTTTTAATTTCCTTGCAATCATCTAACTCATTCAAATTTACACTGACTTCATAGCATAGGTAGGTACCATATCACCTGGGTAAGCCGAATTTCAGCTAAGCAGTGTAAATTTAATATACTCTGCTTTATAATGCTATAAATAGGGTATTACTTACTCGATCACGGCAGACTACGCGGGTCGTGCCTCTTCAAGCGTGAAATGAAATAAGTATGTAATCCCCTTCGTAGACGTACAAGGCGATAGGCTGTTTAATTACAAAAGCTAAACCCTGCGTTTGCTTTTGTAGGTAAATTTCTAATCCTTTTCAGTTTATAACGCTGGATTAACTTTCCGGGGTCTCAACAGGCCTATCCTCATCCTTGAGGCTTGTTTACATGTTCACTTATTATAGTAACTGCGTCATAAGACCCTTGTGCTCTTCATCGCTGAAATTAACGCACATTTGCATACCTGCCTGGGTTCCATTGCACTGCTAGGCACAAGCCTCCTCTCATCACGAGAGGGTTTCGGCTGTATTCTCAGACTCTGTGCAGATTGAGGACTTCACACACATCTTTGAATTACTTCGCGTGCAGTTTTTCACGGTATTTTCCTTCACGGAAAAGTTTAGGGGTTAACTTAAATTGAGTTTCGCACATATTTAAGTATACTCACAAGTGTGACCTAGATTTGAACACCCTACCACTCTACATGAGAGGTGGGTCAAACCATATAGGTATGGTAAACCTACCACGACCAAAACTTTCTCCTCACGCGGTTAAAATTCATGTTTTAAAACATCGATCAGACCTCAAACATATATCTCACACTTTGCGCTGTCATTTATGAACGGTCTTGGAACAAAAAGATCATTCCGGGCTCTTTTTCATCCTGTCAACGTCGAGTGCCTCTTGAGAAAAGGACACCTAACTTCCTTCAGTGACGTCGAAACTTGCTGTTTATACAAACACAGCGAACACAGCGTTTTTTTTTAATTTTACAGAAAAAGCCTTCTGTAATCTAACACAGCTCTGAACCAACAAAGTCGCTAAAGCAGAAGAAAAATGTTCAATATGTCGGACTGACCTAAGTAGTTTGAAAAGCTTGCAAAATAGCACGCTATCGTTGAGAAAGTCGAGGAAAAACAGGAAATAGCAATGTAATCGATATTGAAGAGGAATGGAAACGCAAACAAAAAAGATCGTATTCGATCATAAATCGAGGACATTCTGTAACACTTGGAAAGTTTGCGCTTAAAACAATGTCTCCCTGCGGAAGGAAAAATATTATGTAACATATGTTCACACGTACCGTGCGCCGGGTTAAGTGTTGCGACGTTTAAGCTAACCCTTTTAGTGGGCGAACAAAGGGCGAGGCAAACACCGCCGCTTCTCAGCCAGCCCGTGTGCTTTTATTGCATGAATGTGAATTTGCGAGCAAATAATTTTGGAATTGATGTGATAACTCGTCTAGCTTTTTGTTTACGCACGTTGTTAGTTACTGCAAATCACTACATAGTATAAAACAAAGTCGCTTTCTCTGTCCCTATATCCCTATGTATGCTTAAATCTTTAAAACTACGCAACGGATTTTGATGCGGTTTTTTTTAATAGATAGAGTGTTTCAAGAGGAAGGTTTTCGTTTATAATTTGTTATAGTTTAACGCTCAATTCCCGCGGGAATGCTATAACCGAATTCCACGCGGACGAAGTCGCGGTCAGAAGCTAGTTTATCTATATACGTACGTTATAATAATAAGGTAGGTTAATTGCTTTTTTCAGACCTGACATAAAATTTCAAGTGTTACCTACATTGGTAACGTGACTAAAGAAGCTTTATAAAAAAATGCATAAATTTCGAAGCATTAAAAAGTAACGTTAATAGGTTGTAAAAGCATTCTTCACATCTGAATCATATTACCGAGGTACTCGCTTATCGAAACTTCAACCTCGTATTAGTCAATTTGTTCCCTTCACATTTTGTCTTTAAAATAAGGAATATACCTACCGCGTTTATTCTTTGCGGCCGAGGGAAAATATAAAATGGATCTGCGGAGTGTGTAAAGGCGAGGAAGCGCTCGCGTCGCGCACTGTCGGGGTGAAATCTAATTTTTCCTCTAATGCCTGCCCCGCCTTTCTCAAGGTTGAGTGAGCACGAAAACTGTAACTTCGCCGCAACCGACGACGAGCTAGGTTTCACACGGCGTCCTTCAATACACACTCATACAGACGTCTGAAGTTTTATCGATTGTATAACTGTATCTTAACCCTAATAGCTATTAGTTATAGATTTTTTTAATTTTCCAATAACGACTAATCCAATAACTTCGAGATGGGATCAAGTGGAAAGATTTCCACTATTTTCATCTCTAAGAAAACTAATAGTACGAATTTAGTCGCCCTGTTGACAGATAAAAGCGTACCTGAATCGTGTTGGAGGGGCCAAGAGACACGTTCAATCATTGATTTCCGTGGGCCGTCTGGCCCGCCGCCCGGACTAAATAATTACTAAGAGTATTTACTGGCTAACCTCTTCGTACTGACCTTTATATTCACGTAGCAACAGCTTCTCATAGCTGCTTATTAAATGGAGTCTCCGATAGCACCCTTAATTCAGTAATTTATACGCGATTTACATATTGGATTTAATAATGAGAAATTTAAATAGAATTAGAAAAAGAATAGTTCACGCGTTGCCAGAAGCTACAATTGCTTTAAAGTACCTAATTATGTGCTGAAGTTCATCACTGAGTTGTAGGTACTCAATTCAAAATTTAAGGCAATCAGTATATTAATTTTGGTGAAGTGCACATATTCTCTGTCATATCAGTCATTAGGTAGGTAGGTACATAAATATTCTATCATTATTCATATTAATTAATATTCGAAAAGTAAGAATATTCAACACTGAAAACGAGATTGAATATTTAATAAGTAGTGCAGGCGCCAAAGGTATATCCATGTGCAAAAATCGTAATTTGTCTCCTGAGCCCCTCGACTTTATAAAAAGCCGCGGTGCCGCGCCCGAGCTTGGTTTTTTAAAATAGAGTATTTCCCTACTTTATTGCTCTAATTCTCAGAAACTATGCATATTTTCACAAGACCATCCAGGACTTTATTAAAGTCCATTAAATTTGCAGCTATTTAAGCCAAATCGCAGCTTTGCAAACCATATAACACATACCGTCCGCGAATTTTGCACACGGATATATGGCGCCCTGCACTATTGCTACTTCGTAATAAGTGCCAAAAGTGTACACATCTTAAATGAACCCCGAGTGCTCGCGATTACCTATGGGGTTCCCGATGCTATCATTACATTATACTTCTTTTTTACAGGAAAACCATTCATCGGGAACGCGGCGTAAGGGTGAGTGATCGTGTTATGGATATTATGTGGACTATTTGTAAGTTGCGGCAAGTGCGCTAGTGAGGTATAAGTACAGTCATGGGCAAAGATTCGATGTATCCTACCAAAGCAAGCACCAAAATATGTATACAACAACTCTAATGGCATAGAGATAGAGTCGATGTAGGTATACATATTTTGATGCTTTGGCAGAATACCTAGACTACATTCTTTGTCGTTGACTGTAGGTGCCTAAATAAATAAATATTGCAGTGTATTGCAGTGAAACTGTGTTTAAGTACCTATTTTAAGATACATTTATCGAATAGTAGCTATACGTTGTTATCGATATAAAACTTTTCCGTTACTAATTAACTGGCTAACTGAATGATGGCAGCGCACAGCCGAATCTTCTAGCCGTAGAAAGCTGAAAGGCATGTAGGTTCCTTGACAAGTGTATTTAGTATACGAAGTCGCGGGCAAAAGCTAGTTTATATATTAAATTTATAGTAGATGCACTTACCCCGACCGACTGACCTTATGTATAGCTAAATACTAGCGAAACTAAATATGTGTGAAGGGTTTAACCCATTTGCCGCCACGGCCGCGACTTGACCACGACTCGCCCGCCATATTGATTTTAGCAATTTAGACTAAAATTTGTCCAATTAAGCCAGACCTTTGTGCAATTAGCACCCAATTCCAGCCATTTGAACAGATTCAATTTGTGGGATTCTTTGAATTTATTCAGTTTTCATTATTTTTCCATTAAGCGGTTTCCGCAGCGGAAATTAGCCGGAGGCCGCGAAAATATGAAAGAGATTCAAAATGAGCTGAATTTAGTTTCATTAGGTATAAGTTAAAAGTAACTTTATTAATTGGCTAATTATCATTATCAATTGTCATTATCAAATTCCATTTCGAAGTTGCTTAACTAATTTATAGTAGCTATTACTGAATTTATAGTTTGTTAAGAATTAAAGCTGATCTACATAACAAAGGAATTAGTAGGTAGACATAAATTACCTATAATCAATTCATTATTTATTCGGATTGGACAATTTACTTATTTGAATAGTAATTCATTCATGAGGTGTGGTGGGACAATGATAAATAATAAAAACTAAGTTTTGAGAGGGAACCATTGAAAATTATAAATCACACTGCTATTTATAGAGAATCATGGTTTCGTAAAACTTGGAGAAAAAATCAGTTTATTCTCATTGTCTTGGTCTCTTATCTCTTTACTAGCTTCGTTGCCTGAAATTTGCAATCAACGGACATCTTGATTCCTTGAGGTGGTTCGTCCGCTTGTTTGTCGGTATCTAACAAAAAATAACTCGATTTTGGACAAATGTAAAATCGCGTGAATAAACCGTCCTATCCTACGAAGAGGGGCGCAACTACAAAAAGTCAACTTTACAGGAGAAGCATTTTTGTGTTTAAAAAAATCACCAGCATAGCGGGCGCTTTGAAACTTTTTACATGGGTACATAAAACACCCCGAAATATATTAGTCATCACATTATTTTAAATTTTATTTTATTTACAGTGATATGTCCCATATTTCTTTCTTCCGCGCTAAATTTAAAATAGACATTTTAATTTTCCGAAGAATAAAGGCGGAAGCCTTAATACTACCTTATTCCTCGGATGCAGCGGGGGTCACAACAGTAGTTAGGACTTTTTGAAAGCTCTGTCGTTAGGTTTGGTGACCATTATGAATAATAAGTATTATAAAACTGAGCATAGTTAAATATTACATTTTTAATCAAAGATTAAAATAGACTTTTGTGAGCAAAACATAATTAAAAATAAATTATGAAACAAAAAGTTTTTCTCTATATTTTATTATCAATGAATTATCATAGCTCATTTGAGATATTTTTAAGAAATAATGATGGTAGGTAAGTTTCATTTAAACTACCTCCATATTTGAAATTAATAGGAAGTAAAAATTAACTTTTATTGGGCAAAGTAGGTATAATTAAAAATAATTAACACGATTTTCTTTCTAATATCCCATTAATTAATTAGGATGGATTAAAAAAAAATACAAGTACTTTTAAGGACTTAAAGTAATCTGACGCTTTATTTATTTTTTATTATGTGATGAATGTTAATCATATTAATTACTTATTTTGAAATCTATTGTCAAGTTCGTCACACAAGGACGAAAATGGTAGATTAAGTCCCTCCAAGTCCCTCCATTCATGAATTTATATATCATAAAAGATTCAAAGCATGGTATCATTTTAAACTACCTACCTTTTTGAAATGAAAATATAACATTTGAACTAAATTAAACATTAGATACTTCTGAAATGAGATCAAATTTATTACAGCGAACATCTAAGAATCACATTCTTCAAAACGTCTTCTACTAAGAAACTACACAGTTAAACATAATTACTTCTTACATTATCGGTGTCTGCCTATTGTTAGTTGTAAAAAATAACATAAAATAAAAATATTACTTATTTGAAAAGTCGAAATCGTATTCTAAAAGATAGTTAAAATTGTAGGCTGTACAGAATTCATACTGAAACAAGAACGTGAATTAGGTAGTTAAGAAGCGAAAAACCCACCACCACATTAAGGTTTTCATTTAAACACTCCATCAGATAAGTACATGGCTTCATTTTCTGATCCAACAGGTACCGGCGAAGCTAAAACAAAAGTAAAATATCGTTATCATTATATTTTTTACTGCCTACCTGAGGGACCTAATGGCAATTAAGCCCTTTTTAATAAAAATACTAAAGTTCCGTATTGATGGAAAATAATACCATTTATTATTTGGAATTGACGATTTATTTACATTATTTTCAGTCAAAATGTTTTTTTATGGATAAATGCTTTTAAAATACCGATTCAAAATATTTTCCATCGAATAAAGCCGCAACAGCCCCGGCGAAAGTGCCTAACTGGCAGTGATCGTCGATGTCGAGTTCGTCGAAAAAGGGCGTTATGTTACTTTATGCCCTTTTACCACGTACAGTGATTAAATCGTACTAGATATTTAATTATTGGGATAACGAAAATTGTTTTGTGTAGAAATATTATAATTCAAACATATTATATCAATTACAATGTAAATAAAATTGGACATTATCGAAGACTAACAAAAACTTATAAATATACGTTTATACATAGCATAAAAAAAAAATTACTTACATGTGGCGATCCTTCTTCGTTTATTTTTATACACATTAATACCAGTCAATAAATTAACAAGTCTTTGACTTCTTATCATAGTCGATGTTAATTTTTTCGTGATATGCAAAACCACAGCCGTTGACATTAGCGCTCCGTGCGTAAAGGGCGCGTGTGCGCTTGCGACCCCGCCCCGCGCACCGTCGACTCATGGAATACAGACCTTTAAGTATTTTGCGACCTTGTTCGCCGGATAAAATAGCGATAGACAGTTGCGCCCAAATTTAAAAACTTAAATAATTCTTTCAAAATTTCAGTTTTAACTATTTTCAAAGACTCAAACGGTGTAAAAAAAATCAGAGAATGCGATACTGTAATAATCGGAATACGGTCATAAGGACGGTTGCGCCCCTCTTCGTAGGATAGGACGAAACAGACGCAATAGCCCTCGTCTGGTCCAGTCTGGTAAAAAGGGTTTTTAAAAGTTGACTTTTGGAGGGCAAAAGAATGAAGCTATCGCTGTTACTTTAAACCGTTTGTTCCGTTTCATTGTTGTAAGTATGGAGTGTGGAATGTTTCTTGGTAAGGAGCGCAATCTTATATGGCGAAACAGTTGAAGCGGATATGATAAACAACAAAACAAAACACACTCTCCTCACAACCGTTTTCGCTGCGTTTTCGCCTCAGCAGCGCCATCTGACACTCTGATCTACTACTTCTACTATGTGAAATTCTCTTATTTTGACATGTAAAATATGCTGTAATTTGATATTGAGAAATAAATGTCTATGTCTATGTCTATGTCTACTGCAGACTATCCGCCTACCTACCTACTACCTACCTACCTACGCTTGACTGGAGTGGCGACCGCAGCGCCCCCAACCTACCCGATTTGGTGTCCACCTTTGGAAGTATAAAGATTGCGCTCCTTTACTTCAACCCTCCATAGTTGTAAGTTATGAGTTGTAAAAAGTTGTCAGATACGCCATGTCCTAACAATCGATCACGGGCTCTCGACTGCGTGCGAGCGATGTGCGTCGCGTGCCGTGTGCACTTGTGGCTAGCTAGATCAATTTTATTTATCTAACGAACATGTCTGTCTATGAGCCATAACGATCCTGCTTCGTTCACATTTTATGGACAAGCTACATACAACCTACGACCGGTAGTTTGCTGCGTTGTGGATACACATTTTCGGATAAACAGTTATTATCATTCGAGTAAAGGTAATAAGTCATTAGGTTGAAAATATAAATACTAATCGAAATCTAGCTTGCAGACACAGTAACCAACCATAAGTGCGAGACGCAAATTGAATAATGTGCAATTTTCAAAACATGTAGCTGCTACTACTACTACTACAGCCTATTTGCGTCCCACAGACCTCCTCTCATCACGAGAGGGTTTGGGCTATAGTCCCCACGCGGGTCCAGTGCGGATTGGGGACTTCACACACATCTTTGAATTACTTCGCAGATGCGTGCAGTTTTCCTCACGATGTTTACCTTCACCGAAAAGCTTAGCGGTAAATTCAAATTGAATTTCGCACATAAATAAACTTAGAGGTGCGAGCCGGAATCGAACTCCCGACCCTCTGCGTGAGAGGCGGTAGTTCGATTCGAACCAATAGGCCACCACGGCTTACGGGATTTAATTTACTTTCTGTTGGCAAATTAAACAAAATGCACGATATGAAATGCGCAAGAGATAATGTTGAAAACGTATGCCCTGCAGCAGTTCGGAGAAGAGAGACGTTAATTAAATTTCTACGCTTCATGTTGTAATTTCACTTAGTTTGCATTTCATTTCAGCACCGAAAAAGATATATTTTACTGTTCCCGTTTATCGGAAACCGACGGGGATATTTAGTCAGTTAAATTAATTCTTTCAAAATATGGATGTATTATTATATAGAAAACTTCAAGAAAATCAGTTGTAACTCTAGTTATTTATTATCAATCTTGCGAATAAACAGTCAATACCAGTATCAAATTGTCATTTTTTGTAGCTACTAGAACATTGTAAAAAAACTTTCAACATTTTAATATCATTGTATAGTCACATGTACTGGCGGTGTGCCAACTTAAGGGCCACAATCGTTTGCGCGAGTCTCTCGCTTGACGACGGATGGGCGTAGGTATCGGGCTGCACAGTTCAAGCGAAAAATTTTCGACCGCCAATACATGTGACTACAGATAACAGATTAGTTGTCCCTCTTGACGAGAGCCATGTTTTGCAAAGTCTGAAGCTAATCAATCATCGGAGTAGCTCCACAGAAACACGTAATACTATGTTCAACTCCCTTCATCCCTCTCAATCTTTACTGGTCCCACTGCAGTGAAAAGGAGTAAGGGAGAGAGGAACTGATTTCTGGGCCAGGTGCCCTACCTGTTCCCGGTGATTGATCACTACACGTCCGATATTGACTGCCTGTTTTCAAACGAACGTATTGCACCATGAGAAACCTGTCGATACGACGTTTCCTGCCGCGAACTGCATCCGTCGACGTTTTATTTACCTTTTTACATTTCCCCTTATAAAATACCTACACTAAAATGTTTTCAATAACGCAGCTCACGCAACTCACTGATGTTGGATTTAATGGTTTTCCAATCTTGACGGATAGGGGTAGTGATTGAAAAAACATTTCCTTAACTTGATTAATGATCGGAAAATAAAACGAAACAAATATTAAAGTGGATTTTGCCATAAGGAACTGTTGACAGTTTCTGAATTTGGTGAAGTTTAAAGATTGTTTTTTTTTGTTTTTTTTTAAAGGTATTGAATTATGACAGTTATTGGGTATTTTTGTCTTGCGTCCTACATAGACGGTTTACATATATTTTAGCCATTGATCTATTATAAGTAAGGATTCACAATCAGCCGGAGAAAAATGGCCCGTCAAAACGGGTGTTAGGTTTACTTTTGTGTAAAATACAAAGCAAACCGCCAAGTCGAGCGCGAAACAAACACTGCCGTACCATCCTTTACTGGAACCATTTCGCCGCATTTTCAGGCCCCTATTTGAGAACCTCTGGATAAGACCAGAACGCAGAAATTTCAAGTCTGTAGGTCATTTAGTTACGAAGTTAAGCGAAAGCAAAGTTTCGCATTTATGACACTCACTCACTCACTCACTCATAGAACTAGTACTTCCCATAAACTCAGAGAGCTGAATTTTGGTACAGAGTTAGGGTTTAATGACCACATAAAGGGAAAACTATAAAAACTGGGATAATCGAAGATCTGGAGTACCTGGTGACCCTGATTAGAAAACACAAGAGCCCAACCAAACTATTAGAGATCGACATACCGCCTTTACAAAAAATATTCAATTGGGTGGGCCGCTTCATTTGATGTCAAAAATCGAAGGTCTGAAGTATCTGATGAAGAACCCTCAGCTGGTCTCAGCTGTATTAGAGATATGGTAATGCCCCCTTCTACTAATGGTACATAAAAAAATTGACTGTCATTGCAAAAATCCAGCGTAGTGGGACACATCTTCTAATTTAATCTAACCTATAGCGTCCCACTGCTGGGCGAATGCCTCCCCTTCTGCTTTTAATACGTATATAAATAAAAAATACAACCGGTTTAGGCGTAAATACCGCGCCGATCTTTCAGAAATTAAACCGCGTAAACCGTCTAAAAGAATAAATAATGAACGCGAATGGGCAATACGAAAAACTGTTGCTACTGTACAAGAATCAGAACCGGAAAAAAAAGATTTGTCAAAACAAAATGTGTCAAATAAGAAAATCTAGTAAAATAAATCAATATGCCCACGTTTCTACAAAAAGAAGTGAAATCCCACCAAAAACATTCTGTAAAAAACCGGCCAAGTGCGTGTCGGGCCACGCGCAAATTATAGGGTTCCGAAGTTGACGATGCCCACAGTACCTTTCTAAGACTTATTAGCATCTAGCTAGCCTGTGGTATGACGTGCCCGCCCGACTCCCCTGCCGCTCGAGAAAAATCATCATTATAAGTTGGTCGACTATTACTCGTAAGTTTGTACAGCCTACTTAGCTCTGATAGTTTTCCTTTCAACTACGTTATATATGCCACAACCGTGATTTTTTTCAGCCATCCAAATACCACCATTTAGCTGGCAGGGGGGGGGACACGTGACTCTAACAAAAAATAGCACTTTAAAGCTTAATATTTCACAAACGCATCACTTAATCAAAAAATGGTTTTAACAAACCCACAATATTTTTTCGAGACCTATTCAACGATATGCCGCACCATGGGGTATGCAAGAAAAAAAAATTACATCCCCACTTTACGAGTAGGGGAGGTACCCTATAAAAAAATATATTTCAAAATTTTATTGTACCACTTTGTCAGCATAACTAATATGCATATTCATGCCAAATTACAGCTCTCTAGACCTAAGCATCTCCGAGCAATAGTGCGGACAGACGGACGGACATGGCGAAACTATAAGGGTTCCTTATGGACTTCGGAACCCTAAAAACTAGCCAAGTCTCGATGGAGCTGCTTGTTTATCTCTAAAAAGTAATGAAATCTAGACAAAGTCGTGTCAAGTCTAAGGTTCCTTACTGCGATTTCTTTATTATTATAGTTAATGGTTGTGTGACTTGGTCGTTGAACATTTTTTATACGTTAGTGGGTACAAACGGCCAAGTCACACAATTTCTGTTAGGCACTGTCCGTCCATATGTTATTATAGGTCAATGATTTTAGCGAGGATTGTACTCGATGAATTAGAGTAACTCTATATAGTTTTTGGAAAGTATAGCTAGAGCGTCTTAGTTTGTCTCCTAGCCTGCTCTAGTTTTAGAGGGCGCTGCCGCTGCCCATTTATAACGCAATTTCAGCCAAGTGCTTTTCTCCATAAACCCCGCTATTTCGCAAAATTAATTTCAAGATTTATTTTTTTACACCCCTGTTCCATATTTAGACGGGCTTCGTTCACATCAAAACACGGTCAAACTCGAATAAGCGTTACGTACCTACTCAATAACATAATTTTAACGTCCGGATCCAACGTAAGGAATATAGGTACCTTATTTTCCACCAATAAGAGAGAAACTCTGTTACAGAACCGAGTTCTGGAATTAAATTTCAATGCTCCGTTCATATTTTCCCCGCGGTTATAATTTAATGTGCGGACAGGAGTGATATCCATAAAATCTAATGGGAAAATTCCACAGCGCGATGAGGCTTTCACAATTTATATAAGTATCTTAAAGGACGGTCCTACTGCCTGTTTAAGCTTTATTACATTTGGCGGGAATGGAAATTAGGATCGTCTGAAAATTATCATTCCACACTCGATGCTCGCCTCTCGTACGTTACTTAATTTTCTAGGGCAGGTAAAGGTAATTGTGTTACTTTGGTTTATGTATGACCCTTTTCAAAGAATATATAAGTTTTAATAATATTTCCAAAGCTGCTATAATTTTACTTAATGTTGCTTTATTTATATTTAATGTTTTTTTAGAATCCTGATTGCACTCAGCATTATAGATTCGGTGAGTTATACGTGAAATCCAATATTGTTGTAGGTATGTCGGTATGTTGTAAACGGAAACTTTATAATACCATACAATACATACCGAGGAGGATCTGGTGACTGGTGTCAAGTCGAGTATTTACGCATATTTTATTAGAACGCATATTTTTTTTAGATTTCCATTTAAAAGTCTTGTCGAATAACGTAGGTAGGTATTAACTAAATTAGATACATGTAGATAGGTATATATCTATGTAACACGGACGAGTATAAGACATAGTAATTCAATCTTTATATGTATAGAGCATCAATTACTACGAGTAGGAGTAGGTGAAAACATTTCTGAGTAGGTACAGTAGGTACATTGATGACCAAAGCCAAAATTTGCCCTAGTTTCAAGACTTTCAAGCAACCTTCTAAATTTTTAAGGACACACGAATCCAGTGACCTTTGGCGCACGCCAAAAGGTAATTTTCGTCAAGAGAGACGTGACCTTTCTCTAGAATATGATATTACCAGCGAAACTTAATTTTGATTGCTTCTGAAAATTTTCAATATAATTAAGAGTGTTTGTCAATGGAGCCATTGTCATTTACGCCAGGATTTATTGCGTCTTAGATTTTAGCTTTGTAGACATGGTATTATACTCACCTAAAACTCACGTCGTGACAGGGAGGTACTCTGTTCCATTCAGTGACGGATTAACCATATAGCAAGAGTAGCAAATGCTATAGGCTCCGCGCCTTTAGGGGCCCCGCGCACCCGGCGCACCACACTTTCTGACCGCAAAAAAATATCGATTTAGATTGGATTATACTCCAATATTTTGCCAAATGAATGTAAGGTACTTAGTACTTTTTTCCCGAAACAATTGAGTTAGTAAAGTCCGATTCACGTGCACGAAGAGTTTCTTAGGTCATTGGTCATCTCATCGCTGCTTTACCTACTTGTCTAAGTATGTCTATTAGTGTGTGTTAAGTATGTGTATTGAGCCTGAGCTGACAGCTGAGCTGAAAAAGAAACGGCCCCTTGGCTCAATTTTGCTACAGGCCCCGCGCTAGCTTAATCCGGCACTGGTTCCATTTTCCATAGTTTCGGGTTCAGTGCACGTTGGCGTTTGATGGGATCGTAAAATTTAACGTGGCTTCAGATCGCCACGCCCTCCGGCAGTCTTGGCCCGTTCATTATACTCGTACAGTTGCATTGCTATACCTGTATGTAGCTATAAAGTTGTTTTATAGCGCAGTTTGTGTACTTGGACAAAGCCGCACCCTTTGTTGGCTAGTTTTCCGATGCAAGGGTAATAAAACCTAGTATGCATTCGCTTAAGTAGCTACGTGCTTCTATTTAGCTTTATGTAATCGAGCTGTGCGTTATTTACGTTTTTGTATTTCCAAATGCAATTATGGATATAATTATGCGGAGTTCTACTATAATTTAGTGAAAAGAGTTTTGGTCCTAATCTATACTACTTATAATAAGTCTGTAGAAGAAGTCACGTCTGAAACTTGAAAATTAAAAGAAACTATCAAGTTGGCGGGACAAATATAAACGATATGGACACAAAATAACGATTTTTAGAAAAAAATCGTGTATGTATGTATGTCCAGATTTATCTTGAAAACTATTGAACGGATTGCAGCAAAATTTGGTATGGTATAATATTTTATAACACTGGTCAACATATAGGCTACTTTTATCCCGGAAACACGCATAGTTCCCGCGGGAACACTTTCAGGATTCCACGCGGACGAAGTTGCGGGCAGAAGCTAGTTAGTCAATAAACAGTGAAGATATTTTAATGGTTCAATGAATATTTAAATGAATGCACCAAAATGTGCCCATTGTCAGCACAGAGACAAGTCGAATAGGTACCAACTATAGATGGGTCGAACATAATATAGTACAGTCGAGTTCGCCAATATATACACACTTTTGCACCTTACCACGTTGTAATAAGGTCCAAAAATGTACACATATTAATGAACTCGACTGTACCATACTAGCCTCAAGTAAACTAGACAAGTTTCTGCATTAGATAGCCGACCTTGAGACGTGTTTCGTCCTTAGAGTCTGGGTTCTCTAATATTTACCGTCAACATACTGCGCAAACACAAATAAACTTGTATTCCCTTACGAAATTATTGAAAACGGACTTTTCTAGAAGAACACAATCTTGATAAGTAAATAACATTAACTATGGAGCTATCTGAAAATACCTAAGCCTTTGAATTTATAATAAGTAATAACATATGGACGAACAGTGCCTAACAGAATATGTCAAAATATATGGAGCTAATAACGCCTCTTTATAACGAAGGCCAAACGGGTGCCCGAGCTGTTCGGGCACCTGTTTTACGGGGCCATTTTCCTCCGGCTGATTGTGAATCCTTATCCTTACATATAATAGATCAATGTTTTACACGTCACTTTTAAATGAATTTAACGGAAATTACTTAATTTACCAGCGCTTCCAAGACCCATTGCTTGAGAAGAAGCGCCGCAACAAACTCAGCTGAAGGCCTCTTTTCAAAATTTACACGTACAGATTCACATTACATTTGCATTAATTATTTATAAAAATACATATTATATAGGTACATACTAAAATTACATTTAAGGGCTGTTTATTCCCTAACTTAAACTTAAGATCTTAGAGATGGTCTTATATAAGGTACCTACAAAAAATAAAATATACCTTAAAATAAACTAATTAAACTAGACTACAACTAACAATGGTAACTAAATAAAAAAAAAATCTAAAAAGGGTGCTCGCGGCATTGTACCGAGGATGCTAGCAGAACTTCCTCGCTGGATATCTATGCTAATCCTTAGAGCGAGCTGCCAGCTCTTCGGTCCCTCGTTACGTCGACCAGCCTCTTACTTACCTCTTTGAAGAGGGCAAGAGCGCTTGGCCCTCACGGACCCAAGGTCTCGACACCGAAAGCCACAAAATGATAACCGGCGCCGAGACCTCTGTAGGTACTTATTAATTTTTTTCTTTTTCGGCCGCCTCAGCCGCCGCGCCGGTTCCCCGAGTTGTTCCATGGAGATGAGACGGAGCCAGTGTGTGAACACAGGTGGCATCCCACACCAGCACACGTTCCATCTTCCATGGAATCAAAAATTTAACAAAATATTAATTAATGACAATACTTATCTAAATAACTACTACTACTTCAGCCTATTTGCGTCCCACTGCTGGGCACAGACCTCCTCTCATTACGAGAGGGTTGGGCTATAGTCCCCACGCGGGCCCAGTGCGGATTGGGGACTTCACACACATCTTTGAATTACTTCGCACATGAGTGCAGGTTTCCTAACGATGACCTCCTGTCATCACGAGAGGGTTGGGCTATAGTCCCCACGCAGGCCCAGTGCGGATTGGGGACTTCACACACATCTTTGAATTACTTCGCACATGAGTGCAGGTTTCCTAACGATGTTTTCCTTCACCGAAAAGCTGAGTGGTAAATTCAAATTGAATTTCGCACATAAGTAAACTTAGAGGTGCAAGCCGGAATCGAACCCCCGACCCTGTGCATGAGAGGCGGTAGGTCGAACCACTAGGCTACCACGGCTTATAAATATGTATAACTAAAAAAAAAAAACACAAATGTTTAGAGATTGTATAAGTCTCTAGGTATCCTAAAGTTGTACACAGTCTCAGATCTCATGCCTCAGACAGGGGAATGAGGAAAATGCGCATCCAAATAAGTGTGACGGCAAGGCGAAAAATGTTTACCGAGCAACGTGTTTATTTGTTCTCTTTTTCCAAAACTTTGAGTAGACATTATGATTACGATATTTCGTTTCACATAAAGACATTTCGTAATCCACTTTCGTAATACTTTATTGTAAGTACAGAAGAAATTCAATTACAATTCAAGTACAAATACAATTGTCAATATAGAGAAGAGACACGGGGATAAGCTCACGTTTGTACATGTACAGTCGAGTTCGCCAATATATATACACTTTTGCACCTTACCACGTTGTAATAAGGTCCAAAAGTGTACACATATTAATGAACTCGACTGTACAAAGGCGGGCTTATCCCTATAAAGAATTAATGTATTAAATTTGAGCTTCTTTTTTCCTTTTAAAGAAGTTAGGATTACCTAAAAAGTACCATCCATACTAATATTATAAATGCGAAAGTAACTCTGCTCTCTGTCTGTCTGTTACCGCTTCACGCTTCAACCGCTGAACGGATTTGGATGAAATTTGGTATCCCGGGAAAGGACATAGGCTACTTTTTATCCCGGAAAAATGCATAGTTCCCGCAGGAACGCGATAACCGAATTCCACGCGGGCGAAGTCGCGGGCAGAAGCTAGTCTGTCTATAAATTAGTAAATTAGATACCCACTTAATCTTTTTAATGTTCCTTTTCTAATAAGTACCAAAATAACATCCAGTATGTAAAAATATGATTGTACGAGCCGCTCGAGCGTGTCGGGTCGGGTCGCGCCGCCGCCATCTTTCATTATCACATTCCCCATTAAATCCACGCGACCGGGATGTACGACAACTTGTCGTACCTACTCTTCTCCCCGAACCATCAACTTGGTTTTACGGCCCCGTAACACTACATACGACGTCATTTGGTAATATTCAGTGCGTAACATCAAAACAGGTTAGCATAAAATAATTAGGCCTAGATTGAGAAACGTGACACGCCCCTCCAAAATTCAAAACGCTTCAAGTTTTTTATAAAAATAAACCTATTTATAAAGCACCACCAAGACTTCCAACGCATGGCCGCTGCCGTGTATTTATGTACAAACCATAAGATTCTGGTGTCCATGGACCGCAGTGACCGGTTACCGTCAGGTAGCCTAGTGTCCTGGTTTACCAACCATTAAAAAAAAAGCGCTTTATTTTAATTTGGAAATTATAATTACTACTTGAATAAAACTGAAGCTCTATAGTGGTGAATAAATTCCACAAACAAAACTCTACATGCCATAGCTGCTTTTTTAATTTGTATTTCCGCGTGCATGAATAATATGCAGGTCCCGGCAGCAACTCTATGCATGCGTGGCGTAATTTATTGATAATAAACTAAGAGCACAAGTTTCTAGATAGCAGTACCTGTGTTGTTTTCACACTTCGTGTTTCTATGTAGTACGCGGACAGAGGGTGAACCTATTTACATTACGCTCGCAGGTAAGTAACTTACAGAGCATAAATAGCGGGTATTTTACTGTGAGGCCTTTAAAGCATGCGAGCATAATTATAAAGTAGGTATACCTACCGTCACGGTCTTATCAGGGAATTTCAAAGTGTCTGTTTTAATAAAAGACAAAGCTATAAGAATCCCGGTGAAATTTTTAGGACTTGTCATGAAGTTTCATTCGTGGCTTGAGCGTTATTAACTTATCTGTGTAGGGGAGAAATAGTTCTGAGGCCTCATTCGGGGAGTAACGGGCTTTCATAGCGATTCTATAGGGAACGACCAAAAGCCACGTCGCTCAAATTGAACCTTAAATCTAGCTAGTCAAAGTTCTGTTTCAACGCCGTGACGTTTTGACTTTCCCTGTAGAATCTATATGAAAATCCCTTTGCCTCCCGATTGAGACCCTTGAACTCTTTCATTTCAATTGTCATTGTTTCGAATAACATTTTATTTCCTAACTAGCTGTTGCCCGCGACTTCGTACGCGCGTAAACATTAAAATGTAAATATCCCATTTTTTCCTGTCTCCAGGGGATTTTTGGGAATTCCTCTCAAAGTGCTCCCCTACACTCCTCAAGGAACCTACATGCCAAATTTCAGTTATCTACAGGTGGTTTGGCCTGTGCGTTGATACATCAGTCAATCATTTGCCATTTAGGCTGGGCGCATACCTACCTACGTTAGGTTTCCGATTGCAGTTTTCATATTAGGAATTCAGATTTGGAAACCGAATGGCGCACTTTTTATACAAAAGGTTCAACATGGCGCACACGTTCTGACTTTTTCCGTATCTACGGAAAAATAACCTAATGACGTCACTCATTCGATTCGGAAGGCTGGGCGCAAACGTTAGGTTTCCGAATGCGGTTTTCAGATTAGGAATTCAGATTCGTAAGCCGAAAGGCACTCTTTTCATACAAAATGTTCAACATGGCGCACAAGTTCTGACTTTTTCTGCAAAAAAAACTTCTGAAAAAAAAACCTAATGACGTCACCCATTCGGTTCGGAAAGTCTGCCGCGCGTTCGGTTCGGAGGGACGGAAAAAAATCTAATGACGTCACTCCGAACGCACCGTTCCCATACATTTTGTTTGAACCACCGCGCATGTTCGGAAATTTTCAGATCAGAAGGGTCCGAATCACGCCAACGCTTTTTAGTGTAGACGTGTATTTTTTACTAACGGTCTGTTCTACACGTTTGCAAAATGTGCGGACCCGAAAATTTTATAATGTATGCCAATATATTTTATTTATTCTTATTTAGAACCACTAATTCGTCATCGTCGTCCGAAACGCGTTACCACGAAAGCGGACCTCTACGTACTGGCGGAAAAAAAAAACTAATGAAAAAAACCGAACCTCTACGCTAGGCGTGCGGAATTCATAGTCAAAATTCCTAATCTTAAAACCGCATTCAGAAACCTAACATATGCGCCCAGCCTTATATCGTACATAAACTACAACATACTACATAGTATAAAACAAAGTCGCTTCCGCATCAAAATACGCAACGGATTTTGATGCGGTTTTTTAATAGATAGAGTGATTCAAGAGAAAGGTTTTATTAGTATATAATTTGTTATAGTTTAACGTTCAATTCCCACGGAAACGCTATAACCGAATTCCACGCGGACGAAGTCACGGACAGAAACTGCTAGGTTCATAATAAAACAACAACTTTGACTTAATAATATTAAGACGCGTTTCAGAAACCTGCTTAGAGGTTTATATGAAACGCATTCATTCAATATGGCGAGGTTTGCCAAATTCCCGGTCAGGCTTTAGACGTACTCCTTTCTTTTTGATTTATTCTTGATTCTGAACAATGCCTGGTTGAAATTGTGAAGTTCACTATACGATATAGCATATCGGATAGGCTGTCGGTGATTGATTGAAGTCGGTTTTTTCAGCTGCATTGTCCAAACATGGATACAACGGGACGAAAATGTCAATGTAGTCTTTGAAACTGATGCCAAAATCATACACGTGCTATCATATTTTGAGGAACACTCTCATTTTTTCATGGATCCCATCATCAACAAAACTCAACCAAATTCAAAAGAGACCACCTTGGAACCACCTTTCGAATAAAAAAAGAATCATCGAAATCGGTTAATAATTAACGAAACGGTCATACATGAAAAAACAGTCAAATGCAGGTCAGCCTCGCATATGTAGGCTTCCGTACCACTGGGCGATATTTTAGAACTATTTATAGGTAAACAGACTATCTATAGGTACCTACGCACTACACTTTTTCAATAATTATGTAGTTCCAGTCATTAGTTACTATATACTTTCATGTAAGCAATGCATATAAGTATAACACGATGATTGTTAACACGTCTCTCACGGTGAAATATTAATAATCCTTGTTCTTTTTTATTGTGCTGGCCACGGCTGGTACTGGCCAGTATGCCCGACACGGGACAAATAAGATTCTATAACAGAAAGCATAAAACCTCTTTCCTGACTGTTGAGCTGAGGAAATTAAAATGTACTTGCTACAACAACATTCGAAATTTGAATAGGTACGATTTGCATTCTATTTTTCAAAATCAGTACAAATACATGCCTTATTTCATTGCAACAAACATCGAGCGTGTTGGCTTAGTGGCAAATGTTGTGGAAACTTGATCCAGAGTCCGCGGATCGATCCCGGTTATTCCTATCAGACTTTTTTACTTTTTGTTGTTTTTTTATAAAGATTTTTTTATATATTTTCCTTTGATTTGATTGTTTTAGAGTCAAACGATTATATTTTAGAAAAACGATTAATATTGTTTTTATAATACTTTGAGGTTTGAGACGTTCCGGTCATACATCATAAGTATCTATCTACATTATAGCGCCCGCCATCTGTGGTGAGAAATCAATTTTGGTAAAACTTTCATACCTTATTACTTAAATTGTGTAACGAATATCCAAAAAAGCTGTAAACTGTTTTGAGAATACTTTATACAGTATCCAATTCTTAAAGTAATACAACAAAATAATGAATAGTGTCGCTAGTAAGAGCATTTTGGTACGCAATATTTTTAACCTTTTTTATTAAAGTATTGATTAAAATATGCTTTAATGAAAAAATCCTCGGACAGGTATTTATTTATTTCTTTTGTAGAGTACTTTTGCCGAGTTTCATGATTGTAAGTCAACGCGTTATGTTTATTTCATACAAACTTCTCCCCTCCTTTTTACCCTCTTCCGGTCAAAAGGTTAAGATTTTTTTAATCCTATGTTCTATTCTGGACTTGTCTTAACACGACTGTAAAAACCATATTTCAATTGGATCAGTAGTTTTCATGTGATGCCGGTTCAAACAAACAAACAAACAAATAAACAAACAAACAAACAGACAAAAATTTTTTAAAGTATCAAATCGCTTTCAGTTACTTATTTTAAACCTCCCTAGTTAGTTTTTTTGTAAATATATTCAATGTACAGATATTTTGGTCTCTACAACTTTATTATATGTATAGATACTTTATCTCAAACAAACAATATAGGTAACGTACGACTACTTAACTTCTTTGAAATCTACTTAACTGTCGAGCAGTAAAAAATAGTTATTAATGTTAAAACTTGTCGCCGGCTGCTGTATGTAGGTAAGAATAAATAAATAAATAAGAATAATCTAATTTTCAAAAAATAAATTTTTGGGACAAGCTTTTATTGCTCAGTGTACTTTTCTTTGTAAATCCTTCATCTATCCTTCAAGACGAATCAAACGAGCCCAAACTCGATTGGGTTATGTGGTTTTATTACGGAGTTCCTATGGCCACCTTCTAGCTCCATCATCAGATCAGCTCCACGTTATCATAATATTGCATTGTCACGCGATTTGCATATTCGTGCAATATTTCAGCTCAATCGGAAACCGGAAAGTGGGTCAAACTTAACTTGCAAGATTCCATTACAAACAACGATACAGTTAAAAGCTTGTAAAATATTCCAATGGGTATTTTAAGTTACAACGATAGGAATTCTATGGAAAATGTATTAACTATCAAAATGAGAATTTAAGCCCAGTATCGATTCACCAAATTAAGTACTTTGAGCTAATAATGCCAACACATGGTACCTACATACGTGCTATAAAACGTTTAGTTTGTGCAAATGTCCTTGCGTAGTAATATAATAAGTTATATTTAATACTACAGTACCAAATGTCTTTTACCTCGGTTAAATAATATCAAGTTTATATTATATTATTGCAGAGGCCGCCAAGTAGCGCATTGCCGGACGAGTCAGTTAGAAGGCTGAGCGAAGCGAAGCCTTCTATTAGTACGAGTCCGGCAATCGCAATTGCGGCCGAGGTATATATAATGCTTTTCTCAAACAGCGAGGAAATACGTAAGGTCAGTCGGGGCAAGTGCGCCAGGATGGGGTAAGTGCGCCTAACATAAATATATCGAAACCTATAAATGTTACTCAACTAGTAGTTGGCTGTTTACAAGGCATAGGGGCGAAATAAATTTAGGCGCACTTGCCCCACATCAGTATTTACTACTTCCATGATCGTGGAAGGACTGATGGTCGATGGGGCCGGAAAGTTCTCGAGTGGCGCCCGCGAACCGGGAGACGAGCTGTCGGTAGGCCTCCAACAAGATGGAGCGACGACCTCGTGAAGGTCGCGGGAAACCGGTGGAAGCAAGTAGCACAGGACCGGTCTGAGTGGCAAGCCTTGGGGGAGGCCTATGTCCAGCAGTGGACGTCTTTCGGCTGAAATGATGATGATGATGATCGTGGATGATTTGGCCATGGAAGTTGTATTTATTACCTCCATGGATTTGTCAGTTTCTAGAGGTGTCTCAAATAGCAAGCGAATTAAAAAAAACACACACACGACAATAATGTTTTTGCTGGCCAAGGCCGGCAATGGACAGCCTCGCGTCTTCTTTTTTTGAAAGTAACACGAACTTTTCCGAGCATGTTTGAGAAAAGAATATTTTTTATTGTTTTGTTACCGAGGGGACTTTAAGAACCCGTTTACAATTTTGAAGCTTTAATCAATGAAGCTCCTTGCTTATTTGGCACTGTAGCCAATATTGCTCTTCAACGTTTAAAGCAAGGTCGGCGAACAAACAAAGGAGCAGAGGTAGCAATTAAAAACTTTTCTATTAAACAAAATAAACAAGAAAACAAAGCCAGTGTCGAAAAGTCTTTGATTAAAAGCGATCAGTTTGTCGATGCGAACGTAGTCTTTATTCTGAAGATGTAGAAGAATGTAAATGGCAAAGTTTTCAATATTCGAGAAAGGGTTTGAATAAATTTCAGGTAAATGAACCGTCTGGTGTATCTTTATAATAAAAACGAGTCCCAAAGGTCAAGTTTAAAAGGGTCAATGGAAAATGTTAATTTTAAGTTCATCTGAAGTTAAAATTCTTTACGAAAAATTATTAAACATCGATCTCGATCAGCGAAAATAGCACCAAGGGGTTTTGCCAAAGTAAACAATTTCAATCAAAATTTATTCATCTCACCTTATTAGGTCGACCTTTATGTAACTACTAGCTTTTGCCCGCGACTTCGTCCGCGTGGAATTCGGTTATAGCGTTCCCGCGTGCTGTAAGCGTTCTTCCGGGATAAAACACGTTGTTTAAACGGAACTTAATATGTAAGTAGCCGGTTTAGAAGATACATACAAACTTTCAACCCCCGTTTTACCCTCTAAAGGGGGGAATCTCTAAAAATACTTTACTAACGCTCACTTACGTCTTACGTTATAAAAGGAAGCCCTGCCAAGTTGCATGTTTTTAAGCCTAGCGGTTTAGAAGTTTCATCATATAAACTTTCAACCCCCGTTTTACCCCTTTAAGCCCCCCCCCCCCTTAAAGGGAGGATTCCAAAGATCCTTTGTTAGTGCTCACATAAATCATAAAAAAAATCTTTTAGCCAAATTTCATGTTTCTAGGTCTATCGGTTTAGAAATTACATACAAACTTCCAACCCATTTTTACCCCCTGAGGAGGGGAATTTCCAAAAATCCTTTATCGACGTTCACTTATGTTATAAAAGGTGAAACTTGACAGGGAGGTTTCCCTGTCAAGTTTCACGTTTTTAAGCTTAGCGGTTTAGAAGTTTCATACAAACTTTCAACCCCCTTTTTACCCCTCTAAAGGGGGAATTTCCAAAAATTCTTTATTAATGCTCACTAAATTTTTAAAAATAACCTCTCTGCCAAGTTTGATATTTTTAAGCCTAGCGGTTTAGAAGTTTCATACAAACTTTCAACCCCCTTTCACCCCCTTAAAGGGGAAATTTCCAAAAATCCTTTATTAATATTTACTTACGTTATAAAAGGAACCTCCTTGCCAAGTTTGATATTTTTAAGCCTAGCGGTTTAGAAGTTTCGTACTTACTTTCAACCCCCTTTTTACCCCCTTAAAGGGGGAATTTCCAAAAATCCTTTCTTAGTGCTTACTTACGTCATAAAAGAAACCTTCCCGCCAAGTTTCATGTTTCTAGGCCGAGCGGTTTAGAAGTTTCATACAAACCTTAAACCCCCTTAATACCCTTTCAGGGGGGGAATTTCCAAAAATCCTTCCTTAGTGCTCACTTTACGTCATAAAAGAAACCTTCCTGTCAAGTTTCATGTTTCTAGGCCAATTAGTTTCGGCTGCGCGTTGATCGATCAGTCAGTCAGTCATTCAGTCAGCCAGTCAGTTTCTTCTTTTATATATTTAGATTACGTTATAATCACATTTTTTCCCGTTCCCGTGGGAATTTCGGGAAGTCCTTTCTTAGTGCTCCCCTACGCTCCCCAATGAACCAGCATGCCAAATTTCAGATCCTTATGATGTTTCCCTCGACTTCGTACGCGCCTAAAAATTTAAATGTAAAAATCCCTTTTTTCCCCGATCCCGTGAGAATTTCGGGAAATCCTTTCTTAGTGCTCCCCTACGCTCCCCAAGGAACCTGTATGCCAAATTTCAGCTCTCTACGACCAGTATTTTCGGCTCTCCGTTGATATGTCAGTCAGTCAGTCAGTTTCTTCTTTTATATATTTAGATAGATAGATAGCTGTTTCCCACGACTTCGTACGCGCCTAAACATTATAATGTAAAAATCCCATTTTTCCCGTTCCCGTGGGAATATCGGGAAATCCTTTCATAGTGCTCCCCTACGCTCCCCAAGGAACCTGCATGCCAAATTTCATCTCTCTACGATGATCCCCGCGACTACGTACGCGCCTTAAAATGTAATAAACCCATTTTTTCCCGTTCCCGTAGGAATTTCAGGAAGTCCTTTCTTAGTGCTCCCCTACGCTCCCCAAGGAACCCGCATGCCAAATTTCAGCTCTCTACGATGATCCCCGCGACTACGTACGCGCCTTAAAATGTAAAAAAACATTTTTCCCGTTCCCGTGGGAATTTTGGGAAGTCCTTTCTTAGTGCTCCCCTACGCTCCCCAAGGAACTTGCATGCCAAATTTCAGATCTCTACGATGTTTCCCGCAACTTCGTATGCGCAGAAATATTAAAATGTAAAATCTCGTTTTTTCCCGTTCCCGTGGGAATTTCGCAAAATCCTTTCTTAGCGGATGCCTACGTTATAACATCTACCTGCATGCCAAATTTCAGCCCGATCCGCCCAGTGGTTTGGGCTGTGCGTTGATAGATCACTATATCAGTCAGTCAGTCAGTCAGTCAGTCAGTCACCTTTGAGTTTTATATATTTAGATGTAATGGAATCTTGCAAGTTAAATTTGACCCACTTTCCGTTTTCCGATTGAGCTGAAATTTTCCACCAACATGTAAATCACGTGACAATGCAATATTATGATGACGTGGAGCTGATCTGATCATGGAGCTGGAAGGTAGCCATAGGAAACTCCATAATAAAACTACATAAACCCATCGAATTTGGACTCGTCGATTTGATTCGTCTCGAAGGGTAGATGAAGGATTTTCAATGAAAAGTAAGGTCAGCAATAAACGCGTGTCCCAAAAATTACATTTTTGAAAAAACTTGTTTTATACCTGCGCTACTTACACAAACCAAAGATAGATATATTAAAGAACCACCGATAGGTACATATTGAGCTTGATTGTTGAGCTCAGGGGTGTTGCTAAGAGTTACCTTCACATTTTCACATTTACATAAGGAAACGGATCGCTTTAGCCCACTTTTTTCAAGCTTTATTCTTGTGAAATGAATACGACGGCTAAGGAAATGCTTTGAACAATTTATTTAATAACATAAACTCACGAATAATTACTGTGTTTTTCTTTTATTTAAGAGCTGTGTTGTTGTCGATTGGTAATCGCCATGTCTAGACACGCGGTAGCGAGTCAAGTCAAGTTCAAGCTAACAGAATTGGCGAGCAGCACCGTGTGTAATATCGTAATATAATAATGAACTACGAAGTCTACAAATAAATCGCAGATTAAAAGCGTAACAAATATCACTCACTACCTATTGGTTGGTTACGCTATGTCACGATATGTCACGGGTATGTCACGATAGTTACACAATTTTAGGGATTACTTATAGGTTGTAGATTTGTGATTATAATTTGCAAATAATTTTCCATTACGTTGTCCTGGGCAGCTGGTCCAGATGTTATCGCCATGTCTCGGCACTGCTAGTTAGTTGTCTCATCGATATTCGCCAGCTACCTACTCGTAACTACACAGCAAGCTCGTAGTTACCTACTTACGAACTTGATATCCGATTTTCTCCCAACTTTATCCGTTTAGTTTGTTTTGGCAGCGCTCCCAATTGCCGGCAGATGGTGATAGAACTTCGGCAGGACTTTTGTTAAATATCTTCCTTGTTTCGGATGAAAATTTTCCCTCGCTCATTAACTTTCAAGTTCTCCAACTCGATGATAACTTTATGTGCAGCGTAAGCCAGCGTTACCACACTGAGGCTATAATAGTAGATTGTTAACCGAGGGCTGAAAGGCACCCATTTCTGACGAGTCAGTTTGGCGCTCGAACGCCAGTGAGAGCGCTAAATAGTACGAGTCAGAAATAAATGGGTTCCTTTCACCCGAGCGTAAACACTCTACTTTTCGTTTCGAATATGAGGAAAGTAAAGAAAATAATGTGCGCTACTTACCTACTAAAAAAAAACATATTCTAAATCTGCGGTATCACATTTTCCATAGCTGTACAGTTCATTTCATTTCTCAAACATTATAAATAATCACATTTCCTCTAATATATGTAACTATATTTAGTTCACAACACACATTAGACTAATCACATATTGTGAAGTAAGTTTAGTTTGCCGCCATTTTGTTCATTTGTCAAAATCCGTCTGCGCATGTCAAGTCGGAGCGCCCGGGTATTAAGGCAGTGTTCCGAATCGCGCTCAGAGCGCGCACTGCACCTTGCATTATGCAATTTGATCATTGACAAGATCGATAAGATAAATAGATGGATATATAAAACATTTATTTAAAACAAATAGAAAAAACACATTTGAATATAAATTATTTGTCAAATTAAGTAAGTTTTCATATTAAATATAACCATTTTCGTTATAAGAAATGAAACTAATATAGTAAGTACATAATGATTTCTTGGCCGTATTCGTTGTTCCATTGCCGTATTGTTTTGCCAACAAAAAAAATCTAATTCCCCAAGATTGTCTGTTTGAAACTGAGCGAGAGACAATATAATATGAATAAACCGACTTGATATTGATTGATATTTAGGCATTTAGAATAGTCATAAAATATGAATTATTTGTCAAGTTAAGTAAGTTCTCATTTAATATACCTATTTTTTTTATTAGAAATGAAAAACAATATTATACTTAATGATTTCTTGGCTGTATTCGTTGTTCCTTTGCCCGTTTTTTTGCCAACTATATTGCCAAAAAAAATCTCAATTCCCCAAGATTGTTTGATTTGAAACTGAGCGAGAGACAAGTATTCGTCCTGTTTTGACATATGACTTTGTATATGAGTTTAAAAGAGACGGAGATATGAATGTCAAATCCTCCAATTACTTTACGACCCTAGGGTCGCCATGCATCACTTTCAACCCGCTACGCAGATGAACAATGATAAACTTTCAGAGTATGAGAAATGAAAAATATACATGACAGAAAACCTACTTCGAGCATTTTCATTTCATTCTCCTTGTGACGATGTTTTCGCGCTGGAGGGCAAAAAACTTTTCTTTTATATGACACAGAAATTACAATTCCCGTTATCTAAATTTAGCCTAATTTAAATTGAATAAGAATTCGGAATACAACAGAGCATTTGAGTTCGCCTATTTGATTAATTGACGAATTTATACTTAAATGTTGTGCATGCTTAGGATGTAACATAGTAGGTACCTACTGTAGAGTTGGTATAGCCCTCGCTATACGAACTCTTTAGGGATGTAATTTTGTAAAACGTTCTAGAATTGCTGTTTGTAAATAAAATGAAAAAAAAAAAGAAAAACCATTCTAGTCTGTCATTAGATAGTAGTCCGAAGCTCGCTTTGGTCACGAGTGCATGTAGGTATATAGGCCCCTCATAAAAAATACAAAGTTTATTTCAAATTCTTCTTTTAGTATAATCAAGTATTTATAAAGAAACAAGATATTACCACTCGTTCGCATCGCCAACCACCAGACGCTACACCTCCGTAGTAGGCGTCATAGTACCTACACCTACTACTACTACAGCCTATTTGAGTCCCACTACTGGGCACAGTTCCCCTCTCATCACGAGAGGGTTTGGGCTATAGTCCCCACGCGGGCCCAGTGCGGATTGGGGACTTCACACACATCTTACACCTATACCGATGTAATATGTTGGTATACCTTCTCTTAACATTATAAATATTAAATGTTAATGGACCTTATTATAGTTTGTAATTAGAGATATAGGATTTTCCATATCCCTAAATAAAGATTCAATATCTCTCGCTATTTAACAAGATGTCATTATCATTTAAAAAGCTATACGGGAAAACTGATCTCTTACCTACCTCATTTTTAAGAATTCAATTTATACATATATTCCAATAGAATCTTCATTGAATAGGGAGATAATATCATTATTTAGGAATTGGGGAAATCCCTTTTCCCTATTTACAAACTCGAATAAGGCGCCTGCTTGATTGCTATCGCATTGTCGAAGTAGACGCCGTGGTAAATGAAACTTCCGCGAAAACAATACTCTACGAGCAACCTTAAAAATGTTTCGAAACTTTCTTTTATTTAATGGTGGAAAGTAAGTAGCTAGCTGCTCGGGATTTCTGACTGAACGTCTTGTTAGTGTTAAGAAAGAATTGTTTGAGAATGGTCACAAAATGTAGGTAGGTTGTTATTTTATTGGTAAAAAAACATGTTGAAAACATAACATTTATTGTTTTCAGTTGGTGCACCTGTACCTTGTCTTTATTCATATAATGGATGGTTAAATGTTATTTCACCTTTGAAACTGATATGAAATTTTATTATACAGTTTGCTTCATTCGTAGAGTGCTAAAAACAGATATTTCAGGGCATTTACATACACTAAACAATACTTTTAAAATATTAAGTTGGTAATTTATTATTGTAGTTCAGTGACTGGGAAGGCATAATTAAACAGATTTTAAAAATAACACATTAACGCTTTGGAGACAGATTCTAATTACCATTTTAAAGCAACGGTTTCATATTTCTTGGGCAACCTCAAAAGTGCTCGTGTGACATGTATGACACATTATGAACATGTAAATAGCGTCTAATTACACAAGAGTGTAATGAGTGCTTCTCGTAAATCACTCGTATAATTCTCTTACCTAGAAATACGAGTTCAGCGATTCACTCAAACATTACGTACGTGAAAATTGAATTTCATGATTTTAGGTGCAACTAAAAAGTACTTACATGGATTATTTTCTAGGAAGGTGCTTTTCACGCTTAAACGGCTGGACCGCTTGAGATGAAATTTGGCATGGTGATACTTGGGGTCCTGGGAAAGGCTACTTTTATCCCGGAAAAACGCGTAGTTCACACTGAAAGCCGTTCTCCATACAAGAATACTAGCCTAGAACGAGAGATACCCAATCCTTTGATCTTCCCAATTTTCTATTTATAACCCTTCAAACGAAAAGTTTATTCTAAATTTAGGCGAAATGTTTATTCAGGTTTCGCTATAGATATAAATATTCTGTTGTAACTTTAGTACTTGATTTTAATTTCTTCAACTGCTCAATCCCACATGTAACTACTAAGGGGTTAATTTACATTGGATAATTTAATAAAATGCAAACCCTTTAAAAATATTGATTAAAGGGTACCTAAGTGCAATTGGTTATTTGATTTTTCGTTCCTTAAATCCCGCTATCCCATGCGAGGTGGAAGTTTAGATTTAGTACCTGAGCGTAATTAAAACTTGGGGGTGATCTCGTCAAATTGCAAGCGTGTGTGAGTGCGCTGTGGCCTGCTAAATGCCGGCCAGTTCGTGTCCGTAATTAGGCAGGTAATTTTTAAATACCCCATTTTGTAGCATTTGACACACGTGTGCTGTAAATGTCCGGAAAGTTCATAACCGAGTAGAAATTACCAGCAAAAGTGGCTCCAAAAAAAACAATTTCGTGACATAATAAGTATTTAGTAAAAGACAAAGCCTCTTGTTTACATATGTTTTTTGGGTGTGTGAAACATCATCATCATTTTCATTTAGAGTTATAATGGTGGCCAAAAACTTACCTATCTCCTCCAATAAAAAAGACAATCCTTCCCTTTTGCAATTGATTATTATTCGATCCGGCACTTGTATATATTTAATGGTATATCCATAGGATTACCTACCACACGACGTCCAATGTTTCGTTTTCTTTCTCCCCGTGTTTTCGGCCTCATATAAAAACTTAGTGCTGCTAAGTATGTCAATACTACTACTACCTACTACTACTACAGCCTATTTGCGTCCCACTGCTGAGCACATAGGCCTCTTCTCACCACGAGAGGGTTTGGGCTATAGACCCCACGCGGGCCCAGCGCGGATTGGGGACTTCACACACATCTTTGAATTACTTCGCAGATGCGTGCAGGTTTCCTCACGATGTTTTCCTTCACCGAAAAGCTCAGTGGTAAATTCAAATTGCATTTCGCACGTAAGGTAAACTTAGAGGTGCGAGCCGGTATCGAACCCCCGAACCTTCGAGGCGGTAGGTCGAACCACTAGGCCACCACGGCTACTATAAGTACTAATATTTTCCCATCTTTAACCAAAAACCAACTTTATTCAAAGATAATTCCTAGTACTATTTCTATGAATAATTTAGGTATGGCACTAGAGACTGTTAATATTGAAAGACACAGAATTTAATTGCTTATTCTGTGCCTACAGACGTACACTATCTATCTACCTTGTTTAATTTAATTAAGCATTAATGAAGAGCGTCCTCAAGATAAATTGTTTGTTATTAAAAGAGGGGACGTTTGGTAATAACAATTTCAATTATTTGACACGACCGGCTTGTAACTGTTATCCCTTAGCAATCATTGCCTATGTACGGGCTTTAATTAAATCCAGGAGCTTCTTTGATTTAAAACGTAATGCCATCTCTCTTCAAGGACTAGAAGGATTTTATCACTCAGTCTCTTCAGCAAGTTAATTTGTTTTTGATTATCATGAACCTCTTTAACTTGTGAACTGTAGCTATGTGCTAAAATATATATATATTTTTAATGCTGATGTTGATTTTTCAGGTTTTATAACTGAGTCCAAAGCTCGATAGTGGAATTTTATAATTTCCATGAACGAATTTTTGCCCCGATTCTCCCTCTATATTTTTGTCTGAGAGTAAAGTAATGGATAACGCGTATATTTACACACATCACATAAGCCCCTTTTTACGGGCTAAGAAAAATTCTTCGTACACAAAGTTTTACTGTTGCGGGTGTTAAAAGCGCCTTTGTGTGAAAGGTTCGCATCTCGCGGGCCCTTTTCAATCGAGATGCGAAAGTGGAATTTATGACGCGTAAATTTACGTGTTTTTGGGATTAGTGTTAAGCCGCATAAGCATTTATGGATCTTCGTTGTCTGCGCCTTGTTCTTGCCACGTTTAGTGGCTCGTGCGCGAGTGATACCTTCATTTAGTTCGTGGTTGGGGGATGTAGATTAATTTTGTTTCCCCTAACTAAACACAGGCCCCAGGCAAAGCTGAGCGTTTTCGTCTGAAGGACTCGCGAGCAATCGTGGGGGCCCGAGTGTTGTGATGTCCTATTAGCGACGGCTTGTGTGCGTTGAGCTTTTTAATTAAACTCTAGAACGAACCGCAAGCGAAACCGGATTGCTCCTGGCTTTAAAGGAAATCTTAATTAATTAATGTTTAATTCTTAATGCCGCAGGTGAGTAACCCCCGCGGGCAGAATCTGTGGGGGCATGAGCTTGTATCGATAGGAGGGTATGAGAGGGCACCTGATTTACTGCCACAGACACCACTGTGAAACTTTTAAACACGCCTCGTATATTTTGGACGGCTACAGAGCTGGCTCATAATGCGGAAACAATATTCAAACTTTTTTCATTTCAGCGACACGTAAACCTAAATATCTTACGACACAATAAACCTATATGGCATATTATAGGAAAGCGTGGTTTTTGTTGACACCGATAAAAATAAATTATCTCAAATAGAATAGTTTTTTTTTCGAAGTCTAAATTTAATACCATGTAGTTTCTTAGGTTATTTGTCTGATATACGATGGAGACAGTTTTATAGTTTATTTTATTTATAATACTTTTAATACTTACCTACTTAACAGCTTTTAATTCAAGGTGACTCAGTTCTGTTTTAATTGAGTAAACAATCAAAATTACTTACTCGAATAATTTTTCGTCGTATTTCTTCCAAATACGTTTTGTTTTATCCTTGAACTCCAGAACAAAATAGACTAGAAGGGGTTTCCCACATCAGAAGCTCTTTCGTAAATTGACGGCAAAGGTCGGGCACCTTGAGGTCGTGAACTCGACACCGGGTGCTTCATTTACATATGCAATTATCTAACATTTCGACTACCTCTATGTATGCAGTTAGAGTGCAGTCTAACACGCAGTATAATCTAGAACCATGATGTTATATTTAGCATAGTTTTGCATCGGATACCATTTTGGAAGATATCGCATTTATAATAAAGTCATCGAAAAAGCTGTTTACCTACTGGAAAATTGTAAGTATAGCGATGGCAGAGCACATTAAATACTACTAGTAGATATAGATATATGAAATCAGAGTTGGAAACTGGGACCTTCATCATGCCTGTCCAGCTGTCAATTTAGATTAAAAACTGAAAACATTATGGGGTGTATAATTTTTCAGATAAAAGTCACCTGAAATAAACATGCACAATCCACGACATTTTATTTTTGAGACAAAGTAATCTACGAGAAGGCTGCATCTTAAAAATCGCGTTTGACTATGAAAATCTATAACGTCCGTCATTTTCAATTGGTTCTAATACGTATTGACCAATGACATCAGGCATCAAACGACATGATAAACCTAAGTATTTGAGACTGAATGATATTTAGCCTCCGATTTCCGCCCCGGTTTTGCACCGATGTAGCGATGTACTTTTCATCACACTTGCTCGAAAACGGTGTCATTTCCGATTAACCTACAGGCACAAGTTCACAAGGTTGTCCTAGTGAATATTTCCTGTATTTTCCTCGCAAGTGTGATGAAAAACATTGTGTGTATCACGAGCGGTATAGGAATTGCAGTCTCGAGCCTTTTTAAAGTCCTCAACCTTCGGTTTCGGGCTTATAAATGCTCTCAATACAATTCCTTGCTTACCGCCCTTAATACACAATTTACTATTGTTTTCATTTGAACTTTCGACTTGACATCAATTAAAGAGAACAAACAAAAGAAATGAATAACCAAAGCGAAACGATCAAGCTGTTGTTGATTTTTGGTGACCCTGACCTGATTTTTATAATGTAAAATATTTCAAATTATATTTATAAACAGCTTCAAGTATGCATATTTAAAACTATTTGCTTTTACATTATTGACGTAGATAGCTCTACGGTGTAGAGCCTAGTCTACGCAAATATCATTGGCGTATTACTCGATCTCTGTCCTATCTCGAAGCTATTATTACACAGCAAGTTAAGCTATAAACCGAATTCAAATTAGATCAGCTGTGAGTTCTAATATCGGGGTTCGGCGCGTCATTGTCTCATTTTGCGCCAGCGCCGAGCCGTAGCGTAGAGAATTAACCCTTGGACGACCACGCCAAGTGCTAACGAAACGCCAATTTGATCTGTACGCGCGCAATCTGAAGTATAATATTACGCTGTAAGGTTCTTCGGCTGTGGCCGACAGTGGCTAGCATCGCCCGCGTCAATAAAGACCTAAATTCGAACCCCAACGAAATTAAGCCAGCGCCTAGAACTATTTAATAACGTTTATCAAACTTCTATTGAGTAGAATGTCTTATTGGATGAAAGTTCACCATTATGTAGCTGGCATTGAAATGAAATTATATGCATATGTACTATTATTATTATACGACTAATCTAAATATCTAAATATATAAAACTCAAAGGTGACTGACTGACTGACTGATATGGTGATTTAGTGACCTATCAACGCACAGCCCAAACCACTGGACGGATCGGGCTGAAATTTGGCATGCAGGTAGATGTTATGACGTAGGCATCCGCTAAGAAAGGATTTTGCTAAATTCCCACGAGAACGGAAAAAAATCGGGATTTTTACTTTTTAATATTTCTGCGCATACGAAGTTGCGGGGAAAAGCTGGTTCTTAATAGAGAGCTATTATGCGATCAAATAAAATAATGAAGAAAAGTACAGCACGACACAACTTAGAAGGCGCGTTGCGAAGCACTTAAGCCGTTGATGCAGAGTCTATTATTGCTTAATCCACGCGCCGTCTAAGTTGTGTAAACCTGTAACAATAATCAATCTCGTTTTAGTATAGACCCTGCTCCGTATTTTCTTTAGAGATCTTAGCCTAATCAAATCATTAAATCCTTTTCATTGTTGTAGGTAGCTAATTTACTTGATAATGAGGTGGAAAACAAAAGTTACAAAATGCTAAGTTAGATAACGACAGAACTCAGCGTAATCTCCCAAATATTAATAAAATCCGTTTATTAAGTACTGGTGTGTTGCGTGAAATTTATGAGTTGAAGTTTTAGGTTATGCGTAATCTAAGGTACAATAAAGCGGTACATTCCATTTCAATTAAGTCGGAAACTCCGTCGGTATACGTTTCACACTTCGCGTCACGGGGGGCTCGTTTTCATAAACAGGCCCTTTTGTTCGAACAAGCCATTTTAACGACGCAGCAATGTGCCGTAAACGGCTTCACCAGACGTTAGGCTGTGTGGGCACAGTTGCTTGATTTTTACCCCGGCCCTGAAGGAGATGACAGCTAAAACAATCGAATAACTATAGAAATAAAATAACTAATGCCCCTCACTAATGCCCCTTTAGAAACCTTTCAAATGATTTATTCAATGAATCTACCAGAGTGGTTCAAACAAGGCCCGCGGCTTGTAAGAAGAAGCCCAAATGAAGTCCATTTATGTTATCCAATATTCAAGTTGCTAAGTAGTTTTAATTCGCCTTTAATTGTAAAAGCAAAATATTTATTTTGAAACAGTATAATTCTTTGACTCGAATTCTTCGAGTTAAAGCACTCTTTAGGTACTTTAATATTTTGTAAGATTTCAGTGGTACAAGTAGGTATTTTCAATTGCCTTTTGAAAGGAGTTCCAGAGTTTCAATAGGTTACAGCTAACACGTCTTACTTGAGTCAGATCTTTAGATCTTTACACCATTATGTCGGCACTAACAATACAAGTAAGTGAAGTAAGTCACCTTAATGGCATGTCAAGTTAACGACACTTCGGTCGGTGTTTCCGGAAGCAGACGTAGGTAGAACGAGGGCGTGCTCTGTCTGTATGCCGGTACACTTAGTACTAACATTTTAAGAGGGTTTATCCTGAAAGTTGGCAACGTCGCATATAGCTGTCAAATGTTTGGCTGTTTTTATGAATTTCTCAATATTACTGAGTTAAGAAAGAAGTTATCATTCTATAGTTGAATGACGCGTCTCGTTTTATATTTGTTGGTTAGGCATTCAAATGATGAGTTTACATTAAAATGCATGGAAAATGCGATGGAAAGTTTTCAAAAGATAGTACTCTCATAATCCTAAAAATTTCGTGTTCCTATGATAATTGTTGCAATCCATACTTAATGTTTTATTCAACCATAGATCGATAATTCATGTTTTCATTCAGTAATATTCAGAAATTATGAAAACAGCGAAATATTTGACAGCTATTTGCGACGTTGCCAACTTTCGGAGTAAACCCTCTTAAATTGTAAAATTACACCTCCGACTTACATCGATGACGAAAAAAAAGCATTAGTAAAGCTTATAACAGTCTTGGTTAATCAACCGTTGCATTGAATCATGAGGAAAATCTGCACGCATCTGTGAAAATATTCAACAACATGCTAGGCCCGTGTGGGCACTATAGTCCAAACCCTCTTGTGATGCAAGCAGACCTGTGCCTGACCAGTAGGGGGACGCAAATAAGCTGTTGTGGTGGGTGATGAAGTAATTCTGTAGAATAAATAGGAAGTCTCGGCCCCAGTTACTGAAGTTTGTATCAGCGCGTTAAACTCATGTTTAACTATAATGCTGCGGAGACGATGCTATGCAAAACGAAGTTTTCCCGCTGACGTGTCTAAGAACGGAACAGCATTGTAGTACCCGCACCTTCCAAACTTACTTCCCACAAAATTATCGTGTACAACTTAATCATAGTTAGCGGTGAGGTAGTTTCTCTTGATTATTCTGTTTTATCCGCAATGAGCTTAGATACGCAGGGGTCGACGTAAATTAATTTATTGGTTGTAAAACGTTTGCAGTTTATGGTGGCATTTCAGTATGGAAGTGCCTCCATAAAGTACTCACAACATGCTTTTATAAGATTTAACCACTACTATGAACGCAGTAACAAGCGGCTGTTTATTGATCGCTTTAAATACTTTAAACAATTTACTCGTACCTAAACCAACATCTTTACTTAATTTACGAAATTGTAAAATTAAAACATTTCAAAATAATAATCCAACCAATGAAACATTATTCACCATAACCCTCACGTATTATATTTTTTGCTATTAATTATTTTTTAGGTTAGTCAGTGAACTTTAGATCTACTGGAATGTGACTAAGGCACAGTTCTTTTATCCATACAAAATGCCTCGTTTTGGCTGCGGATGGTTAAAATTTGACATTTGCTCATTTGATTGCAAAACGAGGTGTTTTGTAGATATAGGAACCCGGCGTATCCTTTGACCGAGATGCATCCGACATAATTTGTAAGAGAATAAGTATTGCCATCCAGCGCGGCAATGTTGCCAGCCTTTTGGGAACCTTGACGAGCGACACTGATCTGTGCATTTTTTTTTATTTATAAGTTATTTTTAGTTCTAGTTTATAGTTTTATTTTTATTGTAAGTATTTTAGTTTGTACTTAAATAAATGAAGATGAATTTGTCCATAAACAAGTTACAACGAGGAGGACGGACAATGAAAAACAATGATAGATGTCGGATTATGTGGAACGGATTACTAATCGCGGCATTGTTCGTCTTACAAAATGAAAACGTATACGTAGATAGAAATAAATAATAATTTAAATTTACTTTAGATAAGTAATTTTTGTTTTGTTAACAAAAGAATAGTACCAAACTTCCTCTATGTACATTACGACGTCATGACATTTTAATTCATTGTAAATTAGTTTAGCCGGTATAAGCATTTAAGTTCAATCTATAATCGCAAACATCTTAGTCCGTCATAATTTATACATACGCCAATTTGTACCTTAATGAATATTCTTACATAACACCAGCTAACAGGCGTGTCGTCTCCATCAATCAGGATTCAGGACGCGGAGGGTGGACATCTGACGCCGGTGTCAAATTATCTGCTGCCCTCCTGATTTATTTACCCGCTGCTCGCACATCACACATGACGTGTGGATTCATGGGGATTCCATTTTCAGGTCACTTGTACTCGGGAAAAATACCTGTCGGCTTAATTGATACGAGAGGAAAGGGTGTATCCGATTTATTGCGACACCGTCCACTAATTAATTTAACGCGTGTAGAAAGGTACCTACGTGGATGGAGAAATAGCATTAATCTTGAATACCTACGTAACGTGCTTTGTAGATAGATAGATTTAAAACATTGACAATTAGACACTTAAAATGAAGACATTTGAGACTAGACTAGACAGAAGTTATAATGTAGATCATAATATTGTTTAAAAAGATCTGGTCGGAATTAAGAACGATTTAGGAATAATCCATATTAATATTATAAATGCGAAATTAACTCTGTCTGTCTGTCTGTTACCTCTTCACGCTTCAACCGCTGGACCGATTTGGATGAAATTTGGCATGGAGATAGTTGGAGTCCCGGGAAAGGACACAGGTTACTTTTCAACCTGGAAAAACGCATAGTTCCCGCGGGAGCGCGATAACCGAATTCCACGCGGGCAAAGTCGCGGGCAGAAGCTAGTATGTAGATAAACTAAAAGAGACCAATTGATATTTTTATCGAGATTACTTCATTGTTTACAGTAGAAAGATATTCTTGTCTCGTATAAATGAGTTCAAATAAAATTCAAATCTGTTTATTTCAAGAGAATAATGAAAAAAAATATATTAGGTATCTAAAATGGCTATACTTATTAGGAATGCACTGCGTTAGGTACGTAGATCGTTTCTTCTTAGGTATGTTACTCGGCATTATTCAATTTCTAAAATACTCCGTAATTGAATGGGGATTCTTATTTCTTCTTTGTTGGTTCTGTGACCCATAATTGAATTGTCGGTATGCGTTCAGTTCATATTTCCTATATCTTACTCGTACTTCCATCATTGGCGGCAGGTTTATGTGCGAAGATATTAGTATTCCTCCTTCGGCCTCAATACGTATCTCCATTACGGAAAACAATGGGAGGTCGGGTTGTAATGCTTCCATATTATTCTGAGAAAATGAAAATATCCGGCATATTCACTCTAAGACTTATTTAATACAGGATTGCGTTATTAAGCCCGTTTCAAGTTTGTTTGCGGTATTGAATGAGAGAAAGCTGCTATAATTAAACGGGAAAGAGCTTGCGCGTTTAAATCGGATTGGCTTTATGATTACCACCATTACGCTTTTGTTCAAATAATTTGTCTAAACTTCAGGCCTTTTGTTATCTATTGAGTTGGAGCGGTTAACAACAACTTTTTCGATTTATTGAGAGAAAGATTGACTGCTTGTTCAATTTCAAAGTAGGTACCTGTACGATCGAGCTTTTCCCCTAATGTAATATTTTTTTTCAGGTATGAAGACCTTGCTTAATCGATTTTAGCCCCCTTAAAGCCCTATAGGTGTTATTCCACATTTATTCCAGTTAAGTTGCGATTTAAGTTTCAAGTAAACGACGCCATTATAATAAGGCAGTGCATGGAAGCAGTTGGCAACGCGAAGTTATATCGTAAATAAGTCCGGGATAATTCTCGTCACCTGCGCTACTTCATTAAACTAATTGTGCAACGTCTACAAAGTACCCAAAGAAACGAAATTACTTATTATCATAAAGTTAATTCAAATAAAACCAACTTTGATGAAAAACTTTCTTCGAGCTAAATAGGTTTTCAGAAAAACTTTAAATTAATTTACGGTTCATCATTTGAAAGAAATTCAGTTGCGCGTAATCCTAGTTTCTACTGGTAACTTTGTTTGAATAACTAGAATTAAAAAAAAAACCTACAGAATTATTGACTGATTTTCATATGTATAGTACCTACTTAAGTACCTACCTACACTCTGAACAGTGTTCTGTGATCAGAGAGATATTCGTTTTCGACTTGTATTAGTTATAACAGAATAAAGTACATACCGGCCAAATTTCTGAAGACTATTTTTCCTTGGCTGTATTATTGTGCTGTGGCTATATTATTTTTGTGAAAAGAGTAACAAAAAAAAACAATTAAGTAATTGGATTGCGCGTGCCAAATTTGTACCGCCGCTACATAAACGATAAGTCCCTCCGTCCCTACTTATGCATTTAGGCGACACACAGCGATATATTCTGTGTGGATTTTATTGGATTGAAACAAGTTATTCCAGTGAGAGGTACGTAACTGAAAAATGTTGAGATGGTTGAGTGCTTTCACACGACTCGAGCCTCGACGTGCCCGGAACGAGGACCAAAGCGAGCGATTCAATTAAGCATTTTGCTGTATAAGCTTAGGGTAGGTAAATAAAGCAAAGCTTCTACCTCACTCCGCTAGGCGCTAGGACGGATCTTTCTTCTTCTTTTTTATTTAAGAGCTGTGCTCCTGTCGGTGGAGTAATCGCCATGTCTCTCTATTCTGTGCCCGTCTTTTTAGGTCGTAATAAGACGGGGCATTTGCGCTTTTACCTTCAGTTGGTCAAAGTAGGTTAAGCGGGGTCTACCTCTTCCTCTTCTTCCTTCCATTTTACCTTGCATAATAACGCTCAGGAAATTGTCATGCCTAATCGAATGTCCAACCATCTAGGATTTGATTACTGATTTGCTGAAGAAAGTAATAAAAGTACCAGGTATTTCGATTTCATAGGACCAGGAGATAATAGTTTTGGGATGTTCTTATTGACACTGAAATCTCGTGGCAGTTCCCAGTTATTCATTTGATTGACACCGTTAGGAGCTTCATTTGTAAATAGAGTGTATACCTATGTAAAATTAATATGCTCCTTCAATTTGTCTAAAGTTCATGTTGGTTATATTATATGGAGACATTGTATTCAACTGTTGAATCAAAAGTGAGGTGCAAAAAGGGATTTCAGTCACGATCATTGCAAAGACTAATGAAAGATGCACTAAATAACAATTTATAGTATTTAAATAACTTAATGAAGACGATAGGACCGGTCCTATCACCAACGATTAGCAGCAGCATCAGGATGTAGGACTCCGGATGGATATCACCATTTTACCCACTAACCTGCCGCCAAAACAGGAGTGCTCTCACTGTTGTTAGGTAACACCGGTATTAGGGGGCAAGAGATCCGATAGTCCTCGGGTTTTCAACTCATTCGTAATCTTATTATTCCTTATGTCCATGGGCTACAGTCACCAATTACCATCAAGAGCCTGTGTGCTCGTTTTCCAATCAATGCCATACAAAACCTTTACAGTCTAGTTTTAGAATTTTAAATGATCTCCAAACTTCTGAACTAAAAATTAAACTGACACACAAGTTTAATAAACAAAGCTCAATAAACGCGACCCCAATCCAGCCTTTATAACGAGTAGTTTCATTAATTGCATATAATCAGCCTAATTTAAATATTACGCCGCCGCGTATGAGACGAGATATACTAAAACCCGTCCTACGTTTTAATTAAAACATGAAGTATTCAAAGACTGTAATAACGAGCGGAGCTGAACTTGCGAGAGTTACTGCTGTAGCCTGAAGTTTAACCTTTAGACCGCTAAGCTAAATGCAAACGTATGACCAACTTGAACTATACGCGCTGGATCTAAAGTATATATTTCACGTGGCAGGCTGTCGACTGTGGCCGACTGCGGCGGTCGGTGTGAGCCTGAATGTAGGCACGCGACCGCGCTCATAACTATTTCGCCTCAACACCCTCCACAGCACCGCGGTACTCCGAGATATTGGTCCCAGATAAATTAAAACGAAGTTTGCATGTTGCACATTGTTTTCGAACATTTCGTGCCACGCCGTGTACTTATAATAGGTTGCGGCACTCGCGGCACATAACTTGAGCGATGAGCAAAAGTAGAGGGGATTTCTACGCAAGTTACGACTGAAGGGCCAATAAGCGTGTGCGTACAACAAAGGGCTCCCTGCGTCCCGCGCCCCTCTGTCTTATTTTTGAATTCTGCGCATCCAAGGCCACCGCTCTAGTTACGTGCCGATGCCTGTATAAGGAGCGTAGCAGAATCAATTTTCATACATCGGTCTAGGATATTGCTCCGTGAAGTACCTATAAGTGAATCGGCTGCACGTAATAGTACATTACTACAGAGGCCGGGAAGGAGGAAGTTGCAGGCCGAGTACTTAATATATACGGCCGAACGAAGTGAGGCCGGATAGTTACGAGGCCGACAACTTCCGTTCCCCGCCGATGTATGTATAGTGCTTTTCTCAAACATGCAATGAAATAAATAAATAAAATAATATTTTATATATAATATATTTTGTCTTTTTTACATAAATAAAACTGCGCTACCTATGTAGCAAATATAGTTCATGTTTTTTTAAAGCTGTATTGGCAGAATGTCATAGCGAACCATAGAGTAAATATTGCTTGTAGCTTTTTTAAATGGCGAAATGCCAAGATTCTGTGTCACAAATATATCAAATGGAAATTTAAAAAAAGTGAGCTGCCGGCCTAGGCCTGCAACGTTTGTATGAAATTTCATTATAGACCAATTTGTCTAGCCGCGCCTGAAACGTGATACTTCCCAGGCTAATAAGAAGAACATAATATCAATATTTCATTGCATGTTTGAGAAAAAGCCTTTTAAAGGCAAACGAATAAAAAATGGCTACTCCCATTTGGTTCATCATTTTATCGAGAACTAATATTTATCTGGAAATATATTCCTGTAAGTCAGTGACCCTAGTTCTACCGCAGATATCATCATTTCTGATTCTATCACGCAGAGAAACCCCGAGCATAGCTCTCTCCATTGCCCTTATGGTCACTGACATAGCTCGAAGAATTGCGAGCCTTAAGTGGCAGTGGGCGGGGCACATTGTTCGTAGAACTGATGGCCGATGGGGCCAGAAAGTTCTCGAATGGCGTCCGCGAACCGGAAGACGAGCTGTCGGTAGGCCTCCAACAAGCTGGACTGATGACCTGGTGAAGGTCGCGGGAAGTCAGTGGACGCGAGCGGCACAGGACCGGTCGGAGTGGCGAGCCTTGGGGGAGGCATATGATCAGCAGTGGATGTCGATCGGCTGATATGATGATGATGATGATATTCCTGTAAAAGGTTGCCCCGAACGGTCTACTCATACTTCTCCTCGAAATTTTTAGGTACAATGATCCATGTAACAGAAAGAGATAGAATAAAATTCTATTTAAGTACCCAAGTTCAAAATTCACATATACGAAAATATATAGGGTCAAACAAAACGTTGTGACGATATTTTACCCACAGAATCAGCTATCGATTCTAAGCATGGTTTTTAGGTTTTTAATTTTTTTCGAGTTGGTAAAAAAATGGGATTGATGGTGTGAGCGATACCTGAATCCATACTAGCTTATTTTTATGAATAGAGGTACTCGAAAAAAAATTAAAACCTAAAAAACATGCTTAGAGTCGATAGCTGATTCTGTGGGTAAAATATCCTCACAACGTTTTGCTTGACCCCGTATATGAAGAAGGTACTTAATGTCACAAACATTGAATGTGTTAGATTAAACATACCCTTCGCTTCCAATTGATTTGCATTTAGAAAAGTCGGCGACATTTATAAATTGGCTTAGTTGTAACCGAAGCGGAGGCTTTGCTCGGGTGAACCTTTTTATGCAAATCCTCGAGATGTGCGGAGGTTTTTAATGAAATAGCAATTACGCTGACGCCTGCACTCACGCGCCGGCCCTTGGGGAAGGGATCGATTCGAATAAAAGCATAGACATAAATAATACTTCGTATCAACCCGGCCTAACGTAGATACATGTCATGTTTCCCCACTTCATTGGTGTCCAATCCAAAGTTAAACTTGTATCGTGACACTAAAGCTGGGTCACATTTTTCCAACAACGAGACGAGTTTTTATATACTGAGAAACAGTTTCGAAGAAAGTTTTTTTAAAAACGCTTATTGTCACGCACGCTCGGTGACAGAACTTTGGATTAGACACCGTGGAAGTGGGGACATATTAAGTGTACGTTAGACCGGGTCTATATTATTTACGTCTATGAATAAAAGTCACATTATTGATTGTAAGGAATATGCTGATATGTAAGCCCCACTTGCACCAAGCCTGACCTCGGGTTAGCTAACCCACGTCAAATTCTTACAAATAAATCCGAGTTAAGCGGTTAAACCGAATTTAACAGTTTAGTGCAAGTGGGCCAATAAGGAACTTACTTACTTTCTACATAGCATCACTTTTCGTACTGAAACGTTATTTTCCTTCCCTTTTCAATGGTAAGAAAGTTTCCGTAGATAAATACACCAACTAGAACTGGATCGTAATAAAAATAAAAATTTACTGAAGCGGTCCTCTCCGTGAACGCAATCTAATAAAAAAGTGGATGACTCCCTTACGCAGCTGGAATTTTAATCAATTTTGCGGCCAATAACCGAGCTGAGCGCTCGGGCTCTTCGCAAATTACCACCCAAAACTGTTTGCTTGGACTATATTCGTCAGGATAACGCTCTTAAATTAAAAAAAGCGGGAGGCCGTCTTCGCAATTTGCATAACAGGGTCGATTAAGTAAGTTGAGCTTGGTTGGCACACTGTGGTTTACACCGAGTCTGCATAACTGAAGGACGTGTTGGTTTGGGCGGGGTCAAAAGCAACTAGCATTCTGTGTTTGCTTAGCAATAAATAAATAGGTTATCCAAAATATACTTAGGGCTAATTTTTCAATCGTCAGGTAAAATTCATTCTTCGGATAGTCCATACATAATATAAAATTATTCCAAAGCAATTAATTCAAATTTTCTATGCACTATTCGACGATTTTTATCTGACGATTGAAAAATCAGCCCTTGGTCGTTTAAAATTTATTCGATTTAAAGTTGATTTAAACAGTGTTGCAAAGTTGTTTAAAAATCATTATCAGGTAATTATTTATCACTACTGCCTTCTGCCCGCGACTTCGCCCGCGTGGAATTCGGTTATCGCGTTCCCGCGCGAACTGTGCGTTTTTCCGAGATAAAAAGTAGCCTAAGTCCTTTCCCTGATCCCAACTATCTTCGTGCCAAATTTCATCTCAATCGGTCCAGCGGTTGAAGCGTGAAGAGGGAACAGACAGACAGAGTTACTTTCGTATTTATAATATTATTATAGTATGGAAGTATGGATGGTATGGCCTGGTTGAGGGCTCTATTATCCGCACTTGGCTCATTTATGATTGTTAATGTTGCCTTTGTACGTTGAGTGCTGGCTAGAGATATAGCCAGCCAATAGCTCCGACCAGAAGCGCAGGATTCTCCAGGTGTCTTAGCTTCACGAAGAAATCCCGGTGTTCCGAGGATTTCAGCCTATTGTGCTGCCACCGCCAGGATAGCAGCCACCGCCACGCAGTCCAGGACGACATGAGTAGACGTTTCCTCCGCCAACAGGCATCCCCTACATAGGGGGCTGTCGATCGTACTCATAACATACAAATGTTTGTTGAGTGGACAATGGCTAATAGTGAGGTTGCCTACAATAGGGGAGACGACAACTTTTTTATCCTTAGTCTATCAGGAAGATTATTGAAAAGTATTGGACACGTATTTTTTATTTTTTCACGTAATCAAACTTATACGGAGATATATTGAGTTGAAATGTCGCGTGACGTCACGGATAGGTACGATTTATACCTAACGGTGACGTAGTTAGCCCCCACCCTCCAACTTTAATGCGTTTTCACTTAGTCATTCCTTGTTTATTTGATAAAACAAAAAATACCTGTCTAATGTTTTTTCATTACCTGTCTGACGGACTAATTAGAATTTCGATGTATTCACCCTGTCGTCATTCCTATTGGTCGTAGGGCGGTTCTCATTGAGATCATGGTTTATCATTCTAAGTCTTTTCAATATTTTAGACAGCTAAATAATGATTATTATGGATTATATCGAGTTCTTTTTCATCCTATGCCAATCCATCATAATTACGAAAAGTACTTAAAGTATATTAGGTAAAATTAAGACGAGCCGCAAATGGAAATTCCTCTTTACATTTTTCGAGTAAAAGTGTTCCTAAGCATTAAAAAAAAATCTCTTTGTTAATTACCAGGGTAGCCGGTAGAACAAAAATCCAACACAGGTCCAGCATAGCTTTTGTGTAGCTTCGCTGAATTGCCCTTTTATTGACGATAAATACGAGGCCGCCGCTTTGTTTCCCAGAAAGCCTAAATAAATCTCTGAATATCATGAAAACGAAGTCGTAAAAACGAAACAATGAGAGGTAGGAACACGAAAAGATCCGAATGTACTTACCTATTAAAGTAGGACTTGTTTCATTTACCGTTTAGAGTATAATTAATGTTAAAAGATGTGGTGTTTTACGATTTATTTCTTTGTTTCAGACAATAAATCAACGAAACGAACGAATTTGAAGAGCGCGAGCTGTCAGCTAGCGGACGAGGCGGTCCGTTGCGTGGAATAGCTGAAGCATTTCGGGTTGGACAGGGCTGGTGGCGTCTGGGGGGACCATGAGGCGGCGCGGGGGAGGGGGGTAGCATGACAGCGCGTGCCACGGCGACCTGATGGCGCTAGTGCGCCGAATACTAGGCGACGCCCAGGTGAGCACCAGGTTAGACTATCAACGATAGAGACCGCGACCGCGGTAGGGACTCAGCTGGGGCCTATTGTGTTTTTTTCTATTTTGTATGGAAAAAGGTCTTGTAATATACGAATAGCCATTCGCAGTAGAACTGGGGTCACCGACATAGCCCGAAGAATTGCGAACCTTAAGTGGCAGTGGGCGGGGCACATTGCTCGCAGGACTGATGGCCGATGGGGCCGGAAAGTTCTCGAGTGGCGTCCGCGAACCGGGAGACGAGCTGTCGGTAGGCCTCCAACAAGATGGAGCGACGACCTCGTGAAGGTCGCGGGAAACCGGTGGAAGCAAGTAGCACAGGACCGGTCTGAGTGGCGAGCCTTGGGGGAGGCCTATGTCCAGCAGTGGACGTCTTTCGGCTGAAATGATGATGATTCGCAGTTGAGCTGCTGTACCTTTCCTATTATAATGAATTAATTCTCATAGTCAGCTTAATCAAGTGCATTTAGTTTGCACATAATAAATGAAATGATTTGGAGAAAACTCTTAAAACATTCGTATCCCAGTGAACAAGCAATATACTTACTGAATTGAAAACAATGTCCCGCTGTAAATCTAACTTACCGGTGAATGCTACATTTTAACTTTTTAACTGATGGAAACATTCTCGTTCAACATATACGTATTTCCCAACTGAAAACGTAATGGCATTGAATAAATAATGAAGGCTATAGAGTTTTAATGACAAGAAACTCACAGAGAGAAGCCGACACAATCTCTACAATTAATTCAGTGCGGAACCCGTAGATCAATCAATAGGCTTCGCGTGGAGTTAGTGCGTGACGGAGCAGGAGTTTTCCCGGAAGTTAGCTGCCGGTGACGTACGGCTGACAGCTCCCGGGGCTACGCGGAGTGAACGGTCCGAAGTTTGTAGTGAACGTAGATATGTAACTACAGAGTGTCCCAAAGACCAACACCAAGACATAAAAGGACGAAAGATTAATTAAATACGAATAAAAAAACATTTGTTTTAGTCTTCGAAATATTGTCATCTCAGCATCATCATCATTATTTCAGTCCACTGCTGGATTATGGTAACCAAAAACTATTGTCAGCGACACTCGGGAAATTTGATGGAAACTTTATCTCCGCCGTTTTCCTCCCTAGTGGCGTAACTGTAGCAATAATATTTAATCGGCCACAAATTAACTAGGAAATCGGCAGGAAGCGTCACTTACACATTCATAAAAAGCAGCCATTAAACCCAAACAGCTGTTACATCCAACGGTGGCAGGTGAATTAACTAAATAGGGCATTCATGGCTTAGATTAATACGTAGATAAGGCATCGTTGGCTCGAGAAATGTAAGCGAACTCGCTTTCATAAAGCTTCTAATAATTCATTAAGCTATGAATAGGGAGCAGCCGAATTATGTATTTACATGCTAGGCTTTTATTGCACCGTATTGTTGTTGGTCTAACTTTATCGTCATAATTAGGTACCTATGCTCGTTTTCTATAGGAGACTTCTTTGGATAGTGTATGATCACATTTCGGTACATTTCAACGCTATTTGAAGCTTTTTCAACCGACGAAAAAAGGGAGGAGGTTCTCAAGTCGACGCGTATTTTTTTCAATGTATTACCACGCATAATTTCGTCAATTATTTTATTTATTTAATTTAAAACAGGCAGCAATTCGCTGATGCGTCTAAATCATATTTTCACTGTTAGAGTTCATGTTAGTAAGAGAGTTTATCTAGTCTGTTTTTGAACTGGTTAACACTTGTAGAGTTCACTGTGTCGGCGGGTAGTTTATTCCATACGTTAACAATCCAGTTTGAGATAAAGTTCTTAGCTATATTGGTGTTGGATCTTGTAATAGCCAGTTTGTCAGTGTGCCCTCGTGTACACTTGTTGGTGTTGCGCTTGAACAGGTCTTTGAGTTCTGGACCATCATAGTAGCATTTGATTATTTTAAAAGTCTCAATTAAAGCACCTCTTTCTCTCCTTTTCTCTAAAGTTGTTAGTTTTAGGTTTTTTAGCCTCTCTTCATGGCTAAGGTGTTTCAGTTGTTGTGGTATTTTAGTGAACCTACGCTGAACCTTCTCTATCATTGTTGTCTTTTTTGAAGTATGGGTTCCAAATTTGGAATTGGCCGGATGTAGGTTTTGTAAATTTTCAGCACTGATAAACTGATTTCAATGATTCTTTTTTTAATCGAAAGGTGGTACTTACCTCCGAATTGGTCCCATTTTAATTTGGTTTAGTTCTGATGATGGGATCCATGAAAAAATGAGGGAACTCCTCGAAATTTGTTAGCATGTGTATGACTTTGGCATCAATTTCAAAGACTACAGTGAGATTTACGTCCTATCCACATGCTTGGAAAGTATACACGAAAAAAAAATTAAATAAAAAAAATCACTAAGATAGTCATAGCTTTGGGGCGGTTCACTTGACACTGACTTCACAGGCTGTCGAAGCTTGAATTCGGTTCTATTTTTTTTATAAGTATCTATCCGTCGGTCATATATCCTCAAAACGCCATATTTTGGCTACTGATGGAATTTCATTGAGAATCTGTCAAATTTTAATCGTCCGTAGCCAGGACGAGGCGTTTTTTGTATACAGGACGGTTCCTGTGGCCTTAGTGGGTAGGGCAGCTTCCACTGTATAGTTGGAAGTGAGAGTATTTATAATCAACAGGTTCGAAGAGATAACGCCTAGCATAATGGAACCAACGCCAATTGGATGACCTATTTAAAGTATCTTTATAAGTGACATAATTGGCTTACTAATCCGCTAAATAGGGACCTTCAAAAAGGGACCAAGTGACGATGTAAAGGAGTGTGACTGCACTATAATAATTTATTTACTTATCGTATTACAATACTGAAGGGTAGGTAGACAGAAGTACAGAAAGTTACCAATATCACTTCCTCACCTACTTACGAGCTCGTTAAAAAAATGGTGACGTTGGCTCTGCTACTGTAAATAAAAGGAAACAGTAAGTACTTGGGCGAGCGAGCTCGGGTGAAAATAGCTGAAAAATAAGTTTTCCCAGACATGAGACCTAGCTAGATCTATTTGAAGCCCCCGTAAACCCCTTTATTGCAAATTTCCAAGTCATTATAGCCCCGGTTCCTATAGGTATTGGCCAAATTGTGCAAATGAAAAATTTTAACCATCCGTTGCCAGAATGAGGTGTGTTGTGGATACAGAAAACAGCCCAGTCGTTTCTGAGATAGTTCTGTATACATTTATATATTTTTTTCTCGAAGACAAAAATATTGAGTGAACTCTGTGCAACAGGCGAAACTCCGCAAGATGGTGGACGAGCAGGTGTCAGTGGGGTCGCGCGTGGAGGAGCCGGAGCCCGAGCCCGCCGACCCGCTCATCACGCCGGCCAGCTCGGTGTTCGGGAGCGACGTCGCCCGGCCCGCGCCGCCCGAGCGCCGGCTGCTCGCGGGCGCCCTCGACAAGCCGCGCAACGGCTCAGTCAACGGCGGCGAAGCCACGCTCAACAGAGGCGCCCGGTTGTCCATTCGAAATGGAAAGGATAACCCTTTCATAGGTAAGGGCTTTGTCTATATATTTGCTTTGCAGACACCAATGACCCCAATGAAACTTACATAAAAAAATGGATGGGGCTGGGTCGGTGCACACGGCCATTTGTTTTTAACGTGAAACGTCGGTTTCCGCGACGGCGATACTAACTTAAGGCCATGATTTCGAACTGAGATAAATAATGACACTAAAGTCATGTTTCTAAGACTAATTATTATTAAGGTATGTAATAATTAGTACGGGATCGCCCTATTCGTGACAAAATGTTATATTCCACTTTTCTGACTTGTATCCGTACCTATGTGTCAAGATTTATCTGATACTTACGATAAAAACCGAATTCGGGATAATGAATTGTGCAAGGAATTGTTTTTTAGGGTTTCGGAACACAAGGAACCCTTATAGTTTCGCCATGTCCGTCCGTCCGTCCGTCCGTCCGTCTGTCCGCACTATTGCTCGGAGATGCTTAGTTCTAGAAAGCTGTAATTTGGCATGAATATACATATTAGTTACGCTGACAAAGTGGTACAATAAAATTTTAAAATATATTTTTTTATAGGGTCCCCTACTCGTAAAGTGGGGATGAATTTTTTTTGTTCTTGCGTACCCCATGGTGCGGCATATCGTTGAATAGGTCTTGAAAAAATATTGTGGGTTTGTTAAAATCATTTTTTGATTAAGTGATCCGTTTGTGAAATATCAAGCTTTAAAGTGCTATTTTTTGTTAGAGTCACGTGTCTTCCCCCCCTGCCAGCTAAATGGTGATATTTGGATGGCTGAAATAAATCACGGTTATGGCATATATAACGTAGTTGAAAGAAAAACTATCACAGCTAAGTAGGCTGTACAAACTTACGAGTCATAGTCGACTAACTTATGAAATGAAATTATTAAAAAACCAATGATTTTTCTCGAGTGGCAGGGGCGTCGGGCAGGCACGTCATACCACAAGGCTAGCTAGAAGCTAATAAGTCTTAGAAAGGTACTGTGGGCATCGTCAACTTCGGAACCCTATATTTGCGCGTGGCCCTACACGCACTTGGCCGGTTTTATTTATTTTTGAAAGCCACGTTTCTTATTGGCAGTTGATGAATATAACTGGCCACTTGATTCATCATAGTTCATAGCGGAATAAAAATAATATTTTCATTTAAAAAGTTTCGATGACAGCGATGTTCACTTGTTTACTTACTTTTGTTTTATGTAGGAAACTTTCAAAACTTCTTAACCCAAGTAGCAATCAAGTGTCTTAAAAAGGAATTATAGATATCTTTAAGAAAATTTTACTAATTCTATCAGTTGTCTTGACTAAAACTATTATGTCCCTCAAGATATCTTGAAGATATCTCCAAGACTGAGTTAAGACAAAGTGGGCACAGTATTTAAGTCAATTTTAAGAAAGAGTTAATACTACTCTTTAGACAGACTTTAACCCTACTTAAGACTGAGGACTTAACAGATCTCTTAACTTCGATTTCAAGATATCTTTAAGGTTGACTTAATACCAAAAAATAAGCTTAAAGATATCTTTAATACTTACTTAATACTATTAACACCGAGTTGTACTAATTCGATCATCTCTTAACAAAGAAAATTTTAAAACTTTTTTTACTTATGGAATTGTTATTTTAGAAAACATGGCGAACTCTTTTACTTAAAAGAGAATTCATTGTAGGTTTATCGAAATGGCGATTAACTAACTATTTTTTACGTTTATAAAATACCGTTTTATGTCCCTATTGGTACTTGAAAACTATAACGCATGATTGTTTATCGTGTAAAATTGATCGAAAGTGCTATAAAACAGACGGGCTTACAAAATACTGGAAAATAAGCACTAAATATTTGGAATATTTTGTTGCTAAATGAAAATTTTACTTACATACAGCGCAGAATACTACTTTTCCGTGTACGTTGGAGATATAACACAAACACTAACACAACACTAACATGTTAAAACAAAAATCTAACTTCAATGTACTTTATTTTTTATGATTTAGCGTCGGAATTTTTCAATATTTTTTCTAACTTAAAGTGCAAAATGGCGTTAAGTCTTACTATTCTTAACGAAGTATGACTTTAGACAAAACTGATTTTGTAAGGTTACTTTAGATAAAGTATAGACAAATTGCATTTGGAGTAGTACCGGTTTAGAGAAATGATACTTAACTTATACTAAAAACCGAATTAGTGTAGGTCTAGTTAATTCTTAATGGACTTTAAATAATCTTTACTTTGATTTAGTTTATACAATTTACCGTCAAATTTACGGTATTGTTTATGCAAGAAGAATCATCCCACCAAAAACATTTTTATGTAATTTCATGCCAAAGCGAGTACCAATACGAGTATACTACATTGCTTGCGCTGCGAAGAAGTTATATAAGATCTCATGAGGAGCCAAGCTGTGTCGTTCAAAAAGTCAAAATTTAGGGCCAGGCCGTTTAGTGACAGTGACGCAAACACTCATAGCGGTTTATCAACAGAAAGCTAACCAGGCGTGAATTTTGTGCTTAAAATTGAGTAACGAAACGACCAAGCCCCACATTTTGACTTTTTGAACGACACGCTTGTTCTCAATGATATCTTTAAAACTTTGTACAGTGCAAGCAATATTTAGGCAGTAAGTATCATAAGACACATTACCTACGTATCATTTTAGATAGGTAAAATGTTTTTCATGGGATGTCTGGGGGCACGCTAGTGCTCCCGCCAAGACGAGTCAACAGAAGCGCTGGGCACACCTACCTTTTCTCAAAGCCTTTAATCGTATTTTCATAGGTACCTTTAAAGATTCGTCATGGATAGTGCTAGAAAGTCGAAATGTTGAGTAGTTATATTATGACTATAGAGTACCTTTATTATACATATTTCAAACGCATGGCTATAATCGTTTAGTGTTTTTTTTTTTATATATTTTGCCAATTAGCTGATGATTTATTATTTCTTAGTTTGGTATAAAAAGACGATCCTAACGGTGAAATATTTTATTCCTGATTTTCATTATATTTTTATTTTGTATTCTTTCTGACGATCTCAATGTGAAATTCTCTTATTTTGACATGTAAAATATGCTGTAATTTAATATTGAGAAATAAATGTCTATGTCTATGTCTATGTCTATGATAAGATGTTTTAAAGAAAAGAAAGGAAAAATTTGTTTCTTTGTCCTTTCTTTATGACAAAATGGCTGGAACGATTATGATGAAATTCGGTATGGAGATAGTTTTATATAGTTCGAGAACCGGGAAATAACACCTTTTTTTATCCCGATATTTCCACGGGAACGGGTTTTTCACGGGTCAAATGAGTTTTTCAATACTTTCAATAAAACTAACCGTCTATTATGTGTAGGTAATCATCGGAAACGCAAATTCTACGTCTACGCGGGACGAAGACGCACGCATCGGCTAGTTTTAGATATTAATAAAATCTAAAGTTTTACTAGTTATACATCTATATTAATATTATGAATGCGAAAGTAACTCTGTCTGTCTTTCTGTATGTCTGTTACCTTTTCACGCTTCAACCGCTAGACCGATTAGGATGAAATTTGGTATGGAGATAGTTGGAGTCCCGGGAAAGGACATAGGCTACTTTTTATCCCGGAAAAACGCATATCTAGTTCCCGCGGAAACCCGATAACCAAATTCTACGCGGGCAGAAGCTAGTAATATTATAAAAGCAAAAGTAACTCGTGTGTGTCTGTCTGTCTGTCTGTTAACTCTTAACGCGGTTGAACCGCTGGACCGATTTGGATGAAATTTGACATGAAGATAGTTGGAGTTCCAGAAAAGGACATAGGCTGCTTTTTAATAATAGGATTATTATTATTTTAATTTATGGATTCAATCACTTATTCAGCTAATTGGCCAAATACAAAAAAATATCCATTTTTCCATACTAAAAAAAAATATATTCTAGCAATTGCCAGACCGAATCTACGAAAATACGACAAAACGATTCAAGACAAGGTAGATGTCCTACGCTTCCGTTGACTCGTCTTGGCAGGGGCACTGCCGTGCCCCCAGATCGTACATTGCCGTGCAATCAGAATCACTGCTGCCCGCTACTTCCATTTCCAAATTTGACGCTTTAAGTATCCTCTACTGTTTCGTGATCTATTTTTAATAGCTACTGGGTAATAGGTAGACACTGAAATCTCACTCCAAGATGTCGCACTGTTAACATATTTGAAGCACTGACACTTGCACCGCACACAATTTGAGGTTAATCTAAATATATAAAACTCAAAGGTGACTGACTGACTGACTGACGGACATAGTGATCTAACAACGCACAGCCCAAACCACTGGTCGGATCGGGCTGAAATTTGGCATGCAGGTAGATGTTATGACGTAGGCATACGCTAAGAAAGGAGATTGCGAAATTTCCACGGGAACGGGAAAAAAACGGGATTTTTCATTTTAATATTTCTGCGCATACGAAGTTGCGGGGAAAAGCTAGTTTTCTATATTTCGCAACACGCCGAATGATGAAAACCAAATTTTTTGAAGTAGTTTTTTTTTTAATTTCATCCATCTTTCACTTGGTTTATTTTGTCGAAAAGCGTCCCGTTAAGCTTATTTTTACTTAAAGCTTATTAAATTTAGGGATAAAAGAATAAAATATTCTTCACAAAAGCAATTTCTAGAACTTATAGTGTTACGATCATCTAACTTTGTCTACAGATTCAATTTTTACTTAGCAATTCTAAACTGATACTTTGATTATACCATTGAGTCTTTAGTGAGTCTTGAAATAATCTGAGTAGAGTAAAATAATCATTTTTAGACTTAAGTGTGGACGCACTTAATACTAAATGGTTTTTAAAATACTTAACTAGGATTTAGGTATTCTTAACTTGCTAAAGTAGCGGTAGCTTAAAACTATTTAGTTTTAAAGACTAAAATGACTTAACGGAGTCTTTTTTTTATTAGCCAATTCTGATTTAAGACAAAGTTAAGATATGTAAGATTTAATCACTATTCTTGTTTGCTACTTGGGAAGAGGGTTTAGGCACTGGTCCCACCGCGAGCGAGTAAACTATGAACTATCGGCTATTTTCTAGCTCAAGAAACGAACAAAAGATAATCGCTTTCGTGTAAATAAAAGAGAGAGATATATATTTATAGTTCATAGCTGGCTTGTTCACACCGCCGGCGAAGACACTCTCCCACCGCCCGGCGAGTAAGCGATAATTCCATACAATGTTTACTAGCCGCCCGCTGATTGTCAACTGTTTCTAGTACATAATTTTACTAGTTGATAGCCGAGCTCGCTGATAGTTGGCGGTGGGACCACTGTTTACTAGTTGACCGCCGCGATAAAAGCTATCGACTATAAAACTAGCTCAGCGGTACTCGCCGATCATTTTACCTTATGAGGTGCATGCGAGTGCACGTATTTACAATGAATTTAAAACAATCATATGAACTATCTTTGTTGTCCAGTTCGGATGACGATGATGAAATAGAAGGAAGGTCTTCTAAGACCATTTTCGCTTAGCAGTACGGAATCTGGTGGCTGCACTCACTGACCCAAAATCTATTTCCACCCTGTATAGGTCATTGGCGAATAGGGCCCTCTTAAGTTTTTTACCTTTATGCTGGGCCACCCGGCTGAGCTAGTGGAGCGAGTAATCGCCCGTCGCACGCAAACACTCGCTTATAGCTCAGCGTCTAAACTAGTAAAACTATACTCGCTTCTCGCCGCTCGCCCACTAGTTTGTAGTTTATAGTTTCACTCGCTTATAGTTTGTAGCCGGCGGTGGGACCAGTGCCTTATCCTGAAAGTTGGCAACGTCGCATTAGCTGTCAAATGGTTCGCTGTTTTTATTAATTTCTCAATATTGCTGAATTATAATGGAAGATAAGATATCATTCTATGGTTGAATGACGCGTCTCGTTTTATATTTGTTGGTAGGTTTGTAGGCATTCAAATGATAAGATTACATTAAAATGCATGGAAAATGCGATGTAAAGTTTTCAAAAGATATTACTTCCATAATACTAAAAATTTCATGTTCCTATGATAACTGTTGCAATCCATACTTAATGTTTTATTCAACCATAGAGCGATAATTCATGTTTTCATTCAGTAATATTCAGAAATTAATGAAAACAGCGAAATGTTTGACAGCTATTTGCGACGTTGCCAACTTTCGATTTAAGATTTGAGTTATAAATTCTTTCCTGAAAAATGTCTCACTCGTTTAAAAAGAAATATACTAATTAATAACACCATATTTTTATCAGACGATGACAATAAAGAGAACCAAGCGAACGGCAAACTAGAGTCGCCTGTGAAGTGGTCGACGCAAAACGGCAGTGACAGCGGCACTTACGCTGAAATAGGCAACGAGGGCAACAGCAATGCTAGCGAGAGGAATGTTCTAGACCCGGCGGACAGTTCTGAAGAGGAGGTGCCGCTACCTGACGCGACCTCGCCCGGGAGGAGCAGCGATGGACCGGAGCCGAGGGCTGATATCACCGCTACTCTTGAAGGAGGTATGTTTTTTTTTTGGCAGTTAAATAAGTCTGACTGTTAATAATAAAATTTCATCAGCAAAAAAGTCAGTCGAGGTCGAGCCTTATTGAAAAAGATAAAACTGTTATTAACCCTTTGCCTATGGCTAGTCTTCCATATCACTGATGATTATTACCTTTAAATTAACTTTCGAAGGGCAAGTTTCAATTTTAAAACCATTCGTCAACTACGCATCTTTATATCTCACTCAAACTAAAGCGTTACACATTTTTTGTTTGAAAGTAAACAAAAAATCATGTAATAAATTAAAAAAAAATATGAAGTAGAAAGTAGTTTTTTTTTTCAATAAGTAAATAAAAAAAGAAGTTATTTTAACACAGAGACGTGTTATGTGGCGCAGTCTAATGTACCATTTTTATGCAAAACCTTGGCTGGGGCCAATGTTCATCAGTGGACGTCTATTTGCTGAAAATGATGACAAATTAAAAACCAAGAAGTACAAATAAGGAAGGACAAGTTACGAATTCCATGTTTTTGTTTATCTTAAATCCTGCAGTCTCAGGGATAATAGTTTGTAACTCGCCGAGTCTTGCTTGTTTGTTTCGTCGACGAAGGAGCAAGTTTGGAGATAGTTCGTAATTCCCCATCGTTGTTACAAGTTGACTTTTATATTCATCATTTTCCTCTATCCAAGTATAGGATGGATTAATTATTTTGCTATCAAAATTCAAATTGCTTCAAGATTGAAATTGTGAAATGTTTTGGAATCTCATTTCTTTTTGATATGTATTTTTCATAATATTCCTATACATGAATTACTGTATAATATTATGTATAGTTATGTTCGTGTTTCTACTGATAATGCTCACAGTCCACGAAGCGGTTTCATAATTCCGGGCGGACAGATGACACGAGTTGCCGTTGTGCAAGCATCCACACAGTACCCCGACCCCTCGGCGAACACCCTCCTAATGAGCATGTAGCCTGGGGGAATAAGCTCATTTACCGTCTAACTGCACAACCAAGCCAGCCACCCAACTTCACAAGAAAGAAACTTTCCCACCACGATGTAATTTGTCATTTAATTCTTCTCGCGATCTTTAATTAAAATTAAAGCCTTAGCACGTACTCATTACGTAATACTCGCCCGAGAAACTTTGTAATTTGTTCTCCGTGAACTTGATAAACCATTAAACAGAAATTTTCCCGTTTACTTTGAAAGAAAAATACGTACTTATATCTGCCATCAAGCTAATTGTTCTCGTTAAATCGGGGATCTTGTACTGAATTGATCAGGAACTCTGAGTAGATAGAATTATGGGATCAGTGGGGAAATTGGGAGACGTCTTCCGGTTTATCTATACTTACCTTTCCCTCAGTGGAGCCGGCTCCAGGCTACGATAATGCGAGCTCAAGAGCTCCGCAGCTCATTTGCTGTAAGTTCATTTGTCCCAATACCGTTGCATTTTTTTTTCGTAGAAAATTCAACGGCTGAATTTTTATATCTATAAATAAACTAGCTGACCACCAGCGGACTTCGTACCGCCTTGTTTTTTTTTTGGGTGAGTATGAAAAATAGCTTACGTCCTATTCTCAGATCTACTGAATATACACACCAATTTTCATAAGAATCGGTCGAGCTGTTTCTGAGGAGTTTGGTTACAAACACTGTGACACGAGAATTTTATATATTAGATATTTTCCTTCCTTCGATATTATTTTCGTGCCAGTTATCGGGCTGCCATTTGTGCCGTGAATTAAAGGAGCTGGATAAGAATAATTACCGACAGACGGGAGGATATTACTGGGTGAAGTCAATACGTCTCTTTCGCGAAGTAAGATGAAGCGTCGCGCACACCTGCGGCCGGCTGATGCGTGTAACGTGCTCGTTGCCCGTACGGACAATCGATTCGTCTGGACCGGCCCGGGCTGCGGTTGGCGTGACTAGGGAAACTTTCACGTTATTACTATGTTTACCTCGCCATAACCTATTCCGTTTGAATTACTGCGGCGGCACGCCACCTTAACCCGAGCCATCACGTAATACCAAAGTCTGACGACTGATATTAAGCCTTAATGTAGACAACTGTGGTAAAACTTTGCTCAAGCTCTTAACAACTGACAAAGTTGCAAGGGATGAGATATCTAGAAATAACCCTAATAACTTTGCATCCCTCAACGTCGCGTTCCCTTTTAATGCCAACTTTGTCTCGTATTCTATTATACGTACTTTTGATAGCTAATTTTACTTGAAACATTGGCGATTTCTCATTTAAACTTCAGGCGATTCTTGGGGCGGATTTTAATAAAGTAATGATTAAAGTTTGTGAAATTTGGGGTTTTGGTACTTAATATACAACTTGTACTCACCTCAATTTACCTGTTCCTTTTAACGTTATTCAGAAACAGGGTGTGGGTATTATGAAAGAGCTCAAACTTGAAACAAATTACGAGAATAGAAGGTGTAAACATTGAAGAAGAATCAAAGTATTTTAAAGAGAGCCTCGAAGTTTTAACGCCTTTACAAAAAGGTGCACTAAATTATGATTTATTTTGGGGCGGAAAATGATCGTGGGAATTTGTTTGATGAACAGAGGCGGCGTCTCCGGGCGGGCGCTCGGACCGCTCGCGGCCGGAAGAGGTGCCGGCTTCCCCGGGGATGCTGACGGCCGCGCAACTAGCCCGGCGGCTGCGACTCGAGAACGAACGCTTGCAGGTTGACAATTCTACTTATTACGTGACTTGGAAAATCATATTTCCCACTAACTAGAACGATCGCGAACGGTATACCAACGGTAGCACGGTTCGAGTTCCACTGATATCCAATGAAAGCATAACAGGTTCATTACGCTGATTTTTTGTTTTTCGCCAGATCTTGTGATACGCTCGGTAATTTTTATCGAGCGTCATCCTGGGATCTGGTCTCATAATAACTTTCTTGGAAAATTCATTTTAATGGGGAATTGTAAGATGCAATGATGAACTCAAAAACTGAACAGATTTTCATGCATCTTTCTGATGGGCAGAATTATTGATTGAGTGGGTTTTCTTACATACTGTATTTTGCTTTACAATTGTGAGAAGCCGGAGTAGATCGCAAGTGTGTACTAATTGAATACTTAGTGTCTCTGTTAGTACCTTTTTCATGATTTTATTCCCTTGATAATAAGTATAATGTATGTTCGTGTGGTGTATAGGCGGAGCTAACTCGAGTACGGCGGCTGTTGGTGGCGGCGGCGGAGCGCGGCGAGGCCGGCTCGTCGCTGCTGGAGCGGGCGAAGGCTGACGGCGAGGTCGAGGCGGCCTCCCTCGACCCGCAGACGCTGGAGAAGGAGCTGCTGCTGGCCAGAGAAGCTGTCGCTTGTGAGTCCTGCTTAGTGATACTCGGGTGTGGGGTGCTGGTGCCGAGGCCGACCGTCCTATAAAACACGACCCACAAACTCTGGAAGAGTCATCCTAAACAGTTAAAGGGAGAGAACCAGCGAGGCCACCAAATGAGACTCACCAGTTGGCTTCACTATCGTGTGAGGTTCAGCTGTCGATGTCAAATTGTTAGTTATTACATATGATAGAGTCAATGCCACTGTGATATTTAAAGTTTCGGAGTGTTGCAAATTTAGCGTTTATTATGCATACCTATATGTAATGTGCTAAATTGGCAACACGGAACTCCACGCCACACAAGCGCCTCTAGCGGCGAATTCATACCTGACAGAGATGATGATGGTATATAGTCGTAGTCGTTTACCCAGTATACTCAAATACTACTGGGTAAGCGGCTGAGTCACAGAAAACTGTAATTTCGACAAAGTCATACGAGCGTGAGAGTAGCGTAAAGTAGGGTCGTAGGGTTAAAAATATCAATTAGGTATATCTAACATGGCAAAAATGATTAAAATGACAATACTGAATAAAAAACTTCCAAGTCCCACACTGTCCACGTGGGTGTCAATGAACGGCATCGAAAATAATTTGTCAAGAAAGTGTTTGTAAAACACAAAGCCGAACTAATGATTCCTTTCATCAAAAGAAATTAATCTGAGCCCACAAAATATTCGCCGTACAATCGCTAATCGAGTGGTAAACGAATTTCACCGTAATTTGTTGGGGTGCCAGGAGCAAAGCCGAACTTAATAGGAAAATGGCCTTAATGTACTTCAGTGCGAATAGAATTGAAGTCGTGATTGGCGCGAACGAGTGAGGCGACTGTTTTCAGGCTAATAGCGCGTGGCGGTGTTTGTGGTCTAAGCAGCCGTGAATTTGTTTGCGACACGTGTTTAGACGGGCATCAAAGTTTGTTGAAATTTAATGGGCAAAGTGGAATTAATAACATTGGTGATGATGATGGTGGTATGACCCGAAGCCGAGTGACTGCTATAAAAATCAGGTTCATGCCAAATTGCATCAAATCATATGCTTTATTGTATGAAGGAAAATTTTGCCTCTCAAGACAGAAACTTTATGAAAGGACGAGTCATGATTAAATTTACCGAAGCCACAGAATATTTAATAGTACTTACTACATAGCCAAAGCGTCAGAGAAGTCTGTTGTTTTACGTAAGAAAAAACGTCTGAGTGGCGAAACCTATGTCCATTGTCCAGCAGTGGATGTGTATCAACTGAAATTATGATAATGTTTAAACCTTTTACTTATGCAGGATTATTTATCAAAAAACATTGACTTCTACTTAATTCACATACTTAAGTTAAGTTAAATCCAATCATTTAATTAAGTATCTCTGGTGAATTTAACATTTCATAGAACTCTTCGTAACTTTCACCAGTATCGATGAGCCGTCGCCACAATGTAGGTGTATATTTCAATATTGAAGGGAGCATCCATTAATATCCGATAATAATAGCGTCAGACAAAGTTATTGGGATAAAAACAATGGGCACGCGAGGAATGTACAGATCCCGGTGATAAATAATGCACACCGGTGTTTGAAAAGAGAGTCGGCTAACTTTAGTATCGTAGAGCGTTGCCAACACTACCTTCTTCTTCTCTTTAAATATTGGCTTCTGTCTATTATCCTATAAGCAGTAATAACATATGGACGAACAGTGCATAACAGAATATGTCAAAATATATGGAGCAAACTGACATTAGAAAATACGTTCCAATATGCTAATAACGCCTTTTTATAACGAAGGCCAAACGGGTGCCCTAGCTGTTCGGGCACCCGTTTTGACGGGGCCATTTTTCTCCGGCTGATTGTAAATCCTATGAACTTCTGTCTATATGCAAGACAATATCGCCAATGTCAAGTAATTGGCCTACAGGCCGAACAGTGTACACACTACCTATGTCACGTTTTGTCACACTCTGTCACAGTTTGTCAGTTTGATCTGACGACTGATGTGAACTAACAAAGTTCATACATGCAGTATTTATTGATTATAAAATGACACTTAGTAATATGATCCTTGATCTTGCTTGATGCATCAAGCAGTCCATGGACGGTCGACGGTGTTCGGAAATTATCTTAAACAGCCAATTTTTATGCATTGTTTATCGCCGAGATCTGTACCTAAGTAAGTACATCGACGTATGGTTCTTGAGGGTGACAATGGCAAAATCTCCTTCCATCCATTCCTGTTCGCAATAATCCCGCTAAACCAAAGCGATCAAAGTATCTAAGCGGGCAATTTGTAGAGTGCTGCTCATGACCCAGCTAAGGAAGGCGAGTGGTTTGATAAACTACATAATAATTCGCGAAGTAGGAGACGGCATCAGCAAGCAGGGCACGTCGTAACGTTATGTGTGTTCCGCGGTAACTTCCACTGACATCCCACTAAAGCCATTAACCGACGAAAATCAAACTCGACAACGTGACAACCTGTGCCCTAGTTTCCAGAAAGTGCCTTTCCAATATCGACGTTTTTTAAAAACAAATTTACATTAAGAATACTTCAAAGGGAGCAAATTTGGCTCAGCCAACCAACTCTTTTACTTTATTCGCAACGGATTCTTTACGCTGCCTATTCAAATGTACCTTACTGTGCAAAGGAATTTTTCTTCGTCTAACTTTTCGGAAATAAAACTTTGCTATAACGTGATTATTATCCCTTTTTCCAATTTGAAAAAAAGGATACAAACACAAACTTTAGATTTCATTAAAAAAAAATATAGATAAGTTTGATTTAAGTGATTGAACTTACCTAATCCTTGTACTTGTAAGTAAACTAATGTACCACGGTTTGTACGTATACGGGTAAATATAAGGGATCGCAATGCACGCCTGACTGTGAGGCACGCCCGATGGCGCGCCATCAAAGGCCAGGCTCAGCTGAGCCAATAAACTGCATTAATCGTTTGAGGCAATGCCCGCGGGTTACGGCTATTTCCGAATATGCCTTCATTAGCATTAGCAGAGCTATTCGGATTTCAGTTCCATAATAGCGGTACAAACGCATCCCTATCAAATATTTAGAACCAAGAACCAATTGGGGGATTTTTCAATAAATGTCTCTCTTTTTTTCTACCAGATTATACATATTTATTGATTTGACGTTGATATTTGATCGCCAAACCAACCAAAGACGTTTTACATTTTAAAAAGCAACGAGATACCAAAAGGGAAAATGCACCAACATTTTCTGTCGCAGCAGAGTGGAGAATTGATTTTAAAGCGAGTACAAATATAGGTATTTTGTGGATCAATTCCATTCTTCTGTCGGAGCGTTTGATATGTACATATTTTGTCCGAGCCGAGGGAAACGTTGTAGAGACAGGATAAAGGACGCAAGCCTTATATACAGTTAGCTACAAAGAGTGTAGCTTTAGACATATTTCGCGCAATTCTGTAATAATAAAGTCCACGGCTGTTTCTGTTGTGTTAACCAAGTCCTCAGTTGAACTCTTTTAGTGGCACTCATTTTCATTTAAAGTCTTACCTATGACTTTAAATGAAAACGAGTGCCACTAAAATAGTTTTATTTCATTGCAGCATTAAAAGCGGACAAGAAAAGATTGAAAGCGGAAAAGTTCGACTTGCTCAACCAAATGAAGCAACTGTATGCCAACCTGGAAGACAAAGAAAAGGAACTGCGAGATTTCATCAGGAATTACGAGCAGGTGCCTGAACATTTCGTTGTATTCAGATGTCATTCTACTTGAGTACCTACCTTTATGTTTGGTGTGCACGCAGTACTTACACATAAGCAATGTTATTGTTGCTTTATCTGACTACATTTTCAGCATTCGTGCAGGTTTCTGACTGCTATAACCAAGAAAATGATATAACAACATTTCATATTTATGAAAACGAGACAGCTTAAAACAAGCACCATAATAATTTTCAGTGGAGTTGCAGTTTGTCGAGTGTAATTTAAAACCACGCTTCCGCGAATATTCATCAACAGCATTTAGAGTCTCAAGTACTCCGTTTCTCTTCAAAGGGAATTCAGAAAACAGTGTAACATGTAACTTATTATATTTCTTTCATAAATAGAAACCGTAACTTACATTACTGTTCCTACGCGCGACTGGCGGAGAAGGGACCGCTTCTTAATAGATTGCACGGCACGACCGAAATGCTCAAAGTATGTTCATCAATTGGCAATATACCTACCTACTTTATGCAATGTTTGAGTTGAGGAAAGCATTCTACGTGGCAATGTCCATCTATACAACTTGTCCAATCCCAACCTCTAAAACGGCAAAGGAGAGGACGGTGTCAAAGAGTTTAATCATGTGGAGTCTCTGTATACAGACAGACAGAAATGCAGAACTGATGTTCACATCGGTCGCTCTATAGTATGAATTTAGCTTAAGTCCGAATTCAAAATCTAAGTAATATAAAACTCAAAGGTGACTCAGTAATCTATCAACGCACAGTTCAAACTACTGGATAGATCGATATGAAATTTGGCACTCTAATTAGATATCTATTAAGACTGTAGGAGTAGATATACCCTAAGAAAAGTTTTTGGAAATGCTGGGACGTGCATTAATTACTCGATGTGACTAAACTTCCCCACTATGGAAAAAATGTAATAGACCCACCCCCTCCCCCACGTGAGATTTTAAAGATTGAGCTTGATAAACATCTTACGTAATTTGCGGACGCCCACTTCTAGCCTCCAAGGACCAAAAGGGGGGTAATTTTTTAATCAAATTTCCTGCTTTT
>OZ020279.1:9574196-9758488 GCA_963971205.1 Aethes cnicana | reverse complement strand
AGATGTGTAGTCGTAGAATTGATGGACGATCCGGTTCGAAGGACCATATGTTAAGCTGTCGGTATACCGCCAACAGCAACTTTAGACATGTTTTTAGTACACCTATCCCTATCAACCTGCCTACTCACACAAGTAATTATCTTCATTCAAGACCAAAACCACAAATGCAAAATAGGGACGCATAGGTAGAGTTAAAGTGTACTGTACCGGTTTCAGTTTTATACTTACGAGTAATTGACATTGCTTGCGTGCAAAAAACGTAAGCTAACAGAATACTACCAAGCCAAGAGCCTATACGGCGGAAGACAGAAGCCATCGGTGCATCCAATCTAATCCGGATTTCCCTGACGGCTAAGCTCAGTATCTTATCGCACACGTCTACAGCCTACAGATAAACAACGTAGAGCAACAAATGTTTCAGACGGCATTCGGTGTCCGTATACCAAGATAAAGATATACTTGGTCGACTGACCTCGCCGCCGTAATGGGGTTAAGAATGTTAAGATGGTAAAGTATTTCTGACAGGCGAGCTCCACTCCTATTTCCATCTGTAGCCATTTGTGAATACTTGAACGCAACCTTTTCTTAATAGCAATTTTGTATTAAAGTTTAAATGCAAATGTTAAACTTAGACACCTGTCGTGTCATGTGAAAACGTTACAAACCCTTTTCCTTGCTTAACCCGAAAATAATACTAAATAAATACTCATCCATCAATTTGTCTGACAACATATCGAACCTTTTAAATATGATGCCTAAAGCCGAAGGACTTAGAGAGATGAAATTGTTTCCCGAAGAGTAATAAATAATCGTGCATAGACACAGGGCGGTATTATGATGAATGGCCACTACCGAGGACCCATCCATTACGGACCTTCGTTGTTAATTACCGTTTGAAATTGCTCCTTTGGATATAAATGGCTACGAAATGTAAACGCAACTGCTCGCACAATTAGCCACAGTACCTAACAAGCAACCACCCAGCACGTGTACGTAGTCGCATAATATTCTACTAGTAAAATTTTAGAGTGCGCGCCACATTAACATAGTAATCAACACTGCTATGTTTTTAGAGGCAGGTATTTGCTGCAGTAACAATTTATGTCTTTATTCTTATTTTTACGCTAGGCTGAACTATAATAGTTACTTCGGTTGAAATACGTGTATTTGTGACAAATAAATTACGTAGGTACCTATATTTATATTTCGAGATTCCTAAAACCAATCAATGCTCTGTATAATCGTAAGTTACGTAAGTGGACACCTATTTAAGCTTTACTTTCAATATACTCGTATACTCGTATTAGCGATTTCTTAAATCGGCTGTAGTTACGCGTTACTGAAATGACTCCGAGTTGATTTTTTCAACCATTTGTGACGTAAAATACTTAGTTTATATTTTTGTTTGTTAGGCACGAAGACAACTTCAAGCGGCCGGATGTCTGTCCGAAGGTGAGAGCGTCGCGTCTCTGGGCCTGGGCCCCCCGATGATGCTCGGAGGCCCCTCTGGACTCATCGGCGATCGCGGCAGCTGCAGCGCCGACTCCGGCGTCAGAGGTGACCAAGCGACAACAATTCACTTTTACCTATCTTTATTAAAAATCCAAGTTACCAAAGTAATTCAGAATTCGTGAAGAGCTCTCGACTTAAGTCGTTAAGAACTCCCTGAGTACGGATTAGCACAAAAATCTACGGACAACGGACGAAGCAAGCCTAGCGATAAGCGACAAAGGATTACTATATTTATTCACGAAAGACCTTTTGCCGAAAACTCTCTAGGGACACTCAATAAATTTATAGTTTCAGAGACCGCTTTCTCATGTGCAAATAATGGAACGTCAGAAAATAAATCATATTATGTATTGTGTTTATTGAAGATGGCGTTGAGTTGAGACGTGATATATGGACGGCTGTCATTCTATTTTTTTTCTCCATGCATCGCCTAATAAATATTTGCTTTCTGTAATTATTCATTCTTCCGATTACTTCCTTTATCATCTTAGAAACCTTGCCTATATATGCTTTAATATGTCTTAGCCCAAATCCGTTGGTTGAATATACTTACATATAATAGTGAAGAAGCGAGAGAAGTATGCAAGAGTCGTAGCAAATGGAAAGAAGTGGTCTCTGCCTACCCCTATGGGAAAAAGGCGTGATATTATGTATGTATGTATGTAATAGTGAAAATATCGGCGGCTTCAACGAACATTATCTTTTTGAATCTACTACTAGTTTTAGGTTACATTAGTAATTTAAGATTCGTCAATAGTACATTTGAAGATTTATCGGTAGAGGTAGGAAACTCAGCCTGGGGCTCTATTCGAAGTGTTACATAGGAAAAGGGAGATTCCCCGTTGCAACCGAACTTTAAGCAGTTAGATTTAAAGTTCAACTTGAGCGCCGTGACACGTGAGCGCAGCGATAGGGAATCTCCCTATCCCTATGTAACACACAATAGAGCCCCTGGTAATCTGTCACTGTAGCGCTCCACGCGAGCATTGACAGGCTGCGTGGAAGGCAATGTTCAGGCGATTATTCAGTGACAGGCAGCAGCGACGGCGGCGCTACGTCGGTCTGCGGCGGGAACCTGTCCGACTCGACGGCCGAGGGCGCGCCGCCGCTACTCGACCCGTACGACACGGACGCGGCCTCGCTGGTGTCTTCCGCGCATCATATCTATCAATGTGAGTACTTTTCAGACACGATCCCATAGTTTCAGAGACTTCGGTCTTCGGGCTTCGGTCTTGGTGTGAACTTGATTTCGAAAACCCTCACCAGCTAATCATTTTGCATGCACCAATTAGGGTTAGCGGAACTGAATTATGTAGAGTTTGCTTTGGTTGGCTTTAGAGGACAGTAATGCCTGCTCGTGGTCTCATCATATTGTACTAACGAAAGACCAGATCGATCTGTGTGCACTTGCTGAGTTGGCACCATTTTGTGACAAGCAACAACACAGTTTCTTTTGTTCTGTGTTCATTTAGCTCTTTGTGTCTTTTATGATGTGTTTGTTGTGTTATATCAGGAATAAATCATTTCTTTCTTTCTTTCTTGTTGATGCAAGTGATCTTAGCTACTTAACTAATTTATTCTATTCTATATAAATTAATGGCTTCTATCTTGGACACTTCGCCAATATCAAAGTTAGGGCCACAGGCCTGCAAGTTGTTCGGTAAGAATGGTAAATTTATGGTATACCGTACGCCGTTTTATAAAAGATAAAGCAAGTAAAAATGGGGAAGCTCAACAAACGTCAACCATCTTGGACGACGGCCATTGAACAACCCCCACTAATTTATTTCTGTGACCAATATTAGTGATGTCACATATTTTGACATCTATTATTGTCGTGTACAAGACAAAAATGTTACCATAATGGTCTCAAGGAGTCTTAACTTTTAAAGTGCCTGTGAGACTGTTACTTGCTGCGTAAATGAAATTCAGCCGTCATGGAACGACACTGATCCGAACTCCAACCGGGACTAATACAAGAAATGTTGTTAAGTAGTTTTGGGAAATGAGTCCATTAGGCGTCCATTACTTCATTAAGGTTAACAAAGATGGCCTCGTTTTCATCAACCAATCGATAAGTACCTTTTTATGTAGGTAGCGACATACTAATATGTAGGATGTAAGAATGTTCGGGGTTCATAAGTTCGTGTAAATAATACTTAAAAGTAGCATGTGATTAATATTCAAGTGCGAATATAGGTATATGTATGTAAGAATCAATGTAGACCTGGGCTCTTGGTCAGTCAATCAAGTCATCAATCCAACATTCATATGCTATATTCTTTAAATTATTCATTAAAGTAACCAATAAATCTCCAGGTGTGCAGATAAATTAGATCTTAGATGAAAACAACATTAGACTCTTGAGTAACTTGTGAACTTGTTACAACTCAATACCTTTTCTCACTCAGAGATTTTTTTATCTCAGGTAATTGAAATAAGACCTTATTCCATCCAAAACAAAGCCTTCGCGGACCTTGCTGTCACTAATGTCACTTCGATTGAATATTGTGTTTTGAGATTTTATGGGGAGAGTTCTCAATGGCCGTCACCCAAGATGGACGTTGACGTTTGTTGAGTCTCTCCAATTTCTTTATTACCGAACAATTTGCAGGCCTGTGGCCCTTACTTTGATATTGGCGAAGTGTCCAAGACAGAAGCCATTAATTTATATAGAATAGAATAGAATAGAGATTTTATGGTTCAAAATACGTGTAAACCTTTTGCTATCTTGAATAAATATTGCTCTTTTCGGGTCAGATATCTACACAGAAAAAAAGACTCTCTTCAGTCAAGAAACTCCGTATTCTTAGAATATATACTAAAACCAAAAAAATATTCTTTCACCGTGATAATACTATATTTTATTCAAAAAACTCATATTTTCAAATGAAGGAATTAATTATCTCAAAATATATTGTTAATTCAAGAGAAAAATACTCGTTCTAAAGATAAGTGTATGTTTGCCCCAAGATTATCAAAATATCTTAATGTAATACTTTCAAAAGTCTTTGTACAAGATTGTGTTCTTAGTTTAAATGGTAGCCGATTTACATTGAATTAATGATCGTGTTGAGTTAAGAAATCTAATTTCTTCCAGTCAAAAATGTTTACCTTTTCCTCACAACATTTTTTTTTCTTATGCTAATAATGACATTTTCAGTCTAAGAATATGTAATTTTCGATTAAGAATATCAATATTCTTAATTTTATACTAGAAATGTTTTAATTGTACTGTAATTCCATTTCAAAACAAGACAATGCGTCTCTTCAAACAAGATAAGTATTATTCTATCAAAAATATCGATATTCTTAATTGAATACTAAGAATGTTTTAATTGTATTGTCATTCCGTTTCAAAACAAGAGAATAAGTCTCTTCAAACAAGATTAGTAATATTCTATCAAAAATATCGATATTCTTAATTGAATACTAAGAATGTTTTAATTGTATTGTCATTCCGTTTCAAAACAAGAGAATAAGTCTCTTCAAACAAGATAAGTAATATTCTATCAAAAATATCGATATTCTTAATTGAATACTAAGAATGTTTTAATTGTATTGTCATTCTGTTTCAAAACAAGACAATGCGTCTCTTCAAACAAGATAAGTATTATTCTATCAAAAATATCGATATTCTTAATTGAATACTAAGAATGTTTTAATTGTATTGTCATTCCGTTTCAAAACAAGAGAATAAGTCTCTTCAAACAAGATAAGTAATATTCTATCAAAAATATCGATATTCTTAATTGAATACTAAGAATGTTTTAATTGTATTGTCATTCCGTTTCAAAACAAGACAATGCGTCTCTTCAAACAAGATAAGTATTATTCTATCAAAAATATCGATATTCTTAATTGAATACTAAGAATGTTTTAATTGTATTGTCATTCCGTTTCAAAACAAGACAATGCGTCTCTTCAAACAAGATAAGTATTATTCTATCAAAAATATCGATATTCTTAATTGAATACTAATAATGTTTTAATTGTATTGTCATTCCGTTTCAAAACAAGAGAATAAGTCTCTTCAAACAAGATAAGTAATATTCTATCAAAAATATCGATATTCTTAATGGAATACTAAGAATGTTTTAATTGTATTGTCATTCCGTTTCGAAACAAGACAATGCGTCTCTTCAAACAAGATAAGTATTATTCTATCAAAAATATCGATATTCTTAATTGAATACTAAGAATGTTTTAATTGTATTGTCATTCCGTTTCAAAACAAGACAATGCGTCTCTTCAAACAAGATAAGTATTATTCTATCAAAAATATCGATATTCTTAATTGAATACTAAGAATGTTTTAATTGTATTGTCATTCCGTTTCAAAACAAGACAATGCGTCTCTTCAAACAAGATAAGTATTATTCTATCAAAAATATCGATATTCTTAATTGAATACTAATAATGTTTTAATTGTATTGTCATTCCGTTTCAAAACAAGAGAATAAGTCTCTTCAAACAAGATAAGTAATATTCTATCAAAAATATCGATATTCTTAATGGAATACTAAGAATGTTTTAATTGTATTGTCATTCCGTTTCGAAACAAGACAATGCGTCTCTTCAAACAAGATAAGTATTATTCTATCAAAAATATCGATATTCTTAATTGAATACTAAGAATGTTTTAATTGTATTGTCATTCCGTTTCAAAACAAGACAATGCGTGTCTTCAAACAAGATAAGTATTATTCTATCAAAAATATCGATATTCTTAATTGAATACTAAGAATGTTTTAATTGTATTGTGATTCCGTTTCAAAACAAGAGAATAAGTCTCTTCAAACAAGATAAGTAATATTCTATCAAAAATATCGATATTCTTAATTTTATACTATGAATGTTTTAATTGTATTGTCATTCCGTTTCAAAACAAGAGAATAAGTCTCTTCAAACAAGATAAGTAATATTCTATCAAAAATATCGATATTCTTAATTTTATACTATGAATGTTTGAATTGTATTGTCATTCCGTTTTAAAACAAGACAATAAGTCTCTTGAAATAAGATAAGTAATCTTCAATCCAGAATATCCTTATTTCAAAAGAATCAGGAGATTTTTAATTTAAGAATATGTATATTTGATGTAAAATTATGTTGTCTAATCGTCAGTGTTGCCAAGTTAGCAATTTAGTTGCAATTTTAGTAATATCTCTCCCAAATAAGCGATATATGAAGTCATGAAAATTGTATAAAAATTGCTGTTCAAACTCTAAAAAAACTAAATTTTAAACTCTGTGCTGTTAGATCTTGCTTCCTGCCAAAATCACTATGGGAAGTACCCTATAAATTTTGACTCCGTTGAGAGTGTCGAAATATACGTTTTTTTGCGGCATAAGCGGCCGTATTTTTTTTTACGTTAACTTAGAAGTTTGATTTTTTCGCAGCTTTAAGGGACTGTAGATCTGAGTATATGGTTTTAATTTCAACTCGATACCTCCACGCCTTCCCGAGATAAAGGATCTTGACAGACAGACGGACGGACGGACAACAAAGTGATCCTATAAGGGCGATTGTGCACTACAAAGAATTTTACCGTCCGGCAGTCCGATTTTTTACTAAAATCCATATAATATTTTTAAAAATCGGACTGCCGCACAGTTAAATTCCTTGTAGTGCACAATCGCCCTAAGGGTTCCGTTTTTTTCCTTTTGAGGTACGGAACCCTAAAAACCTTTTATTATACAAATTACGTAATTTGAATATTTACTTTCCTTTATACCTAAATTCAAAACTCAAATAATAAACGAATTGACCAAATCATTTTCTATTCGTGACAACTGGAGTAAACCATTGACACCCTGCCCCTATACTACGAAAAACGAAATTCAAACTTTGTCTAGTGATATCTCTTTCGCTCTCGGGCACTCAGCCATTCGCTATGAAAAATGGTGTCATGTAAATGTGAAGAGCCTCATATAAATTGTATTGCCATCAAGACATCCGATTTTTTGTCGGATCCGACACCCGACAAGTGGGAACAGAGTATTAGTGTGGGTTAAATCTTGAAAGATAAATTAAAACCACTTCCTGTTGACTGATTGAGCTGAAATTTTGGGGCCTAGTTGTCCGCACCTATTCTCAGAAAACCCTTGTTTGTCCTTTGTTTGTGGACAAAATGGTGTGGACTACTGGGAATAGCCCAAATTTTGCATACATATGTAAATCGAATGACACAGTAATGTTACGGTACCATCCAGCTGTTCTGATGATGGAGATGGTAGGTGGCCATAGGAACTCCTAAACTACACGTGGTGTTTGGGCTTGTTGAATTTGTCTTGTCGAGCAGTTGCTGACTGTACAAAAATGAACAGTTGGCAATAAAAGTTATTGTTCAAAGTTACTAATATTTATTTTAATTTTCAGATAAATATTGATTTTGATTTACTTTACCCGGAAAAAGGATTAAATTTCTTTTTAAATTGGGATAACTTTTTTACAAAAATAACAACATTGAAGCCGACACATGATGAAAGACTTAATGAGATTATGCAGTCATTGCAAAATATAGAAGATGATGGTAAGTTCACAAACTTATCAGGCAGCATGCCCAAAAAAGTAGCATTTATCATTTTTTAAGGTTCCGTACAAAAATGAAAAAAACGGAACCCTTATAGGATCACTCGTGCGTTGAAGACGAATCTACAAACACCTCTAAGAATTCTATCAATTGAAAATAAACATTTGACTTGTACGGAACCCTCTCCAAGCGAGTTCAACTCTCACTTGGCCGGTTATACAGGAGGCTAATTGCGTATCGTTTTTGATACTGCATCGAATTGAAATTTTGAGTGTTTGTATGGGCTGACAATTGGTATTGTAAACAGTAAGCTGTCACAACCATATAAAAACTGGCAATTCAATCCGATGCCAAGTGTGAAAATAATTTTCCAATTAGCCCGCTGGTTGTCTCACGGGGTGCCCCTCCGAACGCATTTTTTTTTTGGCATAATGTCAAAACGCATAATGAATCTAAATATATAAAACTCAAAGGTGACTGACTGACTGACTGACTGACTGACTGACTGATTGATTGATTGATTGATATAGTGATCTATCAACGCACAGCCCAAACCACTGGACGGATCGGGCTGAAATTTGGCATGCAGGTAGATGTGATGACGTAGGCATCCGCTAAGAAAGGATTTTGCAAAATTCCCACGGGAACGGGAAAAAAAGGGATTTTTACATTTTAATGTTTAGGCGCGTACGAAGTCGCGGGAAACATCGTAGAGATCTGAAATTTGGCATGCAGGTTCCTTGGAGAGCGTAGGGGAGCACTAAGAAAGGATTTTCCGATATTCCCACGGGAACGGGAAAAATGGGATTTTTACATTTTAATGTTTAGGCGCGTACGGAGTCGCGGGAAACAGCTATCTATCTATCTAAATATATAAAAGAAGAAACTGACTGACTGACTGACTGACATATCAACACAGAGCCGAAACTACTGGTCGTAGAGAGCTGAAATTTGGCATGCAGGTTCCTTGGGGAGCGTAGGGGAGCATTAAGAAAGGATTTCCCGATATTCCCACGATATTTACATGAGGGCGTTTGGTAGTATTGAAAGTTGTAAAGGGAATGTTCATTTTCATGGACAACGTCAAATAATGTCTAGGTTTGACTGAAGCTAAGTAAAATAGGTTTAGGTTAGGTTACAAGTTGTGTCTGGGCCGAAGGCCCAACAACGCAGAAATAGGAGCTCCGTCGACCCTTCCGGCGACACGTTACTTTATGCGTTTAGACATGCATAAAAAAAATATGCGTTTTGGCGTTATGCGTAAAAAAATATGAGTTTTGACGTTATGCGTTTTGACGTTATGCGTAATAGTACATTACAGACCTAGGGTGGTGAATTCGTAAATATCCCAGATCGCAGGTTTCTGTGGCCCGAACCGAAGGTGAGGGCCATAAATATGCGATCTGGGGATTTACGAATTACCGCCCGTGGTTTGTCAAAAGTTTTACGTCTTGCCTTGGCCAAGGGTGATGTAAAAATTTTATGCGTTTTGAATTTATGCGTTTTGATTTTATGCGTTTTGACGTTATGCAGTTTGAGTTATGCGTTTTGATAGTTATGCGTTATGATGATGGTTATGCCATTGAATATTATACGTTTTGATTTTATGCGTTCCAATAGGGACCCTGTCTCACGGCTATGCGCAGTGGCGTGCACAGACGTTTTGGAAAAGGTATGCAGGCATCAGTTACCAAGGGGTCTGTGTGAAGTCTCCAACAAGCATTGCGACAGCATGGGGACTATATGGGGGCTATAGCCCAAAAAACCCCTGGTGTCAGCGCACACGTCTAGGTTTACAAATAAGCTTACTTCATTTGTCTTTACAATTTACCTACTTATTGTTTCAGTAAAACTTCCAGCACAACTGCACATACTGGGTCATCTGGTACCTCCCAAAGGAAGACTATCGAAAAAAATTAAATTCACAACGCAAGAGTCAATAGATTCGATATTTATTTGTGTTGAAGTAAGTATAATATTGATCTGTCTTCCTTGTCCTTAGTAATATTATACTGAGAGACCTATTATGTTCGTTTGTTACCTTAATATGCTTTAACTACGAATCCAATTTAAAACCATTACATGCTTATTAGGTATTTGGATGCTATCGATAGTATCAGGCTTAAATAGTAATGTTTAGTTATCATGGAAAGTAATATCCATAAAATCGTTACAGTTTTACCAAATGATACTATCGACGGTATGGTTAGCTTCCAAGACTAGTTATTTGCTTGCAACACTAATTGGTCCCGGCTCGCACCTCTGAGTTTCTAAAAAAACTCTATTTGAAATTTACCTCAAGCTTTTCGGTGAAGGAAAAACATCGCGAGGAAACCTGCACACATCTGCGAAGAAGTTCGACGATGTGTGTGAAGTCCGCAATACGCGCTGGGCCCGCGTGGGGACTAAAGCCGAATCCCTCGACGTATATAGGCTGATGATGATGATGGTGATGATGATGATGATGATAAGTAATTGGTATTTCAATTTCAGAATGCTGGAGATATTGACAGTGTCATCGAGAGACAAAAAAAAAAAGCTCTGGCCAATAAGTTGCTGGTTCAACCTTACATAATTCTACAAGGGTCGATGATGAGATGTAGCACACCATTGCTGATAATCGACAGTATTAGATATCAATTCACCAGCATTAAAAAGGCGTTTGATACACTTTTTAAGGCTTACCATGTGTTCCAAGCTCGGTATCCTATTGCAGGTGACCACTTGTATCTTATAATTCAGAGATGCATTTACAGAATAGAAACTAAATATGATAATGTTGTTCCATACATAAGCCATGTCCTATCCATGAAATACTAAATTAATAGTTAAACAGAATTTGTAAGTTCATATTAACAGCTTAAGAGTTGTACCATGGTTTTGGACTGTAATTATATGTATGCAATACTAAGTTAATATTAAACAGAATTTCTAAATATTAACGGCTTAAGATTTGTAGAGTAGAGTTAAATAATGGCTTTGGACTGTAATTATTGTCAGATGAAACTTGATGATTTTAAAAAGTACATTTTCCATTTAGAAACTGTACATAAAATAGTAAACTATTTGATTTGAGCATAACCTCGTGAGGTTAAAGTTTATCACAGCGACCCAAATACACACGTTAACACACAAGCACATTACAATTACACACACACACACACACACACACACACCTTGTCGTCACCTATTACCCAGTAACTCACCCTATTTGAGCGGAATAGCATTGCCCTCAAGCAGGTACATATATACACAATCTAACTTGTTTTTTATTTCTGGAGATATTAAAAGTGGTGAGCTGCCAATTTATTGTTTCTTTTTTCATATTTAGCTTCATTTACTTACTCCATACCGTGGGATAGAGACCTGACCACCTCGGTCACCTCTATCTCAAAAGGCAGTTTTGAACCTGGACTCGCCAGGGAGCATTAAACCGGTCTAGACAGCGTCAAGACGGGCCCGACCTAGGACCCGCAACTCTTCACCTCACTGCAGTCAGTGTCGTATTTTCTTGTACATATGTATTTTAGTTTGTGTAACTATACAAATATTGGCAACTGTATATTCAATTAATGAATGTTCTAGATTTTATCATGTCACCTCGTGTGAATGTGTAATGTAGATTTTAGTTTTATGACGTAATTAAGTTAAATAGCGTAATAAATAAGATATAATGTTTATAATTTTGTTTGGGCAGGTTGAGGTTGTGTCACGCGGCCATAGGTTAGTTCCTTCTCATAAGATAATTGGCGTTTGTCAATGCGTTTGTTTTTACACTATTCTATTGTTATTTTTGGTAATCAACAAACTGATAAAATGTATGTACTTTACATCACCCTTGGCCATAAAGTGGGATTTTCTGCCCGCTACGCGGAGAGAAAATCTCACTTCTTGGCCAAGGCAAGACGTAAAACTTTTGACAAACCACGGGTGGTAATTCGTAAAACCCCAGATCGCATATTTATGGCCCTCACCTTCGGTTCGGGCCACAGAAATCTGCGATCTGGGACATTTACGAATTCACCACCCTAGGTCTGTAATGTACTATTAATCTTTCCCCAGTAGTTATAACTGGTAACAGTTGGGAAAAAAAATCCCAGTTGTTATCAGTGGTGGCAACAGATGGGAATAGCGCGACGTGAGTCTGTTCATAACTATTTAGTTTTTCACAAAAAAGTTTAACTGCTATTTTTTTCTCATTAATCCCTCCCCACTGGGTAAGACCGGTGGCGACAGAAGGGTGGGTACAACTGAGATAAGACTGGTTGAGAATCATTAACTATCGATATGAATCGGTATTCTGAAATATACGAAAATAAAATAAAATTAAGAGCAGAATTCTATGTGAAAGTTGATTAATCACGTGCTCATTTCTGTTGTTGGTTATAAGTAACCAACTTCCGAAATGAGCATACAATTGTTGTATGAGAAAAGTTATTGTGATAGACGTAGGTTATGTCTTGAGGAGGGAGTTTACGCCGTAGGCCGTCTACAGCATCACGCCGTATGCAGCGTCAGAATGTACGGCGTGACGCTGTAGGTGGCCTATAGACGCTTAGTTAAGCATCGGTTCCGTCTGTCAGTCTGGTTAGGTTAGGACTGACGCCAGACTGGTATGTCTAATTCATTGACTGATGGACCAGACTGACGGTAATCTGTTCGTGATATTAATACTCGTCATGTTGATTTAAGATTTTGTCATTTTGCTGCATAGCTGTTTCGATAGTAATAAAGTAATAATAACGTTGATTTATGATTTTATATTACGTTGATTTGTTAAATAAAACGAAGTCTGAAGTGAAACAATTTTTTGTTTTAATTGTAAATAGACCATGTGCTTTCTTTTTTTCAAAATGGGCAATTTCCATTTATTAAATCGAACTGTGTATAGATAGAGTTTAAAATAGTACCCAATATTTTATCATTTTGCCTTGTGACGTCACAGTTCCATGGAACAAATGGAAATCACCCTTCAAAAGAGGGAGATTTTGCAATTTAAGGTGAAGACTTGTGTTGTTTAATTTAGGATATTGTATTTTCTTTGGAGTAATATTGTGTATTTCTGTTTTCTGAAATTATGCCATTTTGGATGAATGCCTTGTGTTTATTTAATTAAGGATATTGTGTTTTCTTTGGAGGGATATTGTGTATTTCCGTTTTCTGGGACTATGCCATTTCGGATGAATACTTGTGTTTATGTAATTTAGGATGTTGTGTTTTCTTCAGAGGATTTTTGTGTATTTGAGGTTTTAAGCTTAGCTTAGCTTACATGTCCAGCGATCGGAATAGGTAGAACTAATTTGCCTAAACCAACGCAAGTATTCACCACAAATGGCATTATCTCAGAAAACTGTAAAATACACATATATCAAGAAAACACGACATCTCAAACGGAATAAACGGAAGTCTTCACTTGAAATTACATAATCTTGGATTGAAATACACACACTCATCTGAAGTAAATACGACATCTCAAACCAAGTAAACCAAATTCATGATTTGAGATTACACAATCTTGGAATGAAATACACATACTCATCTGAAGTAAATACGACATCTCAAACCAAGTAAACCAAATTCATGATTTGAGATTACACAATCTTGGAATGAAATACACATACTCATCTGAAGTAAATACGACATCTCAAACCAAGTAAACCAAATTCATGATTTGAGATTACACAATCTTGGAATGAAATACACATACTCGTCTAAAGAAAAGACGACATCTCAAACTGAATAAACGGAAGTTTTCACTTGAAATGACATAATCTTGGATTGAAATACACACACTCATCTGAAGTAAATACGATATCTCAAACCAAGTAAACCAAATTCATGATTTGAGATTACACAATCTTGGAATGAAATACACATACTCGTCTAAAGAAAAGACGACGTCTCAAACTGAATAAACGGAAGTTTTCACTTGAAATGACATAATCTTGGATTGAAATACACACACTTATCTGAAGTAAATACGATATCTCAAACCAAGTAAACCAAATTCATGATTTGAGATTACACAATCTTGGAATGAAATACACGTACTCGTCTTAAGAAAAGACGACGTCTCATACTAAGTAAACGGAAGTCTTCACTTGAAATGAAATAATCTTTGATTAAAATCCAAATACTGACCACAAGTAAATACGACATCTCAAACTAAGTAAATCAAATTCCTAATTTGAGATTACACAATCTTGAAATGAAATACACATAGTCGTCTCAAGAAAGAATGACGTCTTAAACTAAGTATACGGAAGTCTTCACTTGAAATGACATAATCTTGGATTGAAATCCAAATACTCATCTGAAGTAAATACGACATATCAAACTAAGTAAACCAAATTTTTTATTTGAGATTACACAATCTTGGAATGAAATACACATATTCGTCTCAAGAAAAGACGTCGTCTCAAGCTAAAACAAGCACTATCTTGAATCAAGCATATTTTGTCTCGTGTTAAGCAACAGTGTAGTCTTTCTTAAAAAAAACCATATTCTAAGCCCAAGAAAATAAATATTTTCTCACGAAGACACTGCGTTGTCTTGTTTTAAGTATTTCGTTTCTCGGATTAAGTCGAATTATCTTAGTTTAAATATATAAATTCAAAATTATTATTTACTACAGTCAAGAAAATATATTTGTACGTCTATAGGGAGAGAACCATATTTTTGGATTAAGTATATTTGTCTTCACTGAAGGAAATTTGTCTTATTTTAAGGAAGTCTTTTTTTCCGTGTATTAGTAGTTAAGAAACTCAAATACAGCTTTGTATAAGTATAAAACAATACTAAAAAGGAGTGTATTTACGAACTTATCGAAATTCAACTTTATAATCCTTTTTTACGGACGAAAGGGTTTTTCTTAAACTCCCTGAGCATGACAGCTCGAAATTATTTTCTCACCAACAAATAAATATGTATAGCTACTGTGCATTTCCTATCTGCGTAATTATATAATAGATTCGGTCGTTTCTTTCTTATCAAAGGGCATAAAATGGCGGGGTGGTAAAAATTTCCGGCTTACGAGACAGCCGTTTTATTACAGAAAGCCTTACTTAACGATGAGATTGAGTCGTTGAAACAGCCCCGCGATCGCGGATCCAGATAAGTGGCTAATGTTAGCTGAATTTATGCAATGTGTTCTGTTATTCGCACTCACCTTTCTCTAAATAAACATTTCGTGCTTATTAAGATAAAGTCTACATGCTATTTTTCCTTATCAAGCCCCCGCTTTTTCCTTTGTCTTTAACGTCGGCTGAAAAGGTTTTTTGTCAGGCAGTGCGTTGGGCTTCTTAACGAACGTTATGGCTTTAACCCTGTTTTTTCAAGCCAGTTATTTTCATATTTATTACGGTGTTTACAAGCTTTGGGAATTTGGTTCTATACGTTTTATTTATATTGATAAAATTTGTTCAGTGAGCACACCGCGAGATTGCAGTCCTACGCTGTCTCCTCACAACAGCGCTTCGCCATTCTCCCGGTCTATCGACGCTGGATCCCTGTCAAGGTTGGTAACACTTTCGATATTTCAGTTTCCTAAGAACAGAAACATCGCACGAGTAGCCTCCAAATAACTTGGACGGTTTTGTGTGTTGCTCATTACATTACTATGTAGTAGTTCTTTCTCACGTGTAATGGAACTCTTTAGAGGATAGTTCGACGTTTTCAGGAGCTCTATTCGAAACTCACATTAGGTAAGCTAAATTTGAGCTCCGTGACGTTTTGACGTTACCTATAGATTCCCAATGAAATGTTTTTGCGTCCGGAATGAGGCCCCAGTGTTACGTAGAACTAATGAAGTAATTATTTACAAGGCAATTATTGTTACATGTAATGCCAGTTTTTCCTTACTACTTATGATACACTATTAACACGATATTGAATAGACGTACAATCCTATGCAATAGCTTTGATTTCTTGATTGAGCTAGACCAATTATTTTACTGTGCGTAAATATTTACGAAATATTCACGCTAACATTAATAAAGCCACATTATTTGTGCCCCATTTCATGATATCGTATAATGTGGTATCTGGTGTAATGATGCTCGGCGTACAGTGTAAAACTGATTCCTATCGTTGCAATGCGGCTTGTGTAATTTTAACAACAGATTTAAATACAATAGACATGCTTTATTGGTAGCTTCACAAACTTTATTAGTCATTTTAAAAGAATTGTGTTATCTTTCAATTTAAAACAATCGATATTTATAACTTAAGCGGTACCTCAGCAAAAAGTATGTAGCCAAGTTTCAAACGCAAACACCTTATTTATATCGTTGTCTAGCACCTGTGTCTAGCACCCAGTTTGGGGCTAAGTCAATTTGTGTGATATGTCCCAAGATATGGCCCAAACCCTTTCGTGAGACTCATAACAAAAGTGTTGGCAGCCCAGCAGTGAGACGTAAATAGGCTGTCTTGGTAGTGGTGGTCGTCCCAAAATAGGTATTTACCTACCTTTATTCAGTGACATCACAAGATTAGGCAGCTCGGCAAAGTGAAGTCATTTCACGGTACCTAGGCGGGAATTTGCAGTAAAAAAGTGGATGAGGCTCTGTGTCGGTGCATACGGGCACCACGACCCCATCCAACCGTGATGTCCGTGATACTATAAGGCCACGACTCCGAGCTGACTATAAAAATTATGATATTAAAATTATGTTTACTATTGTTGTAAACCGCGATCGCCCAATTCGTAAGGGATGTCAGAATTCCTATTTTCTGACTCGTACCTACCGAGCTACCTGTACAGGTCGTGGCACGGATCTTGAGCGGTGAACGAAAGTAGAGGATATTTCTGAGCATGTTTACGACTGAAGGGCCAGCGTGCGCGCACGACAAAGCGCCCCCTGAGTCCCTACGCCCCTCTACTTATGAGACCTTATTTTTGATGCGCAGAAGCGCATCAAAAGCCACCGCTCAAGTTCCGTGCTGATACCTGAACGTTTCACGTCCTTCTTTTTGTACGTACAGGTCGGTAGAGCAGCTGTCGAGCCCGGGCGAGTGCGAGGCGGCGCTGTCGAGCGGGCTGCGCGCGCGCTCCGGCGCCAAGGCGGGGCGCGGCCGCGGCTCCGCCTGGGGCTCCATCTCGCGCGTGTTCGCGAGGTCGCGCCACCGCACCAAGTCCGGGAGCGCTGCCAGCGGACACGAAAGCGGTGAGTGCTAAATGAGTTGAGTAAGCTCAGTAACAATCTCAAAAAATTGCACGTAGCTGGCAGTCATTTCAACAAAGTGTTAAATGGGTAAATTCAAATTGAATATCGAACATAATAGTACATTATTGCCGTGGCCGGGAAAGTAGGTCTTTGCAGGCTGAGTATTGGTTTAAAGGGCCAAGGCTTCGCCGAGGCCCTTTAATATATACGAAGCCTGCAAAGCCTTTCACGTGCCGAGGCTTATATAGTGCTTTTCTCAAAAATGAAAAGAAAACTTGGTATTAGGTATTCATAATACAGCATTGACACGCACGCAAACATACTCAAGTACTTACAACAAGTCCAATGGAACGCCAGTCTTATTTCGTATGCACCGATATTTGATTTAACAGACACAATAACACGGCAAGTTAAAAACTCGCAAGTAGATTTCTCATTTTTTATAAAAATTATAACCTTTTATTAATTTTTAAACCAAACTAGTAAACTATTTTCATGAAATTTAGCTAAATAAATCTGATACAAGACAAGAATTCCCGCTCTTTATGGATCGCGCTTTTTTTTAAATTCCGTTCTGAAATACATTACGCTGTTTCAGACACGGATAAAAACGTTTCGTTTCGCGTCAATTGACAGATACAGAACATGCAGACTTGGCTGTTTGGAAATTCCTTCGCGTATTTATCAGTTTAAAAAAAAGTACCTGTACGATAATGAAATCTCATACAACATTCCCTGCGCTTATACCTGCCGCGGAAGTAATTTCATACAAATTCCCGGGGCACGTCGTTGAGTTTTTTTTTTTTTAATTTTTGACTGAATGTCAATGACGCACTTCGCGGTCTGATAGAAAGCAGACAATGACGAGTTTCCCGGCCATTTTTGAGAAAATAAAATTTGTGGTGCGAGCCGGATTCAAACCCACCCTCTACAAGCGAGGCGGAGGTCGAACCGTTAGGCCACCACGGCTTGCTTTCAATGGGGACTATCGTTTCTTCGCTCACCAGTTGGCGCCACTGTTGACTAAGGTCCAGAGGTATAGCTGTCAAAGGCGACTTTATAAGATCGGCGCCGAAACAAAGTTTTAAATCTTGGATCTCATTAAGTTTATTAATTATAAATAACTATCATCATATCGAATAGCTATGTCGCATTGTTGTGCAGTTCCGTTTTGTTCGAAACTTTTATTTTTGTTTCAAAGCGTTCACATTCATCGCCAAATAATCCATATTTGCGATAATTTCACGAAGGAGATCACTTTACAACAGGTAAATTAAAGATATTAATAATTTATGTCACGAAGCCCGCCAAAACCAGTGAAAAGTGAATGTTATTGGACCTCACGCGACACTAACGCCTCGAGTGGCAAATCCACACGCGATAGCCCCCATTCGAATATACCACTGAGCTTTTCGGTGAAGGAAAACATCGTGAGGAACCCTGCACGCTGTGCATGCATCTGCGAAGTAATTCAAGGATGTGTGTGAAGTCCCTAATCAAACCGCATTGGGCCCGCATAAGGCCAGCCCAGCCCTCTCGTGATGAAAGGAGGCCTGTGCCCAGTAGTAGGTCATAGGCTAGGGTAGGCTGTTTTTGGTTGGGTTGGTTGGTTGGGTTGGTTGGTTGGGTTAAATGGGTTCAGGACGTTTACAATGTTAATGAATCTTTTGTTTCTTTGTGCAGAGCCAGTGTACGCGAGCACGGGCGGTTCGCGTGCGTGGTCACCGCTGGGCAGCGAGGCGGCGCTGCGCGAGGCGGCGTCGTTGCCGCTATCGCGGTGGCGTGCGCCGGCCATCATCGCCTGGCTGGAGCTGGCGCTGGGCATGCCGCAGTACGCCGCCGCCGTCGCCGACAACGTCAAGAGCGGGAAGGTGAGCCCTTAGGGTTCAGCCAGAGAACACGCTTGGAACGAAGCGCCTGGCGAGGCGCGCGTACGGGTAGGCATCCAATACGCCGCCGTCGCCGACAACGTCAAGAGCGGGAAGGTGAGCCCTAAGTGTACGACAGAGTAGACGCGAACGGAGCGTCTAGTAGAGCGGGTGCCGGCCATCATCGCCTGGCTGGAGCTGGCGCTTGGCATGCCGCAGTACGCCGCCGCCGTCGCCGACAACGTCAAGAGCGGGAAGGTGAGCCCTTAGTGTTCAGCCAGAGAACACGCTTGGAACGAAGCGCCTGGCGGGGCGCGCGTACGGGTAGGCATCCAATACGCCGCCGTCGCCGACAACGTCAAGAGCGGGAAGGTGAGCCCTTAGTGTTCAGCCAGAGAACACGCTTGGAACGAAGCGCGTGGCGGGGCGCGCGTACGGGTAGGCATCCAATACGCCGCCGTCGCCGACAACGTCAAGAGCGGGAAGGTGAGCCCTTAGTGTTCAGCCAGAGAACACGCATGGAACGAAGCACCTGGCGGGGTGCGCGTACGGGTAGGCATCAATACGCCGCCGTCGCCGACAACGTCAAGAGCGGGAAGGTGAACCCTTAAAACTGTACGACCCTTTAAACGGAACGTTTGGTAGGGCAACGTGACTTAACGTGAGAGCGGCAAGGTGAGCATAGCCTTAGTTTACACTAGGCCTCATGCTGGGCATGCATCGGCTCGGGGCGTGAGGTGTTAATGTTAAAACAATTGCAACTTTAGTGCACGCTGCCAATATTGTATAGCAGCTTACCCGTGAGACGTTGCACTTAAAGTGTCCACTGTCCACCAGTACCCTTATAACGTCAATGTACCAAGGCTAGAGCATGCTCGAGTGTGTGCTCAGGCTTTTGCTAGCTGGGAGCTGAGAGACTTTGTTGCATCAAGAAATCAAATAAATGAAGAATCCATCGACTTGCGACTTACGACTAACGACTTGATCTATCTATTCAGTCCATATTTCATTATGACACTATTCGTTAAATTTTTTACTTGTAGACATTTTGCTCATATTATTACCGACCGCAGAACTTTAAATGTTCTAAAAATAATTTTCAAAATATGTGTTGATCATATTTTTGCTGCGGATAAAGTCTTAAGACACTAAAGCTCTACGAGGGTAATTATGACACCATAAAATAATCCCATATACGTTAATGCCAAAAATACATTCAGCGAACCGTTATTTCGATCAAATGAAAAAAAAAGAACTGTATTACTCCGTGAAAAGGGGGATTTGTCCCGTCGTAACTCCTTTATTATTTTATTTTCGCCATCCAAATCTACAATCGTCGTTCGTTATCGGATTTTGTGGAAACAAAACACTGGCACTGGTATACTTTATGTATTTGATTGAACCAATGTGAATGGGGGCATTCTTTTCCTCATAACGTACTCATTATTCAAAATGTGGGGGTTATATTAGATTTATATGCAAATTTGGTACCAAAAATCACGTTATGGAATTCATTGAATTATTGGGTTTATTTATTCAAGACACGTTCCACCCGGGCTTAGTCCTTTAATACCCGTTAAATACATCACGCTCACAACACAATGGAATACCTACTTACTCCCGGATTCGGCCATCTCAATTTCACCGTTTCACCAGCGGTTTTATTACTCTGTGGTTTAAACTACAAACGTCATGAAGTGTTTATCAATTAACCTTTTCAACGCCATTGTCAAATACAAAAGTCGTCACTCTAACGCTAAGGGTGGCTGACGTCTAAAACGAATATGGTTCTTACGCATATCTATTTAAACTCTTTAATAACATCTTAGCCTAAACCACTTTAAGTGACATTGGTGTGGTAAGCACGGCTGTGCATGGCAACTTTTTAGGTAAGACACCTAAAAAGTTGCCATGCACATGCACGTTCAAAGGGTTAAACATGTTACGAACACGTAGAGTATCTACCTAATGTCGTCTTATGTAGAGATAACTATAGGATGTGTTATATAGGAAGTTCACATAATTCAAAACGCTTCAATGTATTCGGAAAGTATTTAAAAAAACACCACCAAGGCTCTCAACGCGTGTGCGTGCTGAGACAGCCGTCAAACATGCGTTGAGAGTGTTGGTGGTGTTTTTTAAATACTTTCCAAATACATTGAAACGGTTTGAATTGTGAAGTGGCAGGAGTTCCTATAGTAGATTATCTCTAAGTAGGTAAATTTAGGTACATTCTAAAACATTTGTTGTTGCGCGCTTTCTGAAATCAATTTAGATTGTGTCATGATGTTTCTAAATGTCAATTACATATCCATACATGCTACCACCTATGTCGCATTTTTTTCTTTTTCTTATGAGTATGACACGTTTCCTGACAGCAATTTCAGCAAAGGTATCTATCTCGCTTCTGTATCCGAATTTCGAACAGCCCCTGCATCAGATTAATGTTTATCACGTAGATCAGGCATTTCTCGCTTTCACACTCGGAAATTCGACAGACAGTGACAAGTAGCCTCGATAAACCATAGTGTACTAGTGCATCTGTTGTGCCTCATTCGTTACGTTACCTGAATTACTATTACCTACGTAAACTGGAGTTGCAACACCTAAGTTCCATAATCCGTAATTTCCTAAATACTTAATCATAGGAAAGTAGCTCCCTTTAGAATTATTTGTCTGACATTTATTATTAAATTTACTATTTCATTAACATGTAGGGAAAATTTAAGGAATGTCTACTTTTTTATCCCCCACCACCACTATAGCACAACAGCCTATTTATTTCAGACCGCTGGACACTCATGATGAAAGGGTTTAGGCTGTAGTGCCCACGCAGTAATATTGGGACTTTTTCATTCACAATCTAGGTATTCCCATTCCCGTACACCTCGGACAAAGCTTGTCTTAGTTCACCCCGCCAAATAGTACCCACCAGCTTCAGCGCTTGACGCTTATAGTAGCGTCAAATATTGTGTTCTGGTTGGTTCTAGATCCGTGCTTTGAATGGGCAGGTTCTGCTCGAGCTGACCGACGCCGACCTCGAGGTGGGGCTGGGGGTGACGCAGCCGATGCACCGCAAGAAACTGCGGCTGGCGATCGAGGAGCGCCGCCGACCCGACCTGGTGCGCCATCCCACTATTGGGCAGCTCACGCACGCGTGGGTAGCCGCGGAGTGGCTGCCGGACCTCGGTTTAGCGCAGGTAACTTTGACTTGGACAACGAAGAAATAACTACATAAATAAATTCCAAACGGATAAATATACATATTAGATTTTTTTAAGGCATTAAGAGGGTTTATCCCGAAAGTTGGCAACGTCGCATATAGCTGTCAAATGTTTCGCTGTTTTTATTAATTTCTTAATATTACTGAATTAAAAAAGAAGTTATCATTCTATAGTTGAATGACGCGTCTCATAATGTTTTATTCAATCATAGAGCGATAATTCATGTCTTCATTCAGTAATATTCAGAAATTAATGAAAACAGCGAAATATTTGACACCTATTAGGGAGTTTGCTAACTTTCGGAGTAAACCCTCTTAAATAGACCCATGTGTTTTTTCAACTGTAGATTTTTACACGAATATTATTTGCTCATTAGTACGCAGAGTCATTTATGGTGAACCTGGTCGACGCCAGGATGTTGGACACGATAAGTAAGAAGGAGCTGGAGAAATACCTCGGTGTTACGAGGAAGTTCCACCAAGCGTCAATCGTACACGGGATCCACCTGCTCAGGATAATGAAGTATGACAGACAAGTAAGTATAACTGTGAAAATAGGGAGTAATAAATTAAGCTCTTAAAAATAACAGCCATTTATCACATAGAAGGTCGTTTCCCAATGATAAGGAGCAGTAGCAAATGAGCGATTATCTACTGAGGCTGTCGCAAAATGTTTCGTCTCGTATTGCGCGCGACCCTTGTAACGTGCCCCCATTAATCATCCCCTGTATTGTGCACTCCTCTTTCCGATTCTTCCCGACATTCGCGGAATTTTAACTTTGACGTCGTTTATTCTTGTTCACTTTTAGCTGGGAACATTTTTACCTGTCCGATGAATTTACAATATGTGGCTACACGCTACCTTTATTCTTTGAATATTTGAAAGTAATTACATTCAACATATAAATTAAATGAAATAATGAAACGACTTTTTGCAGGCTTTAGCAGTAAGACGGCATCAATGTGAAAATGTGGACGCTGATCCTCTAGTGTGGACCAATCAGAGATTTATACGATGGGCCCATAATATTGACTTAGGAGAATTTGCTGAGAATCTGAAAGGTAAGTATTGGTTCTCTTGTAGAAGGTATCGTTTTTCCTTGATGTTCAATTTAATTATAAATGTATTTTTAGATAGTGGAGTGCACGGAGGTTTGGTGGTACTGGAGCCTTCATTTACAGGCGAGACGATGGCCACGGCCCTGGGCATTCCGCCTTCCAAGAGCATCATCCGGAGACATCTCGTCACCGAATTTGATGCTCTTATCATCCCAGCGAGGTAAGTATCATCTAGTCCCACTAACCATATCCGAAAAGAAAATATAATATTTGCTTCAGCTAGAAAAGTAACAACTTCATAAGTTTCATAACCTAACCATATTATCATGATGTCTTGCAAATATTGTATTCTTCTATAATTGATCGCTATTATTTTGAAATCCTCAAGTTATAAGTATGACGATGATCCATTGTATTACCAATTTTCTACATAGTCCGAGATCAGCTATCTTAATCTATCCTTCTATCTATTTATAATTGGCTAGTTTCATCAAAGATCAAGTGAATTAGAAGTTGTACTATTGTGATACGAATAGTAGTTGCAAATGGAGTACCTATTGTTGGTAATGGAAGAGCTGGTGCCACGCTGTCCCGGACTATGGCTAGTCACGCCCATTGAGAGAGGCACCGCATGTAGTCTGTCACCCGCGCCACGTCCGTAGGTGAGCCTGTAGTTGATTATAATGTAAGGTGCAATCCTGCAGGTATACGATATTTTGCCAGGTGGAAGAACTGCAAGTGGAGGCTGCCCGAGCATCCATGTTGTCCACAAAACAAAGATAAACCCACAAAAACTAAAAAACTATCCTTCAAAAAGTAAATCCCGCTTTAACGCCAAACTTCGAAACTGTATCTATGTAAAATTCCCTATATGAAAATGTTTGTAAAGTTGCTATTTTTACACAAAGCATATTTTGCAAGTTTTTTATGATTCTTCCGTCAAAGCCGCTCGTTTGTGACACGTTATTAAACGATTGTAAAGTTTACGAGCAGTGAAGACTGATAAGGTACCTATTGTAGGAGTCGTGGTTTGTAAGTAAATGAATCTCATAAAATCAAACGACCGGAAACTTCTTTTGTACCCTTTGCCTTCGTCAGTGTTAGATTCAATGTTCACACTGTAGCCCCCTAGAGACCCGATTTCGCTGTAGATTAGAATTGTCACATCAGTGTTTACTCGAGATCGATTGATCTTTAATTAATTAGTAAATGTATACAATTTAATTGGTATTGACTATAAGCATTTAATGCTTAGTATTATAGGGGGTGAATCGATCCCATTAACAATAACCATTTTAAATGATTTATTTAGTATCATTGTCGAAACATTGAATTACATTGATTATTTTATAGTTTTTGATTCGAAATGGAACCATTCGCTATATAGCTTTAGGTCTATACAATAATAACATTTATTGAAACTGTAAAATAACTATGTTTTTGAATTGTATACATTCATAATTGTAAATTAAACCTACAATGTGTATTAGGTTCAGTTGTAATAATATCGAAAAACAATATAAATGTGAATAAATCCTGATTAACGAGATGAAATCTAAAGGACACCGAGTCTGAATTTTTATTCCCACCACCCCCTATCGGCGATCCTTGCGTCGAGACGGAACGGTAACGACCATTTTATCCATTCATCATGAATGCCTCATCATCATGTAGTCCGCACTTTACTCGGTTCTATCCACTCTTTCTCCTTCCATTCAACATTTTATGGTTTTATTCCATCAGTCACCACCTTCGATCACATCGACATTCCGTGCTTGTTTTATAATTTTGTCGTCTTTATTGTTACTGTTATTTTAAAGAGGCTCGCAGGGAAGAGTACTGAACGACCGTGCGACCACCTTTTCCTTATAATACGAAACGTTGTCGCAGTACTATTCTTTGTAAACGATTCATGAAGAATACCGTTTTATTACTTCGAATAGTTAAGTTCATTTGTCACAATCAACCAGCATGATTTGTTATTTCAGCAAAGTGCATCATGCTTTTGGTGTCTATGGAATATTTGTATCGATCGATATTGTTCATACACTTTTACAGCGATTATATGTTCTATCTGAAACTTAATTGTTACTTAATACTATCTCTTAATTGTACTTTCAAATTCAATTACTAAGATTGCCAAAGGAGCAACAATGTATTTACACAAAAGTTGCATGTTAGCTTTTTGTGTTTTAGCAATATTTAAATGGACTATTAAAACTTTTCATAATGTACATTAAATTTAAATACGTGTTAAACAATTAGCCGTAAACGCTCTGCCTGCGCTTTGATATTGTTGCAGAATTGGAGTCTTGTCGAAATTAAATCGATTAATTACATTTTCAGGAATATGTTCGGCCATCAGATAAGGATGCTGGGGCGCCCCTTCTCGCGGTCTGTCGCGACTGGGTTGCCGGGCATTGATTTGAGCGGAGACTCGCGTAGGCACAGTCTGCGGGTACGTTTATTATCTATCAGTAATCAAAATAATGTAATTCGAGTTACCAAGTGCTTGATTTCTTTTTTCAAGATATGGTCTGCATTAGGGCTGTCATCTTTAGAAGGCAGCCGCCTTTAATGATCCATCATGCCACAAATTCATTTTAATTTTTACGCTCAATCTAAGGCACGGAAAATTTTGTGTTCATAATCCATAAATAAACAAGTACCTACTTTTACATTTTTCAAACTACTTACCCAATTCCTACCTTAAAAACATTTTCTGAAATTAAATCAGTTAAATTATGAACAATCTCCAAAGTAGTAGCCATCCTGGTGAGCACGAGTCCCTACCACCGAGCTGTGGGGTTTAAAGTCACCTTTTACAACATGCTGCCTAGACCGTGGGTAACGGCACAGAATAAGTAATAGTACTAAGTAACGGAACCTTTCTACGTAATATAATGGTAATATCTTCCAATTTCCATCAAATACGATGGCCCCAAGGTAAACAAGCTATCAATGTACCTATTAATTTGACCATTTCTCTCGCACAGGGCTCCATAACCCGCGCTCTAGGCGTTCTGAAAGCGAAACACGACCGGACTTCACCGTCGAGCTCGAGCGAGAGCTCCAGCGTGCTCAGTCTGACGACGCCGTACCAGATGTCGTACTCCCCGCCCATCGGGGGCCGGACTCTGTCTCAGCTGAGCATGGCGTACGCGCCGCCGCCGACGCTGCAGGAATACGAGCCGATCTACACGCCGCTCAGCCTGTATTCTCAGTCGAGCGTGTCCACTCGCGATAGCTTGCAACGGCTGAACGATATCAAAGAGAATACCAGTATTACTCACAGGTATGTGAACACGTACTTTACTTTTGTATCAATCTAGCTAAATCACTGGTCCTAACTTATAGAACTTGCAATACCTAATTCAGAGCTTGAGCGAGCTTATGATTGCCTAATTCAGCCAAGCATGACTATTCTCTAACTACCTATCACGCATTTTGTATAAACGGCCGGTGTTCACATAAGTATACCTGAGTACAGGTTACATGGACAAAATTCTATTTAAAAGTCAACGAGGTGTTAGACTGATTCTTGTTTTCAGATACGGACAAAAGGCAGACCACGCACACCGGGTGAGCTCCCCCTTGCCGGCCAAGTGCGCCGACGACTCCGTGGTGAAGCAGAAACGGCATCGCCGCGTCAAAAGCATTGGCGACATCAACGCTTGCAGCAAAACATCGGTCTAGGAGTTAGTCAATTAGCCAATCAAGCAGAAACTGTATCTCTAGAGGAGAAACAAGTGCGCTTTGTCTGTAAACAGCATCATTACTTTCGTTGGATACATTCAAATACATTGACTGTATTCAATGCGCCAAAGATCCACTTGCGTCAGTTAGAACTCCATCTGGAACTAGACGTCAACTCAACACTGAATAAACTTTGCCCTGAGACGAAGTTGCAAGCGCTAACAGGCTTGATGCAAGTGGGATTACCTTCTATCAATATTCTAAATACGAGTCGTTATGGCCATAGATGGTTATTTGATTTTCATAGCGCAAAATGTCTAAAAATTTAACCGTTCTCGTAGGCTGGATTCGTTGATCGAGTGTCGCAAGCGCCTCTTATGTCCTCTATGAGATTATTTACTCACTGCGATCTAGTATAAACTCAGTATATTTTTCGTTACCATGAGAAACTCTACTTTAGCACGAGTATGTGTAAGTGAGATAAAGTGAGTTTATGGATTTGCAAGCCGTTTAATATACCAAAGAGCATAATGCTCAGTATGGATGAAGACTAGTCTGCGATGTACAAAGTTGCATATCAAACATTCCAAATAGAATAAACATAATACAGACTGACTGAATCCTTAAGTTTAATTTAACGATATTATGCTCATCGTATTTAGTTTCAATAAGTTTTTTGACGAGTTATTTCCAGTTTTAGTGTAAGTCACATAATTAATGTTTTACCTGTCACGCCATTTACATGAAAATAACTGCTAAACACTGTGATAATAAGGTATTTCTCACGCACTAACGAGCTTCTGATTTTGATAAACCAAATATTAGTCAATTTATATTAAGAGAATCATAATACCTAACTATGTATACCAACGTAACAACGTATTCGTTTCAAGCAAACATGAATATCATTACTCATTGTAAGTAATCTAGTTACGTTCAAATAATATTTTCTATGTTATTTTATTGTTTACTTTTGTTTATTGTTGTGACTCGTTTTTTGTTACTTGACGTATTTTATTTTTATTCTATTTCTTAATTTTTCATCGACTTTTAATGGTTTCCTAAATAAAGTGTCTGAACTTAAATGTGCTTTTCATTTTGCTTAGATTTAAAATACAAAAACAGCCCGCCTGTTTTTTATACGATTCCACTTTTAACTGTACACTTTGTTGCCTGTTTGTGATCTTACCCTATATTGTTTTGGAGACGCACGGAGATCGCCGAATCAGCGCATTAAAATGCAGTTCAATGACTGAATAACGTTGTACAAATGGAAAAGCAAATACAAATAATTGTGGCTGTGTCATCCTAACATATTCACTTTACTTATTAAAGTTGAAAAAAATGTTGCTTGCAAAGACGTACGAAATGAGGTTGTATTTAACCTTTAAATGTCGTCTCGCCCTTGTGAACTCTACGTCTCGTCGTTGTATGTACGAAGTCAAATTTATCATTTTAACGTAGTAAATGTAATGCTCTACTTCTTCTATAACACTTTTCCAGTTTCCTTCTTATTTTTACCACAATCCATGCAATGTCCAGGTAATGAGATTAGTATATTTATACATCAAGCCAATTAGACTACAAAGCGTGCCAAATTAATATTAAGTAGGTACAAGATTACAAAGAGGCTACCTTTGTTAAGGGTAGGTATATCGTGTGGATACATCTCTTTAGATGTATCCACACGATGTACCTACCTGATTATTGCGGCGATTGCTTATGCGACTAAGGTTTGCTTTGATGAAAATAACTAAAAATTCGTTTTCCCAGGTATGAAGAACTAGCTAGATCGTTTTGTCCGCACCCATAAAATCTTATAATTACTTATTGCGAATTCCGTAGGAGTCGTTAGAGACGTTTCTGAGATATTTGGAATAATATAGATTACCGTGTTTGAATTAAAGTAGGTACCTATTAGATATACTGTCAGGAAAGAAAACAGGCGAATGAATTCGATTCAGTTATTTTTCCCTTAATCGAAGAAAAGTGAGTACTTTACTAGAGTGTAAAAGCAACCACAGCCATTAAGGAAATAAAAAAGTGAACAAGCTTAAGTAGCTCAAACAAGTTAGGTAAGTATTTGCTTTTGGTGGAGCATTTTCAGCAAAGTCGGTTGTCAAATTTTCCTCTTTTTGTGCAAAAATCTGTGCCATTCACTTCTGAGCTCTCTTGCCTTCAGTCCGGGCGACCTAAATCTGTTGGCGGTCATTCTGAACTATTATATTAGAAATGTAGTATTGTAGGTACTTGCCTTTTACCCATACCTACGTGCATCAGGGCCTATATTCGAAGTCTTAAATAGGGATCTCGCTGTTCCCTATAGGATCGCTCACGCATCGCGTGAACTTTAAGCAGCTAGAATTAAAGTTCAACTTGACGCGTGAGCGATCCTGGGAACAGCGAGATCCTTATTTAAAACTTCGAATATAGGCCCTGGAATCGAAAGCTCATAAAATCAATACGTTAGGTCAGGCAAATGAAACATCGGCGATATCCAGGACTGACTTCTGATATCAAAACAACTAAGGTTTGATGCCCAATTAGTTAGGTAGGTATACTCCAAAAAGACTCCCGTATAGCTCTTAATACAAAAAACAAGATGTCATCTTGCATTCATTGCATTCCTGAAAGTCATTCCACCCAAGATTCTGTTTTATAAACGTTCACAAACTTCGAAATACTCCAACATGAATGTCCAATTACTTATAGGTTACCATTTCACAAACATAAATTGTGAATTACAAGCAAAACTCTCCCGGCTGCTATCTATGGATAAATGAAAATGCCTTTGCAGCTCCGATTTAGTTCCATCTCGGGAATATGAGACACGAGTGGTAAAGTTATGCTATTCAATTATTTATTGAGCTAGTCGGCACGCGGCTCTACACTACGCCAGCGCAGCCTCACGGCATAATAAAGTGTCCAGCATTTCTAATAAACGTCGACGTCCCATGTATGTTCCACATTGCACTCGTACCTTAGTAAGTACGTATAGTGTACTTACAGTACATACTTTCATGACTAGCCACAAAGTCTCGGTAAAGGCTCACATGGCTGTAGTATTTATTTAAGGAGCTCCGCTCGCTCGTGGTTCAACAGCAGCAGTCTAAGCATAAAAAAATTGAGTACATGAGTCTATTCCGCCGCTCCGCAGTCGAAGGATTTTACGTATCTAAATCTAATATGGCGCACGGCGAAGCTATTTATTATTGAGTAGTTAATCTTCACTTACGCCCAGTTCCTCCTTCTTAAATCCACAAAACGCCTCGTTTTGGTTACGGACGGTTATAATTTGACATTTTGCTCTAAAGACAATCTGACAAATTATAACCGTCCGTAACCAAAATGAGGCGTTTTGTGAATATAGAAACCCGGCCTTAGTCCACATACAGGATACAAGCGAAAGTTGGGTGGACATACCATGCAGATAAATTCACAAGTAATCTCAAATATCTCACCTAGGTAATAGGTACATAAAAAAAAACAGTTTTCCAGTAAAAACTTGATCTTCGGTAAGAGCTATAAGTCGGTTAATAAGCCGGCCAATTTGCAAGTAAGTGCACAGTGGCGAGATGGAGATTAGCTGTGTGGAGAACTCATTACCGGTCTCAGCCCGAGGCGGACACTACGATTCAAACTACCTCAGTAAGTCACAGTTAACGCTCTTCCACTCTAACCATTCACAAAATGGATAGAACCGAGAGAGACAGCGATAAGAGAACGTAAGAAAACTCTGGAATGATTGTGAAAAGCCACGAGAGGAAACACCGCTGCTTCCTATCACGCCGACTGAGCAATCAAAGAACTTAATCCAATTCGTGGAAAAAAATATCAGCTTGGAAAAGAACGCGAATTTTAAACCGACTGCACAAAAGCTAAATAAAAAGATCTCGGAATAAAAAAATGATAATATTTAAAACCAGTTATAAAAGGTATAGGTTAAATGTAAAATTTGAATTTGGGAAAAGGAGGAAAACTTATTTTGTGAAATATTAACAAACAATGGTTGGTTACCAAATGGTTACGGCCTGAGGAAAATTAATGGAATTAATTAACAATGAATCAATTTTAATCACACAAAGGATGCAAAATATGTCTACTATCCGTAGCACCTAAACATCAGTAAAACGCAACGCACTGTGCTACCATAGGAGGTACTTTAACATAGTAAACCCGACTTAAATGACACAAAACTCGACAGGACATAATTATTATGTTTTCGCAGGTATACGTGCAAGTCGCTTCATGTTGGGGCTAAAATAATACACCGCTTACATAGACTCAAAATCTATAATAGGTACTTTACTTACATGTACTTACGTTTGGCAAGTCCATCATCCATTTTGGTGTAGGCCACCTTCAATCCTCCACTAGTCCTATCCTGGGCTGCGTGAATCCATTTCTTGCCAGCCAACTTCCTGATGTGATCTCTCCATCTCATCTGAAGTCTGCCCCCGCGGTCTTTTGTATCCCCGAGGTTTCCTTTCAACAAACATGACCCTTCCTTTGGTAAGTGTGTAAAAGTAGTTCTCAGTCGTTAATACAAAATTACTAGGTTGAAGAAATAACCAAATCCCCGATGAAAATGGCTAAGTTCCACTAAGGAATGGCAATAATCAATCAGCTGTCCACTTAGGTACGATACACTCCTTTCGCTAAAAATCAATAGCTGCTTACAAGAAACTAAGTTCTTAATAAGTACCACACGAGTATTCTCATCATCCGAGTTCAATATCAAAGTACGAATAGATACATTAGTTTTATACACCTATTTTATATTCTAATGTAACATTATGTATACCTACATGCCCATGAACGTTCAGAGATGTATAGAGGATAGGTAAAGTGAATACCACTGAGCTTTTCGGTGAAGGAAAAAATCGTGAGGGAACCTGCACACGCATCTGCGAAGTAATTCAAAGATGTGCGTGTAAAGTCCCAATCCGCACTATTCCCCGCGTGGGGACTATAGCCCAAATTCTCTCATCACGAGGAGGCCTGTGCCCAGCAGTGGGACATAAATTCACTGTTATGGTGGTGGTGAGTAAACCAACGTTATCTAGCTGCCAAAACTTGTTTTTTTAAGAATATCAAAAGAAAACGAAGCTAATAGTATCAAAAGCATCTAGTCTTGTATTAAAATATCTACAGCCCTGAGGCAAATGTGATATCGTTATTCGTTACTTACGAAAGGATTTCAAGGTAAATTAAGTAAGAGTATGAGGTATGATGGCGTAATATTCCCGCCACACATGAGTGGATCAGCATGATTGCCTGGGTAATGAATGAAATATGGAGTAGAGTCGTTCACTTGTGAGCTGAAAATAAACTAAATATACTTCAAAATATTAAATTTTCCAAGAATGTAATATAAGCTTAGAATTTCTCGGTAAAGCTTCTAATATAATAGCATTGATACTAATGTGACAGTGGGCGGTATTTCTATGCTAGAGCAACTTCATACAAATGAAGTGGAACGCTTGGATACGGCGGCGGATTGTCTTTATCTAAATAACAAAACACGTGCTGAATTAAATATTTATTTACACATGTGCCGTCGTAATAATAATAAGGTATCGATTATTTAAGAACAGAATAGAATGAGCGTTTCTTTCCTAAAATTTCAAAGGCACTTCATCTAACTAAAAGTTATAGAAATGAACACTAAATGAACAAGGATTCGCACCTTGTTAATTTAGTGTTCATTTTAGGGGAAAAACTATAGTAGGTACCAATGCCAAAAATTCTGAGGAGGTACCTATGCGTTAATCCCAAATAACTTTTGTAGTTAACCATACGCCGTATAAGACAATAAAGAATAGACAAGTAAGAATGTAAGTAGGTAGGTAAAAACTAAAACAAAACTTAATTACTTTACTACCTACTAATATCAATTACTGCAAATTTTAACTTATTCCACGGAGCATCATTCCTGCGATTGGCGGTCTGCGAGGAAAGTTCTGGAAGTTTGGTACAATAAGGTGTAGTTAGCATGTCGCTCGTGTAGTTAAGGCCATGGCTGTTCTATTAAATAACCGATGTACGCGGAAAACCAAATACTGTTCGAGCTCACGAAACAATGGCCTTGTAGGTAATATTCTATTTAATCTAATAAATCATTAAAAGCCAATGATTATGACGGATTAATTATAGGTTTCAGATGAAAACTATGTAAATATCGCAGGGTTTAGGTAAGTTGGGTTGTTCATTTTGATAATAAGGGAAAGTACCAGTTAATTTAATACATAAATAAGTGTTAGAGCGAAGAACTATTACCCTGATCACGAATCAAGGTTCATTACCTACTTAACTGATTTCTCTGGCAAAACTCTTAGCTCTCCTCTACTGAAATTGTAGCTAAAGGCTAAGCCTGAGTTGCAAAAAAAAGTTAACGTCTGTTAAATATCACCTCCCTAGAAATACCTAGTAGGTCCTACACTAAAAGCCCTCGCCCACTGCGTTTGTAAATTGAGCGCGGTGCATCGCTACAAAAAGTCACCGTGGGCGAGGGCCCTAAAATTTAAGTAGCAATAAATAAGCAAAGTGTCGGCAGACCACCTGCCCGATGGTCCGATGACTTGAAAGCGACAGCAGGACTAGTCTGGATGAGGGAAGCGGACAACCGCTCTAAATGGAGAGAGATTGGAGAGGCGTATGCCCAACGGTGGGCGAATACACGCTGATGAAGAAGAAGAAGAAGAAGAAATAAGCAAATATTTTCAGTAAGTAAGTATGCATAACCTTAAACAGTGCTCTCAAAAATACTCGGAGCACTCGGTTCGCGGCGGAACTATCTTCATAAAGACAGCTGCGGAAAGTTTGGCAAGTTAGGTTAGTTCTTCACGCAGAAATACAGTGTGGTAGGGTTAAGGTTAATGGAGGTCAGAGGAAACCAATACCCAGTTTTTTTTTTTGTAGAAATGTCTACCTTTTCAGACGTCAAATGTCATACGAGATTAACCTATTGTTGGTGCTCTTATCTCTCCATGAATTACATGATGATATTATAAGTAAGGATTCACAATCAGCCGGAGAAAAATGGCCCATCGAAACGGGTGCCCGAACAACTCGGGCACCCGTTTGGCGCTCAGTGAATTTGACACTTAAGTCTTATAGTGTTAGGTTTACTTTTGTATGAAATATTTATCTTGACACGTATTATATGAAAATACGTTCCAATACGCTAATAACGTCCAAAGGCTATTAGCGTATTTTAACGTATTTTCTAATGTCAGTTTGCTCCATATATTTTGACATATTCTGTTAGGCACTGTTCATTCATATGTTATTATAGGTCAATGATGAATTACCATATTAACATGGATCTTTTTGGGTTATTTTGCCGCACAAAACTCTCCGAGCAGTGTTTACAGTGTCTGAAACAAAGCGGTTACCTACACAACATGTTTGGAGTTTGTGTTACATTTAATATTTCAACTAATAATAAGTCTGTAGAAGAAGTCGCGTTTGAAACTTGAAAATTAAAAGAAACTATCAAGTCGAGGAGACTATATAAACGATACTAAACACAACAGCGATTTTTAGAAAAATTGTCTGTATGTATGTATGTATGTCCGGATTTAACTCGAAAACTATGCAAAAAAAAAGAATTGGGGTAGTTTATAACACTAGTCAACAACCTACTTTTTATCCCGGAAAAATCACTGTTCCCGCGGGAATGCTATTAGCGAATTCCACGCGGACGAAGTCGCGGGCAGAAGATAGTATTTCAATAAAGTGGATATAAACATGATTAGAAAAACATTTTATATTTAAACGATAAAACTGGGTGATGAACGTTATCCGCACCGCAGTTCGATGCACCTTGTGTACCTATATGTATAAATCTTTGGACGCACGCATAGCGCGCGCCAATATCGCCGTGCCAGCTCACTCGACTTTTACATAGTTTTACGCCCTCAGCGGAAAGTCTATTGAGAACTACTTAGGCAGTACAAAATATGCAAAAATAAGGTCAGAAATGAGGTTGAGGATATTGAAACGACGATTCAGCAACTTCGTAGGCAAAACTCGATGTATACTTGCTTACTTAATCTAGAGCCTACCATGTTATAGTTTAGTAGAACCTATTATTATTATTTTTACTAAATTTAATGGAGAAATACCATTGACCTAATAATAACATATGAACGAACAGTGCCTAACAGAATATGTCAAAATATATGGAGCAAACTGACATTAGAAAATACGTTCCAATATGCTAATAACGCCTCTTTATAGTATGTGTCAAGATAAATATTTTATACAAAAGTAAACCTAACACTATAAGACTTAAGTGTCAAATTTACTGAGCGCCAAACTGGTGCCCGAGTTGTTCGGGCACTCGTTTTGATGGGGCCATTTTTCTTCGGCTGATTGTGAATCCTTACTTATAATAGATCAATGAGAAATACATTACTTTCTTCTTGTCAATTATCAGTTTTTTCAGTCTATGAGATACCGAGAAGGCGTAGAAGACAGAAGAAATGACTAATTGTCCCCTCATTGTCAATTCTGACAATGTCACTTCCACTTGGCGTATTATTTACAGCTGAAAATGCGTCCTACAGCGCAATATAAGCCCGTGAGAATGAAAGAATATCCTTTAGTGGCTTAGTCGTTCCGCAATAAAGTTTGAAGCTACTTATAAAGTTTACAATGAGTATGACAACCAACGCCCGTTGGTAGTTTATCTGCGAATGCCAATAGCCCGAGTGCTACGCGTGCCGTCATGGAATGACCTCCTGCCGCTTACATGGCAGCACCACTGGGACGGCGGCACCGGCACGCTCCATAATAATGGCAGCGGCGTCTATCTCACCCTCCACGATGCCCACATCCCCACAATCTCAGGCGGACCTCTTGTCGGCACCTACTGTCTGCACAGAGTCAACTTCCACTGGGGACCGTGCAACCAAAATGGAGCCCATCATCTCATAGGCGACACACCCTGCGCTATGGAAATACACGCAACGTATTACAATTCCTGCAGTGATTTTCCTCATGGGAGGAGTGCGCATTCTGAAGACATGGTCTCGTGGGCAATAGTGGGCATGCTTTACACCGAGGGAGCTTATAATCGAATGTTCGAACCAATAGCTAAAAGCCTTGACTGTATACAGCAACCTAAATCTACAACTGAAATCAAACACAACCCCCTGTCGTGGTTTAAACGCCCGAATTTAGACCAGGACTACCTCACCTACGTAAGCGAACTTCCAGGCACTTCTTCATTTGTAACCTGGATTGTGTATGACAAACCGAATACCTTGTCCAAAGAACAAGTTGACGTATTCCGCACAATACTTAAAAATGATAAAAAAGCAATGTTGGAAAATAGATGTAAATTGCCTATAAATCCGATGGGAGGGGAAATTGTTTTCGTGCGCGATATCCTTTTTGCCATCTCGGACGAACTGGATTGAATGACGGCGTTCAAAGTCAATCTAATTTACGACCGGTAAGGCTACTTTCAAAACAATGCTAATTAAAATCGGGTTTTAGGGTTGAAAAGTCTTAAGAAAGCACGAAAATAAAATCGCTTATTCTATCAAAGTAATTTCGTATTATTTAAGAACCCCTGTCTGATAACCAAAACACAGATATATGTATCTGTGTTTTGGACATTTATATACCAAAACGAAGGAAATATATACATACATATTTGGAGGAAGCAGGAAGGTGTGTTATTGGATTATTTACCGGCGGTCGGCGCGACGGGAAGCTTGCATGCACTTCCATCTTGTGCGGTTTATCGAGCCGCCTGGGATGCTACTCGTATCCCGATACCCAGGTTTTATGAGGATTGCAAAAATGTTGTTTTACCATTAAAAGTGTCTTTCACTTTCCTATTTCGATCAGCTTTCAGAAACGAGCATCAGGACGATTTTCTAAAAGTTCGCTCGTATCACAGCCCGTATCTACGAAACAAAATAACGATAACTTTTTTCTATCCAGCGTTGATTTAATTAACCACTATAGCCCAAACCACCACCAATTAACCACTTGTGAAAAACAACATGAAAATCGGTATATTCCCCAGATCAGGTCTTACAAATAATCATATAGACAAAAATTTTTTTTAAAAATCGCTTATTTCTACACTTTAGTCGCCACCATTATTTTTTATTAACAACTTTAATTTCTACATACAGCCACACTGAACTCTGCATAGTAACTATAGCTGGATAAAATGTGTGGGTAACACTAAATTTTCCTATTTTTATAGCTGTCTAAAATAACCAAGTACTCATACGAAACCTTAACACGATAACACGAACCCGAAAGTTGGCCTGAAGTTGGTTTGCGACTGTCTAAGACAACTGAACTTTTAACTACTTCCTGAAAGAATAGTTATATGGTAGTTGAAGTGTCTAACTAATAGGATTACGAGGATCTACTTTTGAGATAGACCTACCATTCGGCAATTAAATGAAGTTTCACAAATCCACATTTGTTGACTGCTGAGACACATTTAAATAATTTTTACAACCACCATCACAACAGACGTGGGGACAATTAGTTTCTAGAGATAATTAATGCCTTATTATCCATTTAACGGTATTTAATATGTACCTACCTAAGTATTTGTATATTCAGGTGTCTTATTGAACTTCTAAGGATTGGTGTAAAGGGAAACATTCAATCAATCAATCAATCTTTATTCGCATAAAATGTAGTACATAAGATGGTATACATATAAAATTTTAAGTGCTAAGTACACCTTACCAGCAACTGGCATGCGAAAATATAAAACAAGGTTCCTAACTAGCAAACATATTATATTATTAGTATTTAGCCATTGAAATAATCACGTACCTACTTAAATTTAATGTCAAGATTTGTAATAGTCAAAATATTCATTAATAGAGTAAAAACATTCGTGTGTCAACCAATTTTTGAGCTTAATCCTAAATAATTTATTCCATTCCATTACATTCCACTTATTCTTAAAGCCTTTGCTGTAATGTTGTTCGACTGCCAACTTCCCTGATTATTTGTGTATTCAGAAAACAAGCGAGTTCACGGTTCGTTCAAATTTTAGCAAACAACGCGCGGATCGTGGTCGACCGAGTCGAGAATACAAGATAATAATGCAATTAAATCCAGAGCAAACCGAAGATTTAAAGATTAAATCAGCTAAAACTCCAGTCTCTCAGTGGTCACGAAATGCGTAGCTGTCTACCGATCTTGGTAACATTGGCATCGCAATTAGAGAGTCGAGGTCGCATTACCATTTCAATTGTAGAGAATGAACGCTGCATTCAGCGTCTGAGTAACACCTCTCCGTTGAATGAAATCCTGGTTAGTTGTTTTCAGCTTCTTCTAAGTAGGTACGCGACTCGGAGGGGATGGGAGCCAATTACGAGGTGCATAATTTAAGTCGCTTGTTTGCACGCAAATAAACTGATTTCTTTTTAGAGACGAAAGGGAAAAGCGCTTGAAAAAGTTTATGCCGTCCTTTGTTAAACAGAACGGAACAATATGAAATTAAAATACGAGTACAGGCGTAACTTCAACAAAAATAATCTGGTTTTTTAACGTCGACTCTCGTTTGCAAATTAATTACGAAGTTACGTAAAAAATACTATATTACGAAGTTACTACCTACTGGTGTTAATTTTACGAAGAGAAATTTTAGATTTCAATCAGAGAAAATGATAATAAGTAGATAAATCCTGTCCTTCTCTATGGAATATCTGCTATGCTTAGTTTAATGGAATTAAACCTCTTGCAGCTAGAGTTTTTATGTCATAACGCTTTCACAAAATGAGATTAATAATAATTAATATAGAAAATACAATGCAAAGCAATTTCTCATTTTGTGAAAGCGTGACACTCCGTTAATTCTCATCTGTCGAACTTTACTCCTCTGAAATCTTTTTTCTTGCGTTTCACACTTTTACTGCGATATTTTTTATGATTTTGACAATAAAAATAACTTTAGTTTTGCTTAATAAAATTGAACAAATTAGAAGGCGGCAGATATTTTAAACAAAAGTTCCCCAAAGGAATTTATACTTTCGGATCTCGAACTTTGAACATATACAGAATGTTCGGCACTTGAACCGTCAATTTTTTTTGGGATATTGTTGAGATTATTTGCTATCCAACTTGGTAATTCAATTATTAAAAAACTAAATACAATTGAGACCTTAAGGTCTCAAAGAAAAAATAAAAAAGAATTAATTCTTTTTAAATACTTTTCTAGCTTATGATCTTTCTAACGATATGCTACACATTATTAAAAAACTAATCTGAGCCAAATTATCGGGGATATTCCGTCAATAGGGCGGATGGAATTCTCTACCGGCCGGTCTCTTCCCCGATAGTTATAACTTAGATCTTTTCAAGTCGAGAGTGAACAGATTACTATCTAAGTAAGCATGTTTCACCTTCGACTACATCGTCACCTACCATCAGCTGAGATCGTGTACATACGACTTTATTTTTATAATCGTTTTTTTGAACCAAAACTAAAAAGTGTAAAAGGTTGGATTATTTTTCCACTATTTAAAGTAATTTTGTGGGTTGAGACACTTTGTACGTGTAGTATCGCTGACTGAGTGAAACGGAACTCTCTCTTCCGTACGTTTTTGTACACGATTTAATGGTGTCCAAATAAAATAGCTTTGCTAAATACAGTGGTTTAATTCAAGATATAACATTGGCGACGAGGACTTCCGGACAGCACGGTGTAACAAATGAACTAACGGGAAGAGCACAAAATTAACCAAAAGTAAGAAATTAATTACTTCAAATATTGATGTGTAAAATGAGTAATGGCGGCTGCTAATGCAGTTTGAGGTTATCTACAAGTTAATAGAAAGCCTGCCTGACAGTACTCTTTACCCTGCGGCGTTTAACTAGGTAACGTGAAATGAAACGTTAATATGACAGATCGCACACCTGACAGGTCAATATAGGAAACTTTGAGGAAGTAAACCAATGGACTCAACCGAAGAATATGACGTCAATGATTTGATTGGATTAATAAAACAAGGAAAAAGAAGTCATATTTACCGGTGTGGAAAAGAAATTTTATTACAAATAATAAATGAAGAAGGTTTACAGTGTCCGAAAAATCCAACTGTGGAGACTCTAAGAAAAATACTCAGTGATTACTATCAAAACAGGGACAAAAAACAACCTCAGTGCAATAAGAAAGTAATGACGAACTACGAAATTAAACCGTTTGATGGAGAAAACTGGGAGGCTTTTGAACAACAATTGGAATCGTTAATACTTTTAAACGATGTCCCGCAAGATAAACAAGTACCTTTGTTGATTACTAAAATAACGCCGCAGGTATTCGAAACATTACAAATTCTATGCAAGGACGAAAAACCCATTAAATTGGGCTACAAAGCGTTATGCGATAAGCTTCGTGAAAAATACACAAAAACTTTAACACTACTGTTAAACAGAGCCGAATTTCGTCGGCGTAATCAATTCCCAACAGAATCAATTGAAGAATATGTGCTATCATTACAAAAAGTGGCAAGGAAATGTAAATTTAAAGACGAACAAGACCAAATTAAGGAAAAACTTATAGATGGAATACACTCAAAAATAATAAAGTTTGAACTGATGAAACAGGGCACGGATTCTACATTGGAAGAATTAATCAAGTTGGCGAGAACTGTGGAGTCAGCTTACAAAACGTCCAATGGAGAAGAAAGCAACAGCATTGCGTATGTAAAATCAAGACCCATGACAAAAAACAGAACTATGGTTAAGAAGAACCAACCAAGTGGTACTAAGTGTTTTTGCTGCGGAAAGGATAATCATATCAGAAAAGAGTGTACCCTCAGACAAAAATATTGTTCTGAATGTGGCCAACAGGGCCACATATTTAAAATGTGTCCACGAAGTAAATATAAGAGAACAAATGTGCTGGAGGTTGATGAGAACCAAGAACAGACAGAGGAGCAAGGACTTGAAGATGTAAAAAAATTATATAAGGAGTATGAAACGTATACCTTTGACAGAGTAAGTAGAATAAAACCACATTTAATTGAGTTGACAATAGGAAAGGAACAAGTGGTACAGTTTGAAGTGGACACAGGTGCGGAGGTATCAGTAATGCCTCTGGATTTCAAGGATAAATATCTACAAGAGTATGAAATAGAGAAGTGTAATGTGACCTTTCGTAATTTTGATCAGACAGAGTCCCAGCCATTAGGTATTATTCATAATATACCAGTTAAATATAACAGTATGTGTAAGAACTTGAGCATATATATCTCAAGAGGTTCAACGCCCTGTTTAATTGGCCGAGATTGGTTAAGTCGTTTAAATATGTGGCCTCCTATTTTTAAAAAGGTAGCTCATTGTAAATCTAATGTATTGATTAATAATGTTTCAGAAGCCAGACAACTAATTGATCAAGAGTTCGCAGCTGTATTCAGCCCGGGGTGGAGTGAATTTAAAGGGGAAGCAATCTCACTGATTTTAAAAAAGGATGCCAAACCCAAATTTCTGCCGGTACGACGTGTTCCTTACGCACTTCGGGAAAAGGTAAAACTTGAAATAGATAGATTACAGTCCAATGGACGCATCGTGCCAGTAGAACAAAGCCAATGGGGCACTCCAATAGTACCCATCATAAAGCCAGATGGCAGTGTAAGACTTTGTGGGGATTATAAAGTTACTCTTAATCCTAACTTAGAGATTGACCACTACCCACTCCCCCATATTGAGGACATTTTTGAAACATTGAAATACGGGAAATACTACTGCGAACTTGATCTTAAAGAAGCTTATCTACAGGCTGGGTTGACTGAGGAAAGCCAAAATTTAACAACAATTGTAACCGAATTTGGAACATATAAATATAAATACTTACCTTACGGGGTTAATACTGGTCCTGGTTCCTTTCAGAGGTTAATGTGTAAAAAGTTACTAGGAATACCCAATACTATTGTGTTTATTGATAACATCTATGTGGCAGGCAAAAGTTTACAAGAAACTTACGAAATTCTAGTCATGGTACTTAAAAGATTAAAAGAATGTGATTTCAAATTAAAACAAGAAAAATGTAAACTTTTTACTACGCACATAGACGTGTTTGGTTTTCGGATCAATGAAGAGGGAATGAGCATAATAAAATCGAATATTGAGCCACTACTGAATGTTCCAGCCCCAACTAATTTGACCATGTTAAAGTCCTTTCTAGGAAAAGTTAATTATTATTCCAGATTTTTAAAAGACATGGCAAAAATTCTAACGCCATTATACGAATGTACAAAGGTAAATAAATTTAACTGGACTTTAGACTGCCAGGAGTCATTCGACAAAATAAAAAAAAAATTGGCTTCTGCAAACAACTTGACACATTTTAATCCAGACCGCCCGATTATAGTTACGTGCGATGCTTCAGATTGTGGATTAGGGGCAGTTTTATCAAATCGAGACGAAAATGGAGTAGTTACACCCATAGCATATGTAAGTAAAAAATTAAACTCAACTGAACAAAAGTATGCAGCTATTGACAGGGAAGCTATGGGTATTGTGTTTGCAGTTACCAAGTTCTACAATTACATTTATGGTAGAAAGTTTGAATTGGAAACGGACAGCTCAGCACTGGTCAGGATCTTTGGACCTACGAAAGGAATACCGAAAATGGCTGCAAAGCGGTTACAACATTACGCTATATTCCTGTCCGCTTTCAATTATACCATAAAACATATAAAAACAACTAATAACCCAGCAGACTATTTGTCCAGAAATCCTGAAACTAGCAAATGCAATAGTGAGTATGTGCACCCAATATGTGAAATAGACAATTTAAGACATATCATGTATACAAACAATACCGAAATTGATGACATAAATTACAACGCAATCCAGGAAAATACTAAAACTGATCCCCATTTAAGTAAAGTCTTGGAATATTGTTCGACAACATGGCCTGAAAGAAAATTAATAACATCTGAACTTTTACCATTTTACAATAGAAAAACAGAAATAAGTGTGGAACAGGGTTGCTTACTGTGGGGTCATAGAGTTATAATTCCAGCAATAAATCAAAAAACGGTATTAAGAAGTCTACATAAATCACACTTCGGTATTGTTCGTATGAAAGAAATTGCGCGGTCTTACTTTTGGTGGCCAAGTTTGAATTCAGAAATAGAAAACATAGGACAGTCCTGCATTATTTGTTTAACTAACATAAAAATCCAATAAAATCTCCAAAACCATGGCCAACCCCATCATCAGCATGGTATAGATTGCATGCAGATTTCCTAGGACCATATTATAATAAAATGTACTTAATAATAGTGGACAGTTACAGTAAATGGCCCGAAGCATTTGAAATGTCAAACATGACAGCAACTAAAACTATTAATACACTAGATAGGTTGTTCAGCCAGTTTGGGTACCCTAACCAATTAGTTACTGACAACCAGACTACATTCACTAGTTCAGAGTTTATGGACTATTGTAAAGAAAATAATATAAAACAAACATTTTCTCCTCCGTACCATCCGGCAACAAATGGGGCTGCAGAACGATTTGTACAAAGTTTTAAATCATCTGTTACTAAAATTAGGGAAAGTGGCTGCAGTATTAGCTCAGCAATCAATTTATTTCTGTTTGATTACAGAACTACACCTCATAGAACTACTGGCGTTACGCCAGCCCGTTTGTTGCTGGGGAGGGAATTGAGAAATAGATTTAGTTATCTAAAACCTCCACCCTTAAATGTAAGTCAACCGGACAAAGAGGGGAGAGGGGTAGGTAATAGAAAAGTGAAATTTGTAGCAGGTCAAAAAGTGATGGTACGAGATTATAGAAAAGGCCATAAGCCTTGGATAGTGGGTTCAATAGTCTCTGAATCTGTTCCAGATTTAACTTATATAATCGATGTCCAAGGTATGACCTGGAAACGACACATTGACCAAATGGTCTATTGTAATGAGGATATTGAGAGCAGTTAGCGTAAGTAGGTACTTATATCGTAGGCCAAGTCTAACTTGCATTTATTTATAAATGATGCCAAGATATACCTCCTTACGCTGGTCTGTATGATGGAAGAATAATACTTCAAATCTATAGTTGTAAGTAGTTGTATTTAGATAAATAAAACTAGAGTAGTTTTATTATAAGTCCGGGAGAGTGTAGTATCGCTGACTGAGTGAAACGGAACTCTCTCTTCCGTACGTTTTTGTACACGATTTAATGGTGTCCAAATAAAATAGCTTTGCTAAATACAGTGGTTTAATTCAAGATATAACAGTACGAGTAGTCCCTTTGGGACTATCGATTAAAATAAAAGGTATTATTATTTGAACAAACATGCATTATCAAGTACTTATTAAAAACAAATATTTGTCACTCTACAGTTTTTACTAAAAAAGTTAGAAACGTTCAAAGGTGAGATTAGGGTTATTTTAGGAAAAAAAGCATTTCTCAAAACTATGACTTAGGACACAAGGTCCTAGGGAGAAATGATGGAGAGGTCCTATAGGGTAAATAACCCTAACAATACCCCAAAAAATTTTTTTAATAAAAAAATTAAAACCACCTTCAAACTCCGACAGACTGCAAAGTCGGTGTCAAGTGAACCGACCCAAAGAAATAATAATCATATAGTGAATTTGACATTGACATCGCAGTCTGTCGGAGTTTGAAGGCGTTTTTTTCGGCTACAGTTTCCAAACATTACTATAGAAGTACATAAGTAACTCTGAAGTCTTCGAAATTGACACCAAAATCATCTACGTGCTAGCAAATTTCGAGGAGTACCCTCATTTTTTCATGAATCCCATCATCAGAACTGAACCAAATTAATATGGGACCAACTTGGAAGTACCACCTTTTGAACAAAAAAAGAATCATCGAAATCGGTTCATGTTTACTATTTATTTTTGGTGAACATACATTAAAAAAAAAGATTCCGACGAATTTAGAACCTCCTCCTTTTTTTGAAGTTGGTTAAAACATGAAGGTCCATGTGCCGAACATCCTGTATAAATGTTTGTGTTCCTAACGAATTACAGACCTCCAACGTTATGTGGATTCCTAAAGGTCCATAAATCCCTCGTATCGATTCAAATAACACATTTCGCAAAAAGGGTGCCTTCGACATGACAACATGATTTACGCGTATATTAAACGGGAAACAAAGCAGGTTCGTGTTATTTTATTACTCAAGGAGCTTTTACCCGCGACTTCGTGTGCAGGGAATATTTAACACTAATTTGCAAAGCCCTTTTTTCAGGATATTTTTAAAACCTTTTCCGGGATTACGGGATTTCCGGGATTCCCGGGATTACAGGATTTGTGGGATTCCCGGGATTACAGGATTTGTGGGATTCCCGGGATTTCTATCCAAAGTCCTCTTCCGGGGTCCCTCTAACGAGTTTCCGGGATTTTCCGGGATTACTCGAGATTTCCGGGATAATAGGTAGCCTATTAGCTTATTCTAGGTTACAAACTATCTGTTTGCCAAATTTCATGCAAATTGGTTGAGCCGTTTTAGCGTGATTGAGCAACAAACATCCTAACATCCAAACATCTAAACATCCAATCACACAAACTTTCAGCTTTATTATATTAGTAAGATGAACCAAATCCTGTATTAGCTTAAATAATACATATACCAAAATAAGAGCTTTAGCTCGGGTGAAAATAGAGCTAAAATGTATTTTCCCGGATAGGTCGATTATGTTCTTCCGTAAACCAGCGTAAAAGTTTAAATTTCAGCGAACTCGTTAGAGCCGTTTTCAAGAACGTGAGTACAAATAGGTATATGTAACTTATATACAAATATTGTTTACATAGTATATAAGTGCACAATAAACTGCGTGATTAATTTCTAAGGCCCTTCCCATATTTCATGTAATATATTCATGGAATATCGGTGAAGGCACAATTCCGCCGTGGTCAACGCAACGCTCAAAGGGCCCTGACATTCTTTCCATTATAATATTCATGTCCGATGGGAGACGTATCCTATTACTAGGGATTATTTAACAACACACACTATATATAGTAGGTACACCGCTTCGCTTCCGAATTCTAAATTATGTTCGACATAAAGAATCTGACAAATGTTTACCGGCCGTAGCCGAAACGAGTCATACTTAGGTACCTTTAGGATACCTTGCCTATAATATCTAGCTAAATAGGGATATAATGAATCGTGATTTAGGTATTTAGGAGATCCCTATTTAGGAAAATGAATGAGGTCTTTGACAAACATTATAAAAAGCCTTAAGTGGCAGTGGGCGGGGCACATTGCTCGCAGGACTGATGGCCGATGGGGCAAGAAAGTCCTGGAGTGGCGTCCGCGAACCGGTAGACGAGCTGTCGGTAGGCCTCCAACAAGATGGAGTGACGACCTTGTAAAGGTCGCGGGAACGCGGTGGATGCGAGTGGCACAGGACCGGTCTGAGTGGCGCGCCTTGGGGGAGGCCTATGTCCAGCAGTGGACGTCTATCGGCTGAAATGATGATAAAAAGCTTCGGGTGGTCTATACACTAATTAAAGCCTCAAGGTGTAAATATGTGCTTGAAAGGGTGGCAGTTCTCAATCTGCGTAATAACGGGGAAACCCGCTCCGGTTTACGCACGGGGCACGACCCGCGATGGCGAAACCGGTGTACACCTCTCCACGCCCTTAGCTGCTTACTTCAGTGTCTCTCCCTCGCTAACCGTGCGGTGGCCTGTAGATATAGGTGGCCCACGAAAGCTAGCCTCTTGGCTAGTGCGTAAGCGGCGAGTCACCGTCTGCCTTGCCTTCAATTTGTGAGACATTGTGATCAGGCAGATGTCCGTTATCTCACTCCATAACCCCATTTCCAGTCCACACCTCCCATCCACATAGCCCACTCCAAAGTCTCTTCCTTCCTCGGCAATAGTTTGACAACTGGGGAGGGCTGTCCGCCAGTACAACCTCATGTTGTATTGGGAGAACAAATCTCATTTTTTAGTAAAAGGTACCAAAAGCCTCGTCATGTTGGCTCCGGCCCCATGAATGCGAATGACCGAGTCCCAAACGACCCGTGACATGAAAATTTACCAAAAAATAATAATAATATCAAATTATTTAAAAAAAAAATCCTTACTTGGTTACTTATATATACAAACTAGGTGCCGAGTGGGTGCGCGAGCTGCGAGCAGCTCGCGTAATACCGACGCTAAGATTTTGCCAAAAGGCTTTTTTATGGTAGCGGTTCGGGTTTGTAAGATCGCAATTAATTAAAACGTTACCTACTTGCACTTTATAATAGCAGAGGTTCGTTTTTTTCTGCCTGTCGCTTTGTTTTGAGAGGTCGCAGTTCAAAACTGACATACCTGCACTTTTCAGGTAGCGGTTTGATTTTGCGAGGTCGCAATTCAAACCTAACCTAACCTTAACTATCTCTACTATTATGGCATCGGTTCGGATTTGTTCAAACCTAACCTAACCTATCTGCACAATATAGCAACAGTTTGGACTTTCGATGTCACGGTTCAAATCTAATCTAACCCCCATGCACCTTTTCGGGCAGCTGTTAGATTTTGCGAGGTCGCAGTTCAAGCCTAAACTAACCTTTGCACTTTCTAGCAACAGTTCGGATGTTATGGCAATGGTTGGTTTTTGCGAGATCTCAGTTAAAACCTAACATTACCTAAGGTTACTCTCCCTTTTTTTCTGACAGCGGTTCGGTTATGTGGGATCTGATTTACAAACTTTGCCTGCACTTTTCAGGCAGCGACTTGGTTTTATAAGGTCAAACCGAAACTAAACCATCTCGACTATTTTGGCAGCATTTCGGATTTGTGAGATCAAAGTTCAACGCTAACCTGGCCTAATTGCACTTTAAGTATTTTTTATACTTTTGGTGTAGGCAAACAGTAGTTTTCTGGCAGCTGTTGGATTTTGCGAGGTCGTAGTTCAAACCTAACCTAAACTATCTGCACTTTTTCGGACAGCAGTTAGATTTATTCCGACTGTAAAAAAAATGCCAAAAGGTTTTTTGTGGTAGCGGTTCGGGTTTGTGAGTTCGCAAATATTTTTTTTATCTAAGCTACATGGATTAGTTTTGTGAGGTCACAGTTCAAACCTAACCTAACCAAGAGTACCTTTTCTGGCAGTGGTTCGGATTTGTAAGATCTTTTCAACCCTTACATAACCTATCTGCATTTTCTAGCAGCAGTTCGGTTTTTCGATGTCACGGTTCAAACCTGACCTAACCTACTTTTACTTTTCTGGCAGCTGTTACATTTTGCGAGGTCGCAGTTCAAGTCTCACCCTACTAACTTGCACTTTTGGTAGTCTGTTTTATGGGGACGCGGTTCAAATCTAACCTAACCTACCTACATTTTTCGGGCAGCGGTTCAAATTTGAGGGATTACAGTGCAACTCTAACTTAACTTACCTGCACTTTCTAGCAGCGGTTTGGATTTTTTCTGGCTTTGGTTTGGTTTTGTAAGTTCGCAGTTCAAACCTCACCTAACCAGTTCCCTAGTGGAACGCATAAATCAAAACGCATAATCTCAAAACATATGAAAATTCTACGCATGATTTCAAAACGCATAAAGTTTTAACGCATAAACTTTAAATACTACCAATATCCCACCCAAAATTATGCTAAATCATAATTATGAAAACATTATGCATAATTTTTCATGGTTTACAACATTATGCGTTACAACTTTATGCATAAAAAAATATGCGTTATGACATGATGCGTTAAAAGATTATGCCATAGTACTGTTATGCCAAATGACAATTATGCCACATGAAGGCTATGCGTTAAAATTTAATGCGTTATTCATTATGCGTTTTGACATTATGCCAAAAAAATATGGGTTCAAAGGGGCACCCAGCCTAACCTCTGCCTGGACTTTTCTGGCAACGGTCCGGTTTCGAGGGGTCACAATTCAGACTTAAAAAACCCTACCTGTACTTTTCAGGCAGCGATTTGGTTTTATGAGGCCGCAGTTCAAACCTAACCTAACCTACCTGTACTTTCCTTGCAGCTGTTAGATTTTGCGAGGTCGCACTTCAAGGATAACCTAACCTACCTGCATTTTTTGACAGCAGTTCCGTTTTTTGAGGTCGCAGTTCAAATCTCACTCTATTTTTGGTATCGGTTCGGTATTGCGAGATCGCAGTTTAACCTTAACCTACTTTTACCTTTCCGGTGGCAGTTACATTTTTAACCGACTTCCAGAAATGAGGAAGCTATGTATTCCACTGCACACATGTATGTTTTTTTATGTATGTTTACTGCACCACATTTGATTTTCAAAATTATTATTTATTTATTTATGATCGAGCTGGTTCTTTAGACAATTATGACATGGGTTAAATCTAGCCTAACATACCTACCTGCATTTTTCTGGCAGCGGTTCGGATTTGAGGGATTACAGTGCAACCATTACCTGCACTTTTTAGCAGAGGTTGGAATTTCTTTCTAGCTGTGGTTTGTTTTTGAAATTCCCCCTTAAAGGGTTAAAGGGAGTTGAAAGTTTGTATGAAACTTCTAAACCGCTAGGCCTAGAATCAAAAATATTGGCAGAAAGCTTGCTCTTATGTCGTAAATGGGCACTAAGAAATATTTTTTGGAAGTTTTCCCTTACAATTTTCCCTTTGGGGTAAAAATTCAAGGGGGTTGAACGTTTTCATGAAACTTCTAAACCGCTACCTTAGCTAAGAAACATGAAGTTTGCCAGAAACGTTTCTCTTAGACCAAAGTGGGCACTAAGAAAGGAGTTTTGGAAATGTCCTCTTAAGTGGATTAAAATGGGGGTTAAAAGTTTCTATGAAATTACAGCAGTTTTAGAGTTGGACGCGGAAAGTATATTGCCAATCGTTTGCGATGCTGATTACGACCAATAGTTTTTCAATACGAGTTAAAAATTAGTGGCGCGCATAATTGAGTCCAGGGGAAGGAAACAGGCTACTTTATTAAGTTCGGCGTACACGGGGTCAGTGTTTATCCCGGAAGTACGCTTAGACCCCGCGGGAATGCGTATCGGTTCGGTTTTGCAAAATCGCAGTTCAAACTTAACCCACTCTTACCTTTCCGGCGGCAGTTAGATTTTTAACTGACTTCCAGAAATGAGGAAGCTCTGTATTCCACTGCACACAATGTATGTTTTGCACCAAATGCAGCGGGGGGTTGATGTTAGCTCAGGTAGATGCTGCTGGCACGGAGATCAGCGGTGGAATCCGAAGACACGAAGACAATGTCTAACTTATTAAAATATCTAAATCTTGAAGACTGGCCCTATTACTGCCCTAACACTGTCTAACTAAGAAATAATAGATTTTAAGTCGAATTGATATTATATTTTGAGAGATGCGTACTTTACAATGATTATAAAAAGACTCAATAAAATAAATGCTAGCCAATTCTACGCTTAAAATTACCTATTTTTGGAAGAGAATGTGACAACTTACCGATTGTACTCGGCCAGTCTCCACAGTATGCATCACATTTGATTTTCAGATTTTTTTTTTTATTTATGATCGAGCTGGTTATTTAGACAATCATGACATGGTTAAAATCTAGCCTAACCTACCTGCATTTTTCTGGCAGCGGTTCGAATTTGAGAAATTACAGTGCAACAATAACTATTTAACCTACCTGCACTTTCTAGCAGCGGTTGGGATATTTTTCTGGCCGTGGTTTGTTTTTGAAATTCTGCCTTAAAGGGTTAAAGGGAGTTGACAGTTTGTATGAAACTTCTAAACCGCTACCTTAGCTTAGAAACATGAAATTTGCCAGAAACGTTTCTCTTAAACCAAAGTGGGCACTAATAAACTTTTGGAAATTTCCTCTTAAGTAGAGTAAAATGGGGGTTAAGAGTTTCTATGAAATTACAGCAGTTTTAGAGTTGGACGCGGAAAGTATGTTGCCAATCGTTTGCGATGCTGATTACGACCAGTAGTTTTTCAATACGAGTTAAAAATTAGTGGCGCGCATAATCGAGTCCCGGGGAAAGAAACATGCTACTTTATTTAGTTCCATCGCATTATTATTACCTCTCACCAATACATTTGGCTGTGCTATACGAAATGTGAGAAAAGTGGAAAAAAATCCTTGCGCCAGTTTTGCCAGTTTATTCTGACGAAAATGGTCAAATGTCATTGCAACGACCGCAACAAATTATTCAGTGTAATTTTTTCATCAAAAATGTTTCTCCTTCTACTTTTCAACTTTTTGAATCAAAAGTCCAAAAAAATGTATGGACAAGTGAAAAAAAAACTAAACGTGGCAATGGCAACACTCTTGACTGAGTCCTACACAAAAACAAAGCAATCTGCTCAAATGTTGCCAACCTCGTAGTATTTCAACTCGAAAAACGCGATTTTTAGAGCTTTTTACAATTGCCCTTCTCGCTTCTCGCATCTAAAAATCGCGGGGTCCACAATTTTTTTGAAAAAAAAAAACAATGCCAAATGGCAAAATTGAGAATAAATCCAAGGAGATGAAAAAAAAAGTCAAAGAACAGGACAAAAACCATCACAACACGACCCTGCAAAGACACCTCGAAAATTCCAAAAATTCAAATTCAAATATCTTGGCGGCCATCTTGTTTTTCCATTTTATTCCAATTTATGCAAAACACTTGTCTTAAAATTATCCGAAAACGACACCAATCTCGGATAGGCGCCCTGATAAAAAAAAAGTTGGCCATGTGAGCTCGGCCGCCATCTTGAATTTTGGACATGTCAGATTTTTCCCATAGACACGGATGCAAACAGACAACATATTCCACAAATAAAAAAAATAAAAAAATAAAAAAAAAACATCCCTCATACATGACATTCACCCCCCACTGCTCCTTCGGGCGCTCTCTTCGACTTTTCGTAAAAAAAAATCCGGGCGCTATTGTTGCGAGTTGCCAGCGACGAAAATAGTCAAATGTCATTACGACATTGCCAGCCGATATTCTCATGCGATTTTTTAATCAAAAATATTTCTCCTTCTACTTTTCACATTTTTGAATGAAAAGTCCAAAAAAATGTATGACCGAAAAAAAAAAAACTCAACCTGGCAACACTCGCAGCCGAGCTCCACAACCGCCTTATACAAAGTGACCCGCTCAAATGTTGCCAACAGAAGAAAAATTCGCCTGGAAAAATGCCAATTTTCGTTGATTTTACAAAATGGCCGTCACGGAGTCCGCCATCTTGTTGAAAAAAAAAAAACAATCCCCGACAACAAAATCGAGGACATACCGAGCACATAGAGAAAAAATAACAAAAAATACACAAAAAAATCACCACGCCGCGACCCCGCAAAGTCACCTCGAAAAATGAAAAATTTCAAACGCAAATATCTCGGCGGCCATCTTGTTTTTCCAATTTCACCCTACGTACTCGCAAAGAACGCGCTCAAGTTATCCGAAAACGACACCGATATCGCGCATAGAGCGGAAAACGAAAAAGTCAATCATCCCAACTCGGCCGCCATCTTGGATTTTTGAAATGTCAGTTTTTTCCCATAGACACGGGGCGGAGAGGGAGAAACTCGCCATAGACGACCGCCCGCCATCGGGACTCCATCGGGGAGATCAATTGACCCTTTGGTGGGGGGCTTCCAGGATTATATAGTATAACTAGGTGCCGAGTGGGTGCGCGAGCTGCGAGCAGCTCGCGTAATACCGACGCTAAGATTTTGCCACAAGGCTTTTCTATGGTAGCGGTTCGGGTTTGTGAGATCGCAATGAATTAAAATGTTACCTACATGCACATGCACTTTAAAATAGCATAAGTTCAATTCAATTCAATTCAATTTTTATTGCAATCATATGGTTATACAGATGGTCTTATTTCAAAGAGTTTCACATATGATACCCTGTAAGGGCACTACAATTTTTATTATTATTTATATCTATATAAATAGTTCCTATTTTTTGTTAGAATATTATTATAGTACAGTTTAAAATAATGTTTACATTTATGTTAATAGAATTAATTAATAAAAATAACAGTTTTCATGCAATAATAAAATTAATAATAGTTATACTTATAATATTATAGTTAATCATTAGAAAAATCGTCACTGAAAAAATCTTGAATGGAATAATAGCATTTAGCAGTCAAAAATGTTTTTAATTTACTCATAAATAGTTTTTCATGTCGCTTTATTGATTCTGGTAATTTATTTGTTATTAATATACTTTTATAATGAGGCCCATTCCTGTACATAGCCAAATTTGTTTTAGGTAATAGTAATTTATTTCTATATTGTGTTCTAGTTCTTTCAGTATCTTTGTTTTTTTCGAACAAGTCAGGGTGATTTTTTACAAATAATGCCGCTTCCAGTATGTACATTGACGGTAGTGATAAAATTCCGTGTTGGATGAAGTGTGGGCGACAACTCTCTGGGATACGTATATTGGCTACAATGCGAATACATTTTTTCTGCATTATAAACAGTTGTTGAGCGTCGGTGCTATCTCCCCAGAGTAGCACTCCGTAGCGTAGCCATGCGTGCGCATACGCATAATATGCACATAACGCGGATTCCGTATTTGTATTCCTTTTTAGTATACTTAGCGCATATATAAATTTGGATAACTTTGTTTTTACATTTTGAATGTGACCCTTCCAGTTTATACTTGAATCTATGGTGATGCCCAATAAATTAAATTCATTTACTTCCTCTATTTTTTTATTGTTAATAATTAATTTTAATTCTAATGGTTTTTTTTGTGTAGGTTTAAATTGCATAATTTTGGTCTTTTTTCATTAATTTTCAGATTATGTTCGTCCAGCCATTTTGTTATTGTTTGGAATATACCTTCAATACGCGAGTTACAGTCGATGCCATTTGTGCAACTGAATAGTAGTGAGACGTCGTCAGCAAAGACTACGCTCGTAACATTTGTGTCCAAAGCTCTCGGTAAGTCATTTATGTAAGCTAAAAACAGGATACAGCTACATACATTGCCCTGTGGGATCGAGCATGAAGTACGACGGATTTTTGAGGTAACTGATATAATTTCTTGAGATTTTTCGTCATGGAAGTCACGACACATGGATGGCACGACGTGCCTGCATCATGTTCTCTCTAAGATTTTTTCTTTTTTCTAAAGCTTTACTATCTAATAATGCAGCTACTGCATAACCTGTATTTTGGAAACAGTGATTGTTATTAAGCACATACGAAGCCATCCTTTTGCTTAATAGCTCAATACGGAGCGGGCGACGCGGTCCGCGCCGGCCTACCCGACTGACTGCCTCGATGTACCCGTTTATATTGATGCCGAGTAAGTCGTGGAACATGTTATCTATTCGCTGGCAGAGATCCGATTCAGTTTCCGTGTAGTATTCGTCCAAGCCGTACAGAATAATAACTTTTCCGTTATTGTCTTCGTTTGTGGCTACGTTCGGATGTTGTTTTAAATATTTTTTTAGTTCCCCTATTTCGGACTGTAATTTCTCCTTTTCTTCCTGCAGTTTTTCAATTTTCGTAGTGGTTTCATTTAATTTATGACTTATTTGTTCTTGATGTGTCGATAATGTGTCTATTTTTTGAGTGGTTTCTTGTTTCCATGTGTTTATTATGGTGTTTATTTCCCTTTGGATAGTGTTTTTCATCTCTTGAAGAATTTCTTTGTTGTGTTTATTGCGTCCAGAAGACTGCTAATTTGTTCTAGTGTGACTGTGTGATTATTTACGTTTGTGTTGTGTATGTCATCAGGTATTGTATTGTACGATTCATTCGAGGTGCCTGTGGTGGATTCATTGTAGTTCAATATTTCGTCGACGGACATGGTTGTGTCATTTAGGCATGGTAAGGTACGATTTAGAACAGGTGTATCGTCTTTTTTTCTGTGTGTAATTCTGTCGCAACACGGGCAATGCCAGGATTTTTTTAGTACATGATTTTGGCCCATGTAGAATGCTGTTGTTATATTGACACACATGTAATGGTATAGTCCTTTGCATAGTGTACATGAGAGTAGTTCTAATGGAGTTGTTATTTCCATATTGCATCCTAAGCATTTCATTGTTTATAGTGTGAATGAGATTATGTGAAAAATAATACTTGCTGTGTCGTTCGAATGACGGTTATTGTGTAGGTGATCGCTGCAAAAGCCGTGTGAGCGGTGCCACCTATGCGCGCAGCGAGTGTGTGCGATAGGGAGGTCCGATTTATGTGCGCGCTGTCAGCTGTTCTGTAGCCGTTAACTTTCGTAGCACTTTTGTTTACACTAATTCACTCATATAGGATATTGCAATTTAATAATCTCAACACTTCACAACTTTCATGTAAGATAGGCTTCAATAAAATTATATTTTCGTGCTTTTCTAACTCGTTTAACACATTTTCGAGAGTTCAGACACAAGTTCGTTTTGTTCTGCCTGTTGCTTTGTTTTGTGAGGTCGCAGTTCAAAACTAACCTACGTGCACTTTTCAGGTAGCAGTTCAGTTTTGTGAGGTCGCAATTCAAACCTAACCTAACCTAAACTATTCTCCACTTTTATGGCATCGATCGGTTTGGATTTGTTCAAACCTAACCTAACCTATCTGCAATTTCTAGCAACAGTTTGGATTTTCGATGTCACGGTTAAAATCTAACCTAACCCCCGTGTATCTTTGCGGGCAGCTGTTAGACTTTGCGAGGTCGCAGTTCAAGCATAACCTAACCTTGCACTTTCTATCAGCGGTTCGGATTTTATGGCTGTGGTTGGTTTTTGTGAGGTCACAGTTCAAACCTAACCTAACCTCTACCTGGATTTTTCTGACAGCGGTTCGGTTTTGTATGGTCTGATTAACAAACCCTACCTGCACTTTTCAGGCAGTAATTTGGTTTTATAAGGTCAAACCGGACCTAAACCATCTCGACTATTCTGGCAGCATTTCGGATTTGTGAGATCAAAGTTCAACGCTAACCTGATCTAACTGCACTTTCTAGCAGCAGTTCAGATTTTCAATGTCATAGTTCAAACCTGACCTAACCTACCTGTACTTTTCTGGCAGCTGTCAGATTTTGCGAGGTCGTAGTTCAAACCTAACCTAAAAAACTTGCAATTTTTCGGGAAGCTGTTAGATTTATACCGACGTTAAATAAATTTGCCATAAGGCTTTTTTATGGTAGCGGTTCGGGTTTGTAAGATCGCAATTAAAATTTTATCTAAGTTTTGTGAGGTCACAGTTCAAACCTAACCTTACGAAAAGTACCTCCACTTTTCTAGCAGAGGTTCGGATTTGTGAGATCATAGTTCCACCCTTACCTAACCTACCTGCATTTGTTAGTAGCAGTTCGGATTTTCAGTGTCACGGTTCAAATCTAACCTAACCTCCGTGCACTTTTCGGGCAGCTGCTTGATTTTGCAAGGTCACAGTTCAAGTCTTATCCCACGGACCTGCACTTTTGGTAGTATAAAGTATTTCCGTTTTATGGGGACGCGGTTCAAATTTTATCTAACCTAACCTGCATTTTTCTGGCAGCGGTTCGGATTTGACAGTTCAACCCTAACCTAACGTACCTGCATTTTGCTGGCAGTGGTTCGGATTTAAGAGATTACAGATCAACCCTAACCTAACCTTCCTGTACTTTCTAGCAGCGGTTCGGATTTTTTCTGGCTGTGGTTTGGTTTTGTGGGATCGCAGTTCAACCCAAAACCCTAACCCAATATCAACCTGGACTTTTCTGGCAACGGTTCGGTTTTATGGGGGTCACAGTTCAGACTTAACAAACACTACCTGCACTATTCAGGCACCGATTCGGTTTTATGAGGTCGTAGTTCAAACCTAACGTAAAATATGTGTACTTTCCTGGTGGTTGTTAGATTTTGCGAGGTCACAGTTCAAAGCTATCCTATCGTTACCTGCACTTTTTGTAGCAGTTTCGTTTTGTGAGGTCGCAGTTCAAATCTAATGAATCTACGTACACTTTTCTGGCAGCTGTTAGATTTTGCGAGGTCGCACTTCAAATCTTACCTAATCTATTTCTAGCAGCAGTTCGGATTTTCAATGTCAGAATGTCACGGTTCAAACCTAACCTAAGATCCGTGCACTTTTCGGGCAACTGATAGATTTTGCAAGGCCGCAGTTCAAGTCTTACCCCACGGACCTGCACTTTTTGGTAGCAGTTCTGTTTCAATGGGAACATGGTTCAAATCTAACTTAACCTACCTGCATTTTTCTGGCAGCGGTTCGGATTTGAGAGATTACAGTGCAACCCTAACTTAATCTTATACATGCACTTCCTAGCAGCGGTTGGGATTTTTTTCTAGCTGTGGTTTGTTTTTGTGAAATCGCAGTTCAAACCTAACCTAACCTCTATCTGGACTTTTCTGCCAACAGTTCGGTTTTGTGGGGTCACAGTTCAAACTTAACAAATCCTACCTGCACTTTTCAGGCAGCGATTTGGTTTTATGAAGTCGTAGTTTAAACCTAACCTAAACTACCTGTACTTTTCTTGCAGCTGTTATATTTTACGAGGTCGCAGTTCAAAGCTAACCTAACCTACCTGCATTTATTGACAGAAGTTCCGTTTTTTGAGGTCGCAGTTCAAATCTCTCTCTATTTTTGGTATCGGTTCGGTTTTGCGACATTAGATTTTTAAGTGACTTCCAGAAATGAGGAAGCTCTGTATTCCACTGCACACATGTATGTTCACTGCACCACATATGATTTACAAAATTATTTTTTGTTTATTTTTGATCGAGCTGGTTATTTAGACAGCCATGACGACAGGTTTGGTTCAGTTGGTAGTGACTCTGGCCATTGATCTGAATGTCACGGGTTCCAATCCCGCTAGAGGCAATCATTGTGTGATGAGCACAAATGAAATTGTTTGATATAAGTTCACTACGAGAGCCACTGGCCCACTGCTGAGGCGGCCCCGACCGTATAGGCTCCAAAGGGGGACGAATGTGACATATTTACTATTTACTTTTTGTATGGCAACAGCGAAATATTTTTTTACCAAAATGTATAAACAATCAGTACCTGCAAACGGCAAATACTTTCTAATTAACCAAATGATGCCAACCGACTGAAATATTTGATTTGAGAATACCTTTGTTTGAAAATGTATTTTTTGTGTATAGTACACTAAAATTCTTTGAATTGCTTCGCAGATGCGTGCAGGTTTCCTCACGATGTTTTCCTTCACCGAAAAGCTCAGTGGTAAATTTAAATTGAAGTGTGTGAAGTCCCCAATCCGCACTGGGCCCGCGCGGGGACTATAGCCCAAACCCTCTGGTGATGAGAGGAGGCCTGTGCCCAGCAGTGGGACGCAAATAGGCTGTAGTAGTAGTAGTAGTAGTAGTAGTACACTAAAAATAAATGATTTTTCTATGACAACCATAGATACTCAAACAAGCAATTTCGCGATACATAATTTTCACCTCCTATTAATTCTTTTTGCTGAGCTACATGAAATGTGAAAAAAAAATCTAGCTCCTTGTATTGCCAGTTGATTTAGACTTAAATGGTCAACTGTCATTGCGACAAATCACCTCGGCAGATTTTTAACAAAAACAAAAATAATTTTCCTTCTACTTTTCTTGTTTATGGATGAAAAGTCAAAAAAAAATGTCAAAGAAAAAAACAACTAAACCTGGCCACACTGAACTAAGCCCTACAACCGCCAAAAATAAGGCAACCCACTCAAATAATGTCAACCCGAAAATATCTCACCTCGAAAAATGCAATTTTTCGCACATTTTACAAATTGGCCGCCACAGGGTTAAAAAATTCTTAAACATCAACATTGAGGATATATCTGAGCCGATCAAGAAAAAAAAATGACAAAATGAATAAAAACCACCTCAACGCGACCCCTCAAAAACATCTCGAAAATTTTAAACATTGACCTGACCTGTAATATCTCGGCGGAAATCTTGTTTTTCCAAATTTTATGTATTTTATTGTAACGAACGTCCCAAAATTATCCGAAAACGATACCAATATTGGGTAACTGGGCGCCAGTGTTGCCAGTCGCCGTCGACGAAAATTATCAATGTCATTATGACGACCGCAACAAATCATCCAGTAGGATTTTTTAATCAAAAATGTTTCTTCTTCTACTTTTCACATTTTTGAATGAAAAGTCCAAAAAAATGTATGGATAAGGCAAAAAAAAATAAACCCGGCAATACTCTGGATTGAGCCCTACAACCGGCAAAACAAAGCTATCCGCTCAAATGTTGCCAGCCTCGTAGTATTTCACCTCGAAATATGCGAATTTTAGAGCTTTTTACAATGTAGACGCCACGGGGTTCGCCATTCTGTTAAGAAAAATAATCCTAAATAGCAAAATTGCAAATATATCCATGCCGATCAAAAAAAAAGTCAAAGAAATAGACAAAAACCACCAAAACTCGACCCCGCAAAGACATCTCGAAAAGTCCAAATATTCAATTTCAAATATCTCGGCGGCCATCTTGTTTTTCAAATTTTTTTTAATTTTATCATTACACTTGTCCCAAAGTTATTCGAAAACGACACCAAACTTGGGTAAGTGCCCTGATAGAAAAAAATGTTGCCCATGTCAGCTTGTTGTTGTTCTTGTTGAAAAATATCGAATTAAAACTAAAAAATCACCACGTCACGACCCCGCAAAAACACCTCGAAAATAAAAAAAATTCAAACGCAAAATGCGCCAAAATTATCCGAAAACGACACCGATATCCGGTATAGAGCGGAAAACGATATTCTCAAACATCCCAACTCGGCCGCCATCTTGGATTTTTGAAATGTCAGATTTTACCCATAGCCTTGAGGGGGAAAGAGAGAAACTCGCCATAGACGACTCTCCGCCTTCTCGACCCCTTCATGGAGAACAATTGCGTCATTCAATGGTAGGTTGATTGTGGATAAGGTAAAAGCTGTGTTTAAATTGTTCGATACAAGGTCACTCCGTGAGCCACTGCTGAGGCGGCCCCCTATAAGAAGCTCCAAAGGGGGGCGAATGTAACGGACCATATACGTACCAAAAATACGTTTCTATGAAAATTATTATTTTTTGTATGGCAACACTGAATTATTTTTTTACAAAATTAGAAAACTATTAATACCTATAAACGCCTCATTCATTACAACGACGTCAAATGATGCCAACCCACTCAAAATTAAATATTCGTTGCAATAAATACCTTTGTATGAAAATGTATTTTTTATGTATGGCAACACTAACATTAAATATTTTTCCTATAACCACCATGTTGAATCAAGCAATTTGACCATACATTATTATCACCCCCTACCAATACTTTTGGCTGAGCTATTCGAAATGTGTGAAAATAGAAAAAAAAATCCTGTCGCCCGTGTTGCCAGTTTATTCGGACAAAAATAGTCAAATGTCATTACTACAACTGCGATAAATCGTTTTCAGTCATTTTTTAATCAAAAATATTTCTCCTTCTACTTTTCATATTTTTGAATGAAAAGTTCAAAAAAATGTATGGACAAGGAAAAAATCAACAAAACCTGGCAACACTGAAAATCAAGTCCTACAACCGCCGAAAACAAAGTGACCCGCTAAAATGTCGCCAACCTCAAAAAATCTCACCTCGAAAAATGCAATTTTTCGCACATTTCACTAAATGTCAGCCATGGGGTCCGCCATCTTGTCGAAAAAAAAAACAATCCTCGACATCATAATTGAGGATACACCCGAGCCGATAGACAAAAAATATCGAAAAAACAACAAAAAAATCACCGCGCTGCGACCCGGCAAAGACACCTCGAAAAATGAAAAATTTCAAACACAAATATCTCGGCGGCCATTTTGTTTTTCCAACTTTTTTCAATTTTATCGTAGCAGTCGTCCTGAAATTGACCGAAAACAACACCAATATTGGGTAGGTGCGATAACAAAAAAAAAAGTTGATAATCGCAGTTGGGGCGCCATTTTGAATTTTTCAAACTTCATATTTTTCCCATAGTCACCATACTGAATCAAGCAATTGTTCCATACATTATTATTACCTCTCACCAATACATTTGGCTGTGCTATACGAAATGTGAGAAAAGTGAAAAAAAAAATCCTGGCGCAAGTGTTGCCAGTTTTTTCTGATGAAAATGATCAAATGTCATTACGACGACCGCAAAAAATCGTCCAGGGTGATTTTTTCATCAAAAATGTTTCTCCTTCTACTTTTCAACTTTTTGAATGAAAAGTCCAAAAAAATGTATGGACAAGGCAAAAAAAAACTGAGCCTGGCAACACTCCCGACTGAGCCCTACAACCGCCAAAAACAACGAATTCTGCTCAAATGTTGCCAACCTCGTAGTATTTCAACTCGAAAAATGCGATTTTCAGAGCTTTTTACATTAAGGCATCCACGGGGTCCGCCATTTTGTTGAAAAAAAAAACAGTCCCAATTGGCAAAATTGAGAATATATCCAAGCAGATCGAAAAAAAAAAGTCACACAAAAGGACAAAAACCATCACATCACGACCCTGCAAAGACACCTCGAAAATTCCAAAAATTCAATTTGAAATATCTCGGCGGCCATCTTGTTTTTCCAACTTTTTCCAATTTTATCATAACACTCGCCCTAAAATTATCCGAAAACGACACCAATCTTGGGTAAGCACCCTGATAAAAAAAAAAGTTGGCCAAGTCAGCTCGGCCGCCATCTTGAATTTTGGACATGTCAGATTTTTCCCATAGACACGGATGCAAACCGACAATATCCCTCATACATGACATTCACCCCCCACCGCTCCTTCGGGCGCTCCAATCAAATTTTCGTAAAACAAAAAAAAAAATCCGGGCGCCATTGTTGCGAGTTGCCAGCGACGAAAATAGTCAAATGTCATTACGACATTGCCAGCCGATATTCTCATGCGATTTTTTAATCAAAAATATTTCTCCTTCTACTTTTCACATTTTTGAATGAAAAGTCCAAAAAAATGTATGACCGAAAAAAAAAAAAACTCAACCTGGCAACACTCGCAGCCGAGCTCCACAACCGCCTTATACAAAGTGACCCGCTCAAATGTTGCCAACAGAAGAAAAATTCGCCTGGAAAAATGCCAATTTTCGTTGATTTTACAAAATGGCCGCCACGGAGTCCGCCATCTTGTTGAAAAAAAAAAAACAATCCTCGACAACAAAATTGAGGACATACCCGAGCACATAGAGAAAAAATAACAAAAAATACACAAAAAAATCACCACGCCGCGACCCCGCAAAGTCACCTCGAAAAATGAAAAATTTCAAACGCAAATATCTCGGCGGCCATCTTGTTTTTCCAATTTCACCCTACGTACTCGCAAAGAACGCGCTCAAGTTATCCGAAAACGACACCGATATTGCGTATAGAGCGGAAAACGAAAAAGTCAATCATCCCAACTCGGCCGCCATCTTGGATTTTTGAAATGTCAGATTTTTCCCATAGACACGGGGGGGAGAGGGAGAAACTCGCCATAGACGACCCCCCGCCATCGGGACTCCTTCGGGGAGATCAATTGACCTTTCGGTGGGGGGCTTCCAGGATTATATAGTATAATAATAATAATAATAATGTTCGATACAAGGTCACTCCGTGAGCCACTGCTGAGGCGGCCCCCTATATGAAGCTGCAAAGGGGGGCGAATGTAACGGACCATGTACGTACCAAAAATACGTTTCTATGAAAATTATTATTTTTTGTATGGCAACACTGAATTATTTTTTTACAAAATAAGAAAACTATTAATACCTATAAACGCCTCATTCATTACAACGACGTCAAATGATGCCAACCCACTCAAAATTAAATATTCGTTGCAATAAATACCTTTGTATGAAAATGTATTTTTTATGTATGGCAACACTAACATTAAATATTTTTCCTATAACGACCATGTTGAATCAAGCAATTTGACCATACATTATTATCACCCCCTACCAATACTTTTGTCTGAGCTATTCGAAATGTGTGAAATTAGAAAAAAAAATCCTGTCGCCCGTGTTGCCAGTTTATTCGGACAAAAATAGTCAAATGTCATTACTACAACTGCAATAAATCGTTTTCAGTCATTTTTTAATCAAAAATATTTCTCCTTCTACTTTTCATATTTTTGAATGAAAAGTTCAAAAAAATGTATGGACAAGGAAAAAATCAACAAAACCTTGCAACACTGTAGATCAAGTTCTACAACCGCCAAAAACAAAGTGACCCGCTCAAATGTTGCCAACCTCAAAATATCTCACCTCGAAAAATGCATTTTTTCGCACATTTCACTAAATGTCAGCCACGGGGTCCGCCATCTTGTCGAAAAAAAAAAACAATCTTTGACATCATAATTGAGGATACATCCGAGCCGATAGACAAAAAATATCGAAAAAACAACAAAAAAATCACCGCTCTGCGACCCGGCAAAGACACCTCGAAAAATGAAAAATTTCAAACACAAATATCTCGGCGGCCATCTTGTTTTTCCAACTTTTTTCAATTTTATCGTAGCAGTCGTCCTTAAATTGACCGAAAACGACACCAATATTGGGTAGGTGCTATAACAAAAAAAAAAGTTGATAATCGCAGTTCGGGCGCCATTTTGAATTTTTCCAACTTTATATTTTTCCCATAGTCACCATATTGAATCAAGCAATTCTTCCATACATTATTATTACCTCTCACCAATACATTTGGCTGTGCTATACGAAATGAGAGAAAAGTGAAAAAAAAAATCCTGGCGCCAGTGTTGCCAGTTTTTTCTGATGAAAATGATCAAATGTCATTACGACGACCGCAACAAATCGTCTTGAGTGATTTTTTCATCAAAAATATTTCTCCTTCTACTTTTCAACTTTTTGAATGAAAAGTCCAAAAAAAAGTATGGACAAGGCAAAAAAAAACTGAACCTGGCAACACTCTCAACTGAGCCCTACAACCGCCATAAACAACGAAATCTGCTCAAATGTTGCCAACCTCGTAGTATTTCAACTCGAAAAACGCGATTTTCAGAGCTTTTTACATTAAGGCCTCCACGGGGTCCGCCATTTTGTTGAAAAAAAAAAACAATCCCAATTGGCAAAATTGAGAATATATCCAAGCAGATCGAAAAAAAAAGTCCAAGAAAAGGACAAAAACCATCACATCACGACCCTGCAAAGACACCTCGAAAATTCCAAAAATTCAATTTCAAATATCTCGGCGGCCATCTTCTTTTTCCATTTTTTTTCAATTTCATCGTAACACTCGTCCTAAAGTTATCCGAAAACGACACCAATCTTGGGTGAGCGCCCTGATAAAAAGAAAAGTTGGCCAAGTCAGCTCGACCGCCATCTTGAATTTTGGACATGTCAGATTTTTCCCATAGACACGGATGCAAACCGACAATATCCCTCATACATGACATTCACCCCCCACCGCTCCTTCGGGCGCTCCAATCAAATTTTCGTAAAACAAAAAAAAAAATCCGGGCGCCATTGTTGCGAGTTGCCAGCGACGAAAATAGTCAAATGTCATTACGACATTGCCAGCCGATATTCTCATGCGATTTTTTAATCAAAAATATTTCTCCTTCTACTTTTCACATTTTTGAATGAAAAGTCCAAAAAAATGTATGACCGGAAAAAAAAAACTCAACCTGGCAACACTCGCAGCCGAGCTCCACAACCGCCTTATACAAAGTGACCCGCTCAAATGTTGCCAACAGAAGAAAAATTCGCCTGGAAAAATGCCAATTTTCGTTGATTTTACAAAATGGCCGCCACGGAGTCCGCCATCTTGTTGAAAAAAAAAACAATCCTCGACAACAAAATTGAGGACATACCCGAGCACATAGAGAAAAAATAACAAAAAATACACAAAAAAATCACCACGCCGCGACCCCGCAAAGTCACCTCGAAAAATGAAAATTTTCAAACGCAAATATCTCGGCGGCCATCTTGTTTTTCCAATTCTACACAACGTAATCGCAAAGAGCGTACTCAAGTTATCCGAAAACGATACCGATATCGGGTATAGAGCGGAAAACGGAAAACTCAATGATCCCAACTCGGCCGCCATCTTGGATTTTTGAAATGTCAGATTTTTCCCATAGACACGGGGGGGAGAGATGGAAACTCGCCATAGACCACCCACCGCCATCGGGACTCCTTCGGGGAGATCAATTGACCCTTCGGTGGGGGGCTTCCAGGATTATATAGTATAATAATGTTCGATACAAGGTCACTCCGTGAGCCACTGCTGAGGCGGCCCCCTATATGAAGCTGCAAAGGGGGGCGAATGTAACGGACCATGTACGTACCAAAAATACGTTTCTATGAAAATTATTATTTTTTGTATGGCAACACTGAATTATTTTTTTACAAAATAAGAAAACTATTAATACCTATAAACGCCTCATTCATTACAACGACGTCAAATGATGCCAACCCACTCAAAATTAAATATTCGTTGCAATAAATACCTTTGTATGAAAATGTATTTTTTATGTATGGCAACACTAACATTAAATATTTTTCCTATAACGACCATGTTGAATCAAGCAATTTGACCATACATTATTATCACCCCCTACCAATACTTTTGGCTGAGCTATTCGAAATGTGTGAAAATAGAAAAAAAAATCCTGACGCCCGTGTTGCCAGTTTATTCGGACAAAAATAGTCAAATGTCATTACTACAACTGCGATAAATCGTTTTCAGTCATTTTTTAATCAAAAATATTTCTCCTTCTACTTTTCATATTTTTGAATGAAAAGTTCAAAAAAATGTATGGACAAGGAAAAAATCAACAAAACCTTGCAACACTGTAGATCAAGTTCTACAACCGCCAAAAACAAAGTGACCCGCTCAAATGTTGCCAACCTCAAAATATCTCACCTCGAAAAATGCATTTTTTCGCACATTTCACTAAATGTCAGCCACGGGGTCCGCCATCTTGTCGAAAAAAAAAAACAATCTTTGACATCATAATTGAGGATACATCCGAGCCGATAGACAAAAAATATCGAAAAAACAACAAAAAAATCACCGCTCTGCGACCCGGCAAAGACACCTCGAAAAATGAAAAATTTCAAACACAAATATCTCGGCGGCCATCTTGTTTTTCCAACTTTTTTCAATTTTATCGTAGCAGTCGTCCTTAAATTGACCGAAAACGACACCAATATTGGGTAGGTGCTATAACAAAAAAAAAAGTTGATAATCGCAGTTCGGGCGCCATTTTGAATTTTTCCAACTTTATATTTTTCCCATAGTCACCATATTGAATCAAGCAATTCTTCCATACATTATTATTACCTCTCACCAATACATTTGGCTGTGCTATACGAAATGAGAGAAAAGTGAAAAAAAAAATCCTGGCGCCAGTGTTGCCAGTTTTTTCTGATGAAAATGATCAAATGTCATTACGACGACCGCAACAAATCGTCTTGAGTGATTTTTTCATCAAAAATATTTCTCCTTCTACTTTTCAACTTTTTGAATGAAAAGTCCAAAAAAAAGTATGGACAAGGCAAAAAAAAACTGAACCTGGCAACACTCTCAACTGAGCCCTACAACCGCCATAAACAACGAAATCTGCTCAAATGTTGCCAACCTCGTAGTATTTCAACTCGAAAAACGCGATTTTCAGAGCTTTTTACATTAAGGCCTCCACGGGGTCCGCCATTTTGTTGAAAAAAAAAAACAATCCCAATTGGCAAAATTGAGAATATATCCAAGCAGATCGAAAAAAAAAGTCCAAGAAAAGGACAAAAACCATCACATCACGACCCTGCAAAGACACCTCGAAAATTCCAAAAATTCAATTTCAAATATCTCGGCGGCCATCTTGTTTTTCCATTTTTTTTCAATTTCATCGTAACACTCGTCCTAAAGTTATCCGAAAACGACACCAATCTTGGGTGAGCGCCCTGATAAAAAGAAAAGTTGGCCAAGTCAGCTCGACCGCCATCTTGAATTTTGGACATGTCAGATTTTTCCCATAGACACGGATGCAAACCGACAATATCCCTCATACATGACATTCACCCCCCACCGCTCCTTCGGGCGCTCCAATCAAATTTTCGTAAAACAAAAAAAAAAATCCGGGCGCCATTGTTGCGAGTTGCCAGCGACGAAAATAGTCAAATGTCATTACGACATTGCCAGCCGATATTCTCATGCGATTTTTTAATCAAAAATATTTCTCCTTCTACTTTTCACATTTTTGAATGAAAAGTCCAAAAAAATGTATGACCGGAAAAAAAAAACTCAACCTGGCAACACTCGCAGCCGAGCTCCACAACCGCCTTATACAAAGTGACCCGCTCAAATGTTGCCAACAGAAGAAAAATTCGCCTGGAAAAATGCCAATTTTCGTTGATTTTACAAAATGGCCGCCACGGAGTCCGCCATCTTGTTGAAAAAAAAAACAATCCTCGACAACAAAATTGAGGACATACCCGAGCACATAGAGAAAAAATAACAAAAAATACACAAAAAAATCACCACGCCGCGACCCCGCAAAGTCACCTCGAAAAATGAAAATTTTCAAACGCAAATATCTCGGCGGCCATCTTGTTTTTCCAATTCTACACAACGTAATCGCAAAGAGCGTACTCAAGTTATCCGAAAACGATACCGATATCGGGTATAGAGCGGAAAACGGAAAACTCAATGATCCCAACTCGGCCGCCATCTTGGATTTTTGAAATGTCAGATTTTTCCCATAGACACGGGGGGGAGAGATGGAAACTCGCCATAGACCACCCACCGCCATCGGGACTCCTTCGGGGAGATCAATTGACCCTTCGGTGGGGGGCTTCCAGGATTATATAGTATAATAATAATAATAATATAATGTTCGATACAAGGTCACTCCGTGAGCCACTGCTGAGGCGGCCCCCTATAAGAAGCTCCGAAGGGGGGCGAATGTAACGGACCATATACGTACCAAAAATACGTTTCTATGAAAATTATTATTTTTTGTATGGCAACACTGAATTATTTTTTTACAAAATAAGAAAACTATTAATACCTATAAACGCCTCATTCATTACAACGACGTCAAATGATGCCAACCCACTCAAAATTAAATATTCGTTGCAATAAATACCTTTGTATGAAAATGTATTTTTTATGTATGGCAACACTAACATTAAATATTTTTCCTATAACCACCATGTTGAATCAACCAATTTGACCATACATTATTATCACCCCCTACCAATACTTTTGGCTGAGCTATTCGAAATGTGTGAAAATAGAAAAAAAAATCCTGTCGCCAATGTTGCCAGTTTATTCGGACAAAAATAGTCAAATGTCATTACTACAACTGCGATAAATCGTTTTCAGTCATTTTTTAATCAAAAATATTTCTCCTTCTACTTTTCATATTTTTGAATGAAAAGTTCAAAAAAATGTATTGACAAGGAAAAAATTAACAAAACCTTGCAACACTGTAGATCAAGTTCTACAACCGCCAAAAACAAAGTGACCCGCTCAAATGTTGCCAACCTCAAAATATCTCACCTCGAAAAATGCATTTTTTCGCACATTTCACTAAATGTCAGCCACGGGGTCCGCCATCTTGTCGAAAAAAAAAACATTCCTTGACAACAAAATTGAGGATAAACCCGAGCCCATAGATAAAAAATATCGAAAAATTACCAAAAGATCACCGCAATGCGACCCTGCAAAGACACCTCGAAAAATGAAAATTTTCAAATACAAATATCTCGGCGGCCATCTTGTTTTTCCAACTTTTTTCAATTTTATCGTAGCAGTCGTCCTAAAATTGACCGAAAACGACACCAATATTGGGTAGGTGCGATAACAAAAAAAAAAGTTGATAATCGCAGTTCGGGCGCCATTTTGAATTTTTCAAACTTCATATTTTTCCCATAGTCACTATACTAAATCAAGCAATTGTTCCATACAATATTTTTACCTCTCACCAATACTTTTGGCTGTGCTATATGAAATGTGAGAAAAGTGAAAAAAAAAATCCTGGCGCCAGTGTTGCCAGTTTTTTCTGATGAAAATGATCAAATGTCATTACGACGACCGCAACAAATCGTACAGGGTGATTTTTTCATCAAAAATGTTTCTCCTTCTACTTTTCAACTTTTTGAATGAAAAGTCCAAAAAAATGTATGGACAAGGCAAAAAAAAACTGAGCCTGGCAACACTCCCGACTGAGCCCTACAACCGCCAAAAACAACGAATTCTGCTCAAATGTTGCCAACCTCGTAGTATTTCAACTCGAAAAATGCGATTTTCAGAGCTTTTTACATTAAGGCATCCACGGGGTCCGCCATTTTGTTGAAAAAAAAAACAATCCCAATTGGCAAAATTGAGAATATATCCAAGCAGATCGAAAAAAAAAAGTCACACAAAAGGACAAAAACCATCACATCACGACCCTGCAAAAACACCTCGAAAATTCCAAAAATTCAATTTGAAATATCTCGGCGGCCATCTTGTTTTTCCAACTTTTTCCAATTTTATCATAACACTCGCCCTGAAATTATCCGAAAACGACACCAATCTTGGGTAAGCACCCTGATAAAAAAAAAAGTTGGCCAAGTCAGCTCGGCCGCCATCTTGAATTTTGGACATGTCAGATTTTTCCCATAGACACGGATGCAAACCGACAATATCCTTCATACATGACATTCACCCCCCACCGCTCCTTCGGGCGCTCCAATCAAATTTTCGTAAAACAAAAAAAAAAATCCGGGCGCCATTGTTGCGAGTTGCCAGCGACGAAAATAGTCAAATGTCATTACGACATTGCCAGCCGATATTCTCATGCGATTTTTTAATCAAAAATATTTCTCCTTCTACTTTTCACATTTTTGAATGAAAAGTCCAAAAAAATGTATGACCGAAAAAAATAAAACTCAACCTGGCAACACTCGCAGCCGAGCTCCACAACCGCCTTATACAAAGTGACCCGCTCAAATGTTGCCAACAGAAGAAAAATTCGCCTGGAAAAATGCCAATTTTCGTTGATTTTACAAAATGGCCGCCACGGAGTCCGCCATCTTGTTGAAAAAAAAAAACAATCCTCGACAACAAAATTGAGGACATACCCGAGCACATAGAGAAAAAATTACAAAAAATACACAAAAAAATCACCACGCCGCGACCCCGCAAAGTCACCTCGAAAAATGAAAAATTTCAAACGCAAATATCTCGGCGGCCATCTTGTTTTTCCAATTTCACCCTACGTACTCGCAAAGAACGCGCTCAAGTTATCCGAAAACGACACCGATATCGCGTATAGAGCGGAAAACGAAAAAGTCAATCATCCCAACTCGGCCGCCATCTTGGATTTTTGAAATGTCAGATTTTTCCCATAGACACGGGGGGGAGAGATGGAAACTCGCCATAGACGACCCCCCGCCATCGGGACTCCTTCGGGGAGATCAATTGACCTTTCGGTGGGGGGCTTCCAGGATTATATAGTATAACTAGGTGCCGAGTGGGTGCGCGAGCTGCGAGCAGCTCGCGTAATACCGACGCTAAGATTTTGCCAAAAGGCTTTTTTATGGTAGCGGTTCGGGTTTGTAAGATCGCAATTAATTAAAATGTTACCTCTTGCACTTTATAATAGCAGAGGTTCGTTTTTTTCTGCCTGTCGCTTTGTTTTGAGAGGTCGCAATTCAAAACTGACATACCTGCACTTTTCAGGAAGCGGTTCGATTTTGCGAGGTCGCAATTCAAACCTAACCTAACCTATCTCCACTTTTATGACATCGGTTTTGTTTTGTTCAAACCTAGTTTGGATTCTCCATGTTACGGTTCAAATCTAACCTAACCCTTTCAGCACCTATTCAGGCAGCTGTTAGATTTTGCGAGGTCGGAGTTCGAGCCAAACCTAACTTATTTGCACTTTCTAGCAGCTGTTAGATTTTATGGCTATGGTGTTTTTGTGAAGTCACAGTTAAAACCTAACCTAACCTGCCTGCCTGGATTTTTCTGACAGCGGTTCGGTTTTGTGGGGTCTCAGCGATTTGGTTTTATGAGGTCAAACCGAACCTAAACCATCTCGACTATTCTGGCAGCATTTCGGATTTGTGAGATCAAAGTTCAACGCTAACCTGGCCTAATTGCACTTTAAGTATTTTTTATACTTATGGTGTAGGCAAACAGCCCACCTACCTGATGGTAAGTGGTATGGTAAGTATAGCAGCAGTTTTCAATGTCATGGTTCAAACTTAACCTAACCTACCTGTACTTTTCTGGCAGCTGTTGGATTTTCCGAGGTCGTAGTTCAAACCTAACCTAAACTATCTGCACTTTTTCGGACAGCAGTTAGATTTATACCGACGGTAAAAAAAAATGCCAAAAGGCTTTTTTGTGGTAGCGGTTCGGATTTGTGAGTTCGCAAATATTTTTTTATCTAAGCTACATGGATTAGTTTTGTGAGGTCACAGTTCAAACCTAACCTAACCAAGAGTACCTTTTCTGGCAGTGGTTCGGATTTGTAAGATCTTTTCAACCCTTACATAACCGATCTGCATTTTCTAGCAGCAGTTCGGATTTTCGATGTCACGGTTCAAACCTAACCTAACCTACTTTTACTTTTCTGGCAGCTGTTACATTTTGCGAGGTCGCAGTTCAAGTCTCACCCTACTAACTTGCACTTTTGGTAGTCTGTTTTATGGGGACGCGGTTCAAATCTAACCTAACCTACCTACATTTTTCGGGCAGCGGTTCAAATTTGAGGGATTACAGTGCAACCCTAACTTAACTAACCTGCACTTTCTAGCAGCGGTTTGGATTTTTTCTGGCTTTGGTTTGATTTTGTGAGTTCGCAGTTCAAACCTCACCTAACCAGTTCCCTAGTGGAACGCATAAATCAAAACGCATAATCTCAAAACATATGAAAATTCTACGCATGATTTCAAAACGCATAAAGTTTTAACGCATAATCTCTAAACGCATAAACTTTAAATACTACCAATATTATGCTAAATCATAATTATGAAAACATTATGCGTTACAACTTTATCCATAAAAAAATATGCGTTATGACATGATGCGTTAAAAAATTATGCCATAGTACGAGTACTGTTATGCCAAATGACAATTATGCCACATGAAGGCTATGCGTTAAAATTTAATGCGTTATTCATTATGCGTTTTGACTTTATGCCAAAAAAATATGGGTTCAAAGGGGCACCCAGCCTAACCTCTGCCTGGACTTTTCTGGCAACGGTCCGGTTTTGAGGGGCAGACTTAAAAAACCCTACCTGTACTTTTCAGGCAACGATTTGGTATTATGAGGCCGCAGTTCAAACCTAACCTAACCTACCTGTACTTTCCTTGCAGATGTTAGATTTTGCGAAGTCGCACTTCAAGGATAACCTAACCTACCTGCATTTTTTGACAGCAGTTCCGTTTTTTGAGGTCGCAGTTCAAATCTCACCCTATTTTTGGTATCGGTTCGGTATTGCGAGATCGCAGTTCAACCTTAACCCACTTTTACCTTTCCGGTGGCAGTTAGATTTTTAACCGACTTCCAGAAATGAGGAAGCTCTGTATTCCACTGCACACATGTATGTTTACTGCACCACATTTGATTTTCAAAATTATTTTTTATTTATTTATGATCGAGCTGGTTCTTTAGACAATTATGACATGGTCTAAATCTAGCCTAACATACCTACCTGCATTTTTCTGGCAGCGGTTCGGATTTGAGGGATTACAGTGCAACCATTACCTGCACTTTCTAGCAGAGGTTGGAATTTCTTTCTAGCTGTGGTTTGTTTTTGAAATTCCCCCCTTAAAGGGTTAAAGGGAGTCGAAAGTTTGTATGAAACTTCTAAACCGCTAGGCCTAGAATCATAAATATTGGCAGAAAGCTTTCTCTTATGTCGTAAATGGGCACTAAGAAATATTTTTTGGAAGTTTTCCCTTACAATTTTCCCTTTGGGGTAAAAATTCAAGGGGGTTGAACGTTTTCATGAAACTTCTAAACCGCTACCTTAGCTAAGAAACATGAAGTTTGCCAGAAACGTGATTCTTAGAGCAAAGTGGGCACTAAGAAAGGAGTTTTGGAAATTTCCTCCTAAGTGGATTAAAATGGGGGTGACAAGTTTCTATGAAATTACAGCAGTTTTAGAGTTGGACGCGGAAAGTATATTGCCAATCGTTTGCGATGCTGATTACGACCAATAGTTTTTGAATACGAGTTAAAAATTAGTGGCGCGCATAATTGAGTCCAGGGGAAGGAAACAGGCTACTTTATTAAGTTCGGCATACACGGGGTCAGTGTTTATCCCGGAAGTACGCTTAGACCCCGCGGGAATGCGTATCGGTTCGGTTTTGCAAAATCGCAGTTCAAACTTAACCCACTTTTACCTTTCCGGCGGCAGTTAGATTTTTAACTGACTTCCAGAAATGAGGAAGCTCTGTATTCCACTGCAAACAATGAATGTTTTTTATGTATGCATCACATTTGATTTTCAGAATTATTTTTTGTTTATTTATGATCGAGCTGGTTATTTAGACAATCATGACATGGTTAAAATCTAGCCTAGCCTACCTGCATTTTTCTGGCAGCGGTTCGAATTTGAGAAATTACAGTGCAACAATAACTATTTAACCTACCTGCACTTTCTAGCAGCGGTTGGGATATTTTTCTGGCCGTGGTTTGTTTTTGAAATTCTCCCTTAAAGGGTTACAGGGAGTTGACAGTTTGTATGAAACTTCTAAACCGCTACCTTAGCTTAGAAACATGAAATTTGCCAGAAACGTTTCTCTTAAACCAAAGTGGGCACTAATAAACTTTTGGAAATTTCCTCTTAAGTAGAGTAAAATGGGGGTTAAGAGTTTCTATGAAATTACAGCAGTTTTAGAGTTGGACGCGGAAAGTATGTCGCCAATCGTTTGCGATGCTGATTACGACCAGTAGTTTTCAATACGAGTTAAAAATTAGTGGCGCGCATAATCGAGTCCCGGGGAAAGAAACATGCTACTTTATTAAGTCCCATCGCAGTTCGGGCGCCATTTTGATTTTTTCAATCTTCATATTTTTCCTATAGTCATCATACTGAATCAAGCAATTCTTCCATACATTATTGTTACCTCTCACCAATACATTTGTCTGTGCTATACGAAATATGACAAAAGTGAAAAAAAAATCCTGGCGCCAGTGTTGCTAGTTTTTTCTGACGAAAATGGTCAAATGTCATTACGACGACCGCAACAAATCGTCCAGGGTGAGTTTTTTGAATGAAAAGACCAAAAAATGTTGGTGAAAAAAATAATCCCAAATGGCAAAATTGAGAATATATCCAAGCAGATTGAAAAACAAGTGAAAGAAAAGGACAAAAACCATCACAACACGACCCTGCAGACACCTCGAAAATTCCAAAAATTCAATTTCAAATATCTCGGCGGCCATTTGTTTTTCCAACTTTTTCCAATTTAATCATTACACTCGTCCTAAAATTATCCGAAAAGGACACCAATCTTGAGTAAGCGCAATGATAAAAAAAAGTTGGCCATTTCAGCTCGGCCGCCATCTAGAATTTTTGACATGTCAGATTTTTCCCATAGACACGGATGCAAACCGACAACATCCTTCATACATGACATTCACACCCCACCGCTCCTTCGGGCGCTCTATTCGACTTTTCGTAACAAAAATATATCTGGGCGCCATTGTCGCGAGTTGCCATCGACAAAAATAGTCAAATGTCATTACGACATTGCCAGCCGACATTCTCATGTGACTTTTTTCTCAAAAATATTTCTCCTTCTACTTCTCACATTTTTGAATGAAAAGCCGAAAAAAAAGTATGACCGAAAAAAAAAACAACAAAATTGAGCCTATAGAAAAAAAAAACGAAAAACAACAAAAAATCACCACGCCGCGACCCCGCAAAGACACCTCGAAAAATGAAAAAGTTCAAACGCAAATATCTCGGCGGCCATTTTGTTTTTCCAACTTTTTTTAATTTCATCGTAGCAGTCGTTCTAAAATTGACCGAAAACAACACCAATATTAGGTAAGTGCGAAAACAAAAAAAAAGTTGATAATCTCTCCTTCTACTTTTCAACTTTTTGAATCAAAAGTCCAAAAAAATGTATGGACAAGTCAAAAAAAAACTAAACGTGGCAATGGCAACACTCTTGACTGAGTCCTACAACTGCCAAAAACAAAGCAATCTGCTCAAATGTTGCCAACCTCGTAGTATTTCAAATCGAAAAACGGGATTTTTAGAGCTTTTTACAATAAGGGCGCCACGGGGTCCACCATTTTTTTGAAAAAAAAACAATCCCAAATGGAAAAATTGAGAATATATCCAAGGAGATGAAAAAAAAAGTCAAAGAAAAGGACAAAAACCATCACAACACGACCCTGCAAAGACACCTCGAAAATTCCAAAAATTCAAATTCAAATATCTCGGCGGCCATCTTGTTTTTCCAACTTTTTTCAATTTTATCATAACAAATGCCCTAAAATTATCCGAAAACGACAGCAAACTTGGGTAAGCGCCCTGTTAAAAAAAAAAGTTGGCCAAGTCAGCTCGGCCGCCATCTTGAATTTTGGACATTTCAGATTTTTCCCATAGATACGGATACAAACTGACAGCATCTCCTATACATGACATTCACCCCCCACCGCTCCTTCGGGCGCTCTATTCGACTTTTCGTAAAACAAAAAAAAAAAAACCTGGCGCCATTGTAGCGCCATACCAGCGACGAAAATAGTCAAATGTCATTACGACATTGCCAGCTGACATTCTCATGTGACTTTTTAATCAAAAATATTTCTCCTTCTACTTTTCACATTTTTGAATGAAAAGTCCAAAAAAATGTATGACTGAAAAAAAAAACTCAATCTGGCAACACTCGCAGCCGAGCTCCACAATCGCCTTATACAAAGTGACCCGCTCAAATTTTGCCAACGGAAGAAAAATTCGCCTGGAAAAATGCAAATTTTCGTTCATTTTACAAAATGGCCGCCAAGAAGTCCGCCATCTTGTTGAAAAAAAAGCAAACCCGAAAGACAAATTTGAGGACATATCCGAGCCTATAGTTAAAAAAAAAACGAAAAAACAATAAAAAAAACACCATACCGCGACCCCGCTGCAACACCTCGAAAAATGAAAATTTTCAAACGCAAATATCTCGGCGGCCATATTATTTTTTCAATTTTGCACAACGTAATCGTAAAAGTAAAAGAACGCACCAAATTTATCCGAAAACGACACCGATATCGCGTATAGAGCGGAAAACGAAAAAGTCAATCATCCCAACTCGGCCGCCATCTTGGATTTTTGAAATGTCAGATTTTTCCCATAGACACGGGGGGGAGAGGGAGAAACTCGCCATAGACGACCCCCCGCCATCGGGACTCCTTCGGGGAGATCAATTGACCCTTTGGTGGGGGGCTTCCAGGATTATATAGTATAATAATAAAATAATATAATGTTCGATACAAGGTCACTCCGTGAGCCACTGCTGAGGCGGCCCCCTATAAGAAGCTCCGAAGGGGGGCGAATGTAACGGACCATATACGTACCAAAAATACGTTTCTATGCAAATTATAATTTTTTGTATGGCAACACTGAATTATTTTTTTACAAAATAAGAAAACTATTAATACCTATAAACGCCTCATTCATTACAACGACGTCAAATGATGCCAACCCACTCAAAATTAAATATTCGTTGCAATAAATACCTTTGTATGAAAATGTATTTTTTATGTACGGCAACACTAACATTAAATATTTTTCCTATAACCACCATGTTGAATCAAGCAATTTGACCATACATTATTATCACCCCCTACCAATACTTTTGGCTGAGCTATTCGAAATGTGTGAAAATAGAAAAAAAAAATCCTGACGCCCGTGTTGCCAGTTTATTCGGACAAAAATAGTCAAATGTCATTACTACAACTGCGATAAATCGTTTTCAGTCATTTTTTAATCAAAAATATTTCTCCTTCTACTTTTCATATTTTTGAATGAAAAGTTCAAAAAAATGTATGGACAAGGAAAAAATCAACAAAACCTGGCAACACTGAAAATCAAGTCCTACAACCGCCGAAAACAAAGTGACCCGCTAAAATGTCGCCAACCTCAAAAAATCTCACCTCGAAAAATGCAATTTTTCGCACATTTCACTAAATGTCAGCCATGGGGTCCGCCATCTTGTCGAAAAAAAAAACAATCCTCGACATCATAATTGAGGATACACCCGAGCCGATAGACAAAAAATATCGAAAAAACAACAAAAAAATCACCGCGCTGCGACCCGGCAAAGACACCTCAAAAAATGAAAAAATTCAAACACAAATATCTCGGCGGCCATCTTGTTTTTCCAACTTTTTTCAAGTTTATCGTAGCAGTCGTCCTGAAATTGACCGAAAACGACACCAATATTGGGTAGGTGCGATAACAAAAAAAAAGTTTATAATCGCAGTTCGGGCGCCATTTTGAATTTTTCAAACTTCATATTTTTCCCATAGTCACCATACTGAATCAAGCAATTCTTCCATACATTATTATTACCTCTCACCAATACATTTGGCTGTGCTATACGAAATGTGAGAAAAGTGAAAAAAAAACTCCTGGCGCCAGTGTTGCCAGTTTTTTCTGATGAAAATGATCAAATGTCATTACGACGACCGCAACAAATCGTACAGGGTGATTTTTTCATCAAAAATATTTCTCCTTCTACTTTTCAACTTTTTGAATGAAAAGTTCAAAAAAAAGTATGGACAAGGCAAAAAAAAACTGAACCTGGCAACACTCTCGACTGAGCCCTACAACCGCCATAAACAACGAAATCTGCTCAAATGTTGCCAACCTCGTAGTATTTCAACTCGAAAAACGCGATTTTCAGAGCTTTTTACATTAAGGCCTCCACGGGGTCCGCCAATTTGTTGAAAAAAAAAAACAATCCCAATTGGCAAAATTGAGAATATATCCAAGCAGATCGAAAAAAAAATCACACAAAAGGACAAAAACCATCACATCACGACCCTGCAAAGACACCTCGAAAATTCCAAAAATTCAATTTCAAATATCTCGGCGGCCATCTTGTTTTTCCAACTTTTTCCAATTTCATCATAGCACTCGTCCAAAAATTATCCGAAAACGACACCAATCTTGGGTAAGCGCCCTGATAAAAAAAAAAGTTGGCCATTTCAGCTCGGCCGCCATCTTGAATTTTGGACATGTCAGATTTTTCCTATAGACACGAATGCAAACCGACAACATCCCTCATACATGACATTCACCCCCCACCGCTCCTTCGGGCGCTCTAATCAATTTTTCGTAAAACAAAAAAAAAAATCCGGGCGCCATTGTCGCAAGTTGCCATCGACAAAAATAGTCAAATGTCATTACGACATTGCCAGCCGACATTCTCATGCGATTTTTTAATCAAAAATGTTTCTCTTTCTACTTTTCACATTTTTGAATGAAAAGTAGGAAAAAATGTATGAGCGAAAAAAAAAAAACTCAACCTGGCAACACTCGCAGCCGAGCTCCACAATCGCCTTGTACAAAGTGATCCGCTCAAATGTTGCCAACGAAAGAAAAAGTTTGCTCGAAAAATGCCAATTTTCGTTGATTTCACACAATGGCCGCCAGGGAGTCCGCCATCTTGTTGAAAAAAAAAAACAATCCTCGACGGCAAAACTGAGGACATACCCGAGCCCATAGAGAAAAAATATCGACAAAGAAACGAAAAAATCACCACGCCGCGACCCCGCAAAGTCACCTCGAAAAATGAAAAATTTCAAACGCAAATATCTCGGCGGCCATCTTGTTTTTCCAATTTCACACAACGTACGCGCAAAGAGCGTGCCAAGGTTATCCGAAAACGACACCGATATCGGGTATAGAGCGGAAAACGAAAAATTCAATCATCTCAACTCGGCCGCCATCTTGGATTTTTGAAATGTCAGATTTTTCCTATAGACACGGGGGGGAGAGGGAAAAACTCGCCATAGACCACCCACCGCCATCGGGACTCCTTCGGGGAGATCAATTGACCTTTCGGTGGGGGGCTTCCAGGATTATATAGTATAACTAGGTGCCGAGTGGGTGCGCGAGCTGCGAGCAGCTCGCGTAATACCGACGCTAAGATTTTGCCAAAAGGCTTTTTTATGGTAGCGGTTCGGGTTTGTAAGATCGCAATTAATTAAAATGTTACCTACTTGCACTTTATAATAGCAGAGGTTCGTTTTTTTCTGCCTGTCGCTTTGTTTTGAGAGGTCGCAGTTCAAAACTGACATACCTGCACTTTTCAGGAAGCGGTTCGATTTTGCGAGGTCGCAATTCAAACCTAACCTAACCTATCTCCACTTTTATGACATCGGTTTTGATTTGTTCAAACCTAGTTTGGATTCTCCATGTTACGGTTCAAATTTAACCTAACCCTTTCAGCACCTATTCAGGCAGCAGTTAGATTTTGCGAGGTCGCAGTTCGAGCCAAACCTAACTTATTTGCACTTTCTAGCAGCTGTTAGATTTTATGGCCGTGGCTGGTTTTTGTGAAGTCACAGTTAAAACCTTACCTAACCTGCCTGCCTGGATTTTTCTGACAACGGTTCGGTTTTGTGGGGTCTCAGCGATTTGGTTTTATGAGGTCAAACCGAACCTAAACCATCTCGACTATTCTGGCAGCATTTCGGATTTGTGAGATCAAAGTTCAACGCTAACCTGGCCTAATTGCACTTTAAGTATTTTTTATACTTATGGTGTAGGCAAACAGCCCACCTACCTGATGGTAAGTGGTATGGTAAGTATAGCAGCAGTTTTCAATGTCATGGTTCAAACTTAACCTAACCTACCTGTACTTTTCTGGCAGCTGTTGGATTTTGCGAGGTCGTAGTTCAAACCTAACCTAAACTATCTGCACTTTTTTGGACAGCAGTTAGATTTATACCGACGGTAAAAAAAAATGCCAAAAGGCTTTTTTGTGGTAGCGGTTCGGGTTTGTGAGTTCGCAAATATTTTTTTATCTAAGCTACATGGATTAGTTTTGTGAGGTCACAGTTCAAACCTAACCTAACCAAGAGTACCTTTTCTGGCAGTGGTTCGGATTTGTAAGATCTTTTCGTAAGGGTTGAAATAACCTATCTGCATTTTCTAGCAGCAGTTGGGATTTTTGATGTCACGATTCAAACCTAACCTAACCTACTTTTACTTTTCTTGCAGCTGTTACATTTTGCGAGGTCGCAGTTCAAGTCTCACCCTACTAACTTGCACTTTTGGTAGTCTGTTTTATGGGGACGCGGTTCAAATCTAACCTAACCTACCTACATTTTTCGGGCAGCGGTTCAAATTTGAGGGATACAGTGCAACCCTAACTTAACTTACCTGCACTTTCTAGCAGCGGTTTGGATTTTTTCTGGCTTTGGTTTGGTTTTGTGAGTTCGCAGTTCAAACCTCACCTAACCAGTTCCCTAGTGGAACGCATAAATCAAAACGCATAATCTCAAAGCATATGAAAATTCTATGCATGATTTCAAAACGCATAAAGTTTTAACGCATAAACTTTAAATACTACCAATATCCCACCCAAAATTATGCTAAATCATAATTATGAAAACATTATGCATATTTTTTTATGGTTTACAACATTATGCGTTACAACTATATCTATAAAAAAAATATGCGTTATGACATGATGCGTTAAAAGATTATGCCATAGTACTGTTATGCCAAATGACAATTATGCCACATGAAGGCTATGCGTTAAAATTTAATGCGTTATTCATTATGCGTTTTGACATTATGCCAAAAAAATATGGGTTCAAAGGGGCACCCAGCCTAACCTCAGCCTGGACTTTTCTGGCAACGGTCCGGTTTTGAGGGGTCACAATTCAGACTTAAAAAACCCTACCTGTACTTTTCAGGCAGCGATTTGGTTTTATGAGGCCGCAGTTCAAACCTAACCTAACCTACCTGTACTTTCCTTGCAGCTGTTAGATTTTGCGAGGTCGCACTTCAAGGATAACCTAACCTACCTGCATTTTTTGACAGCAGTTCCGTTTTTTGAGGTCGCAGTTCAAATCTCACCCTATTTTTGGTATCGGTTCGGTATTGCGAGATCGCAGTTCAACCTTAACCCACTTTTACCTTTCCGGTGGCAGTTAGATTTTTAACCGACTTCCAGAAATGAGGAAGCTCTGTATTCCACTGCACACATGTATGTTTTTTATGTATGCTTACTGCACCACATTTGATTTTCAAAATTATTTTTTATTTATTTATGATCGAGCTGGTTCTTTAGACAATTATGACATGGTCTAAATCTAGCCTAACATACCTACCTGCATTTTTCTGGCAGCGGTTCGGATTTGAGGGATTACAGTGCAACCATTACCTGCACTTTCTAGCAGAGGTTGGAATTTCTTTCTAGCTGTGGTTTGTTTTTGAAATTCCCCCTTAAAGGGTTAAAGGGAGTTGAAAGTTTGTATGAAACTTCTAAACCGCTAGGCCTAGAATCATAAATATTGGCAGAAAGCTTTCTCTTATGTCGTAAATGGGCACTAAAAAATATTTTTTGGAAGTTTTCCCTTACAATTTTCCCTTTGGGGTAAAAATTCAAGGGGGTTGAACGTTTTCACGAAACTTCTAAACCGCTACCTTAGCTAAGAAACATGAAGTTTGCCAGAAACGTTTCTCTTAGACCAAAGTGGGCACTAAGAAAGGAGTTTGGGAAATTTCCTCTTAAGTGGATTAAAATGGGGGTTAAAAGTTTCTATGAAATTACAGCAGTTTTAGAGTTGGACGCGGAAAGTATATTGCCAATCGTTTGCAATGCTGATTACGACCAATAGTTTTTCAACGAGTTAAAAATTAGTGGCGCGCATAATTGAGTCCAGGGGAAGGAAACAGGCTACTTTATTGAGTTCGGCGTACACGGGGTCAGTGTTTATCCCGGAAGTACGCTTAGACCCCGCGGGAATGCGTATGGGTTCGGTTTTGCAAAATCGCAGTTCAAACTTAACCCACTTTTACCTTTCCGGCGGCAGTTAGATTTTTAACTGATTTTCAGAAATGAGGAAGCTCTGTATTCCACTGCACACAATGTATGTTTTTCATGTATGCATCACATTTGATTTTCAGAATTATTTTTTGTTTATTTATGATCGAGCTGGTTATTTAGACAATCATGACATGGTTAAAATCTAGCCTAACCTACCTGCATTTTTCTGGCAGCGGTTCGAATTTGAGAAATTACAGTGCAACAATAACTATTTAACCTACCTGCACTTTCTAGCAGCGGTTGGGATATTTTTCTGGCCGTGGTTTGTTTTTGAAATTCTCCCTTAAAGGGTTAAAGGGAGTTGACAGTTTGTATGAAACTTCTAAACCGCTACCTTAGCTTAGAAACATGAAATTTGCGAGAAACGTTTCTCTTAAACCAAAGTGGGCACTAATAAACTTTTGGAAATTTCCTCTTAAGTAGAGTAAAATGGGGGTTAAGAGTTTCTATGAATTAACATAAGTTTTAGAGTTGGACGCGGAAAGTATGTTGCCAATCGTTTGCGATGCTGATTACGACCAGTAGTTTTTCAATACGAGTTAAAAATTAGTGGCGCGCATAATCGAGTCCCGGGGAAAGAAACATGCTACTTTATTAAGTTCCATCGCAGTTCGGGCGCCATTTTGATTCTTTCAATCTTCATATTTTTCCTATAGTCATCATACTGAATCAAGCAATTCTTCCATACATTATTGTTACCTCTCACCAATACATTTGGCTGTGCTATACGAAATATGACAAAAGTGAAAAAAAAATCCTTTCGCCAGTGTTGCCAGTTTTTTCTGACGAAAATGGTCAAATGTCATTACGACGACCGCAACAAATCGTCCAGGGTGATTTTTTTGAATGAAAAGTCCAAAAAATGTTGGTGAAAAAAAAAACAATCCCAAATGGCAAAATTGAGAATATATCCAAGCAGATTGAAAAACAAGTGAAAGAAAAGGACAAAAACCATCACAACACGACCCTGCAGACACCTCGAAAATTCCAAAAATTCAATTTCAAATATCTCGGCGGCCACTTGTTTTTCCAACTTTTTCCAATTTAATCATTACACTCTTCTTAAAATTATCCGAAAACGACACCAGTCTCGGAGCCCTGATAAAAAAAAAGTTGGCCATGTGAGCTCGGCCGCCATCTTGAATTTTGGACATGTCAGATTTTGCTCATAGACACGGATGCAAACAGACAACGTCCCTCATACATGACATTCACCCCCCACTGCTCCTTCGGGCGCTCTCTTCGACTTTTCGTAAAAAAAAACTGGGCGCCATTGTTGCGAGTTGCCATCGACAAAAATAGTCAAATGTCATTACGACATTGCCAGCCGACATTCTTATGTGATTTTTTAACCAAAAATATTTCTCCTTCTACTTTCACATTTTTGAATAAAAAGTCGAAAAAAATTAATGACCGAAAAAAAAAACTCAACCTGGCAACACTTGCGGCCAAGCTCCACAATCGCCTTATACAAGGTGACCCGCTCAAATGTTGCCAACGGAAGAAAAATTCGCCTGGAAAAATGCAAATTTTCGTTGATTTTACAAAATGGCCGCCAAGAAGTCCGCCATCTTGTTGAAAAAAAATATCAAACCCGAAAGACAAAATTGAGGACATATCCGAGCCTATAGATAAAAAAAAAGAAAAAACAACAAAAAAATCACCATACCGCGACCCCGCTAAAACACCTCGAAAAATGAAAATTTTCAAACGCAAATATCTCGGCGGCCATATTGTTTTTTCAATTTTGCACAACGTAATCGCAAAGAACGCACCAAATTTATTCGAAAACGACACCGATATCGGGTATAGAGCGGAAAACCAAAAACTCAATCATCTCAACTCGGCCGCCATCTTGGATTTTTGAAATGTCAGATTTTTACCATAGACACGAGGGGAAGAGTAAAAAACCCGCCATAGACGACTCTCCGCCTTCTCGACCCCTTCATGGAGAACAATTGCGTCATTCAGTGCTAGGTTGATTGTGGGATTAGGTAAAAGCTGTGTTTAAATTGTTCGATACAAGGTCACTCCGTGAGCCACTACTGAGGCCGCCCCCTATAAGAAGCTCCAAAGGGGGGCGAATGTAACGGACCATGTACGTACCAAAAATACGTTTCTATGAAAATTATTATTTTTTGTATGGCAACACTGAATTATTTTTTTACAAAATAAGAAAACTATTAATACCTATAAACGCCTCATTCATTACAACGACGTCAAATGATGCCAACCCACTCAAAATTAAATATTCGTTGCAATAAATACCTTTGTATGAAAATGTATTTTTTATGTATGGCAACACTAACATTAAATATTTTTCCTATAACCACCATGTTGAATCAAGCAATTTGACCATACATTATTATCACCCCCTACCAATACTTTTGGCTGAGCTATTCGAAATGTGTGAAAATAGAAAAAAAAATCCTGTCGCCCGTGTTGCCAGTTTATTCGGACAAAAATAGTCAAATGTCATTACTACAACTGCGATAAATTGTTTTCAGTCATTTTTTAATCAAAAATATTTCTCCTTCTACTTTTCATATTTTTGAATGAAAAGTTCAAAAAATGTATGGACAAGGAAAAAATTAACAAAACCTTGCAACACTGTAGATCAAGTTCTACAACCGCCAAAAACAAAGTGACCCGCTCAAATGTTGCCAACCTCAAAATATCTCACCTCGAAAAATGCATTTTTTCGCACATTTCACTAAATGTCAGCCACGGGGTCCGCCATCTTGTCGAAAAAAAAAAACAATCTTTGACATCATAATTGAGGATACACCCGAGCCGATAGACAAAAAATATCGAAAAAACAACAAAAAAATCACCGTGCTGCGACCCGGCAAAGACACCTCGAAAAATGAAAAATTTCAAACACAAATATCTCGGCGGCCATCTTGTTTTTCCACCTTTTTTCAATTTTATCGTAGCAGTCGTCCTGAAATTGACCGAAAACGACACCAATAATGGGTAGATGCGATAACAAAAAAAAAAGTTGATAATCGCAGTTCGGGCGCCATTTTGAATTTTTCAAACTTTATATTTTTCCCATAATCGACATACTGAATCGAGCAATTCTTCCATACATTATTATTACCTCTCACCAATACATCTGGCTGTGCTATACGAAATGTGAGAAAAGTGGAAAAAAAAATCCTGGCGCCAGTGTTGCCAGTTTTTTCAGATGAAAATGATCAAATGTCATTACAACGACCGCAACAAATCGTCCTGGGTGATTTTTTCATCAAAAATGTTTCTCCTTCTACTTTTCAACTTTTTGAATGAAAAGTCCAAAAAAATGTATGGATAAGGCAAAAAAAAACTGAACCTGGCAACACTCTCGACTGAGCCCTACAACCGCCAAAAACAACGAAATCTGCTCAAATGTTGCCAACCTCGTAGTATTTCAATTCGAAAAACGCGATTTTCAGAGCTTTTTACATTAAGGCCGCCACGGGGTCCGCCATTTTGTTGAAAAAAAAAACAATCCCAAATGGCAAAATTGAGCATATATCCAAGCAGATTGAAAAAAAAAGTCAAAGAAAAAGACAAAAACCATCACAACACGACCCTGCAAAGACACCTCGAATATTCCAAAAATTCAATTTCAAATATCTCGGCGGCCATCTTGTTTTTCCAACTTTTCCCAATTTTATCATAACACTCGCCCTAAAATTATCCGAAAACAACACCAATCTTGGGTAAGCGCCCTGATAAAAAAAAAAGTTGGCCAAGTCAGCTCGGCCGCCATCTTGAATTTTGGACATGTCAGATTTTTCCCATAGACACGGATGCAAACAGACAATATCCCTCATACATGACATTCACCCCCCATCGCTCCTTCGGGCGCTCTAATCGAATTTTCGTAAAACAAAAAAAAAAATCCGGGCGCCATTGTCGCAAGTTGCCATCGACAAAAATAGTCAAATGTCATTACGACATTGCCAGCCGACATTCTCATGTGACTTTTTAATCAAAAATATTTCTCCTTCTACTTTTCACATTTTTGAATGAAAAGTCCAAAAAAATGTATGACCGAAAAAAAAAAAACTCAGCCTGGCAACACTCGCAGCCGAGCTCCACAATCGCCTTATACAAAGTGACCCGCTCAAATGTTGCCAACGGAAGAAAAAGTTGCCTCGAAAAATGCCAATTTTCGTTGATTTTACAAAATGGCCGCCAGGGAGTCCGCCATCTTGTTGAAAAAAAAAAAATCCTCGACCACAAAATTGAGGACATACCCGAGCTCATAGAGAAAAAATATCGAAAAAAAAATAAAAAAATCACCACGCCGCGACCCCGCAGAGACACCTCGAAAAATGAAAATTTTCAAACGCAAATATCTCGGCGGCCATCTTGTTTTTTCAATTTTACACAACGTAATCGCAAAGAACGCGCTCAAGTTATCCGAAAACGACACCGATATCGCGTATAGAGCGGAAAACGAAAAAGTCAATCATCCCAACTCGGCCGCCATCTTGGATTTTTGAAATGTCAGATTTTTCCCATAGACACGGGGGGGAGAGATGGAAACTCGCCATAGACGACCCCCCGCCATCGGGACTCCTTCGGGGAGATCAATTGACCTTTTGGTGGGGGGCTTCCAGGATTATATAGTATAATAATAATGATGATGATGTTCGATACAAGGTCACTCCGTGAGCCACTGCTGAGGCGGCCCCCTATATGAAGCTGCAAAGGGGGGCGAATGTAACGGACCATGTACGTACCAAAAATACGTTTCTATGAAAATTATTATTTTTTGTATGGCAACACTGAATTATTTTTTTACAAAATAAGAAAACTATTAATACCTATAAACGCCTCATTCATTACAACGACGTCAAATGATGCCAACCCACTCAAAATTAAATATTCGTTGCAATAAATACCTTTGTATGAAAATGTATTTTTTATGTATGGCAACACTAACATTAAATATTTTTCCTATAACCACCATGTTGAATCAAGCAATTTGAACATACATTATTATCACCCCCTACCAATACTTTTGGCTGAGCTATTCGAAATGTGTGAAAATAGAAAAAAAAATCCTGACGCCCGTGTTGCCAGTTTATTCAGTCAAAAATAGTCAAATGTCATTACCACAACTGCGATAAATTGTTTTCAATCATTTTTTAATCAAAAATGTTTCTCCTTCTACTTTTCATATTTTTGAATGAAAAGTCCAAAAAAATGTATGGACAAAGAAAAAATCAACCAAACCTGGCAACACTATGGATCAAGTCCTACAACCGCCGAAAACAAAGTGACCCGCTAAAATGTCGCCAACCTCAAAAAATCTCACCTCGAAAAATGCAATTTTTCGCACATTTCACTAAATGTCAGCCATGGGGTCCGCCATCGTGTCGAAAAAAAAAACAATCCTCGACATCATAATTGAGGATACACCCGAGCCGATAGACAAAAAATATCGAAATAACAACAAAAAAATCACCGCGCTGCGACCCGGCAAAGACACCTCGAAAAATGAAAAATTTCAAACACTATTATCTCGGCGGCCATCTTGTTTTTCCAATTTTTTTCAAGTTTATCGTAGCAGTCGTCCTGAAATTGACCGAAAACGACACCAATATTGTGTAAGTGCGATAACAAAAAAAAAAGTTGATAATCGCAGTTCGGGCGCCATTTTGAATTTTTCAAACTTTATATTTTTCCCATAATCACCATACTGAATCGAGCAATTCTTCCATACATTATTATTACCTCTCACCAATACATTTGGCTGTGCTATACGAAATGTGAGAAAAGTGAAAAAAAAAATCCTGGCGCCAGTGTTGCCAGTTTTTTCTGATGAAAATGATCAAATGTCATTACAACGACCGCAAAAAATCGTTCAGGGTGATTTTTTCATCAAAAATGTTTCTCCTTCTACTTTTCAACTTTTTGAATGAAAAGTCCAAAAAAATGTATGGACAAGGCAAAAAAAAACTGAACCTGGCAACACTCTCGACTGAGCCCTACAACCGCCATAAGCAATGAAATCTGCTCAAATGTTGCCAACCTAGTAGTATTTCAACTCGAAAAACGCGATTTTCAGAGCTTTTTACATAAAGGCCTCCACGGGGTCCGCCATTTTGTTGAAAAAAAAAACAATCCCAATTGGCAAAATTGAGAATATATCCAAGCAGATCGAAAAAAAAAACCCAAGAAAAGGATAAAAACCATCACATCACGACCCTGCAAAGACGCCTCGAAAATTCCAAATATTCAATTTCAAATATCTCGGCGGCCATCTTGTTTTTCCATTTTTTTTCAATTTCATCGTAACACTCGTCCTAAAATTATCCGAAAACGACACCAATCTTGGGTGAGCGCCCTGATAAAAAGAAAAGTTGGCCAAGTCAGCTCGGCCGCCATCTTGAATTTTGGACATGTCAGATTTTTCCCATAGACACGGATGCAAACAGACAATATCCCTCATACATGACATTCACCCCCCATCGCTCCTTCGGGCGCTCTAATCGAATTTTCGTAAAACAAAAAAAAAAATCCGGGCGCCATTGTCGCAAGTTGCCATCGACAAAAATAGTCAAATGTCATTACGACATTGCCAGCCGACATTCTCACGCGATTTTTTAATCAAAAATATTTCTCCTTCTACTTTTCACATTTTTGAATAAAAAGTCGAAAAAAATGTATGAGCAAAAAAAAAAACAACTCAGCCTGGCAACACTCGCAGCCGAGCTCCACAATCGCCCTATACAAAGTGACCCGCTCAAATGTTGCCAACGTAAGAAAAAGTTGCCTCGAAAAATGCCAATTTTCGTTGATTTTACAAAATGGCCGCCAGGGAGTCCGCCATATTGTTGAAAAAAAAAAAAATCCTCGACCACAAAATTGAGGACATACCCGAGCTCATAGAGAAAAAATATCGAAAAAAAAATAAAAAAATCACCACGCCGCGACCCCGCAGAGACACCTCGAAAAATGAAAATTTTCAAACGCAAATATCTCGGCGGCCATCTTGTTTTTTCAATTTTACACAACGTAATCGCAAAGAACGCGCTCAAGTTATCCGAAAACGACACCGATATCGCGTATAGAGCGGAAAACGAAAAAGTCAATCATCCCAACTCGGCCGCCATCTTGGATTTTTGAAATGTCAGATTTTTCCCATAGACACGGGGGGGAGAGATGGAAACTCGCCATAGACGACCCCCCGCCATCGGGACTCCTTCGGGGAGATCAATTGACCTTTTGGTGGGGGGCTTCCAGGATTATATAGTATAATAATAACTAGGTGCCGAGTGGGTGCGCGAGCTGCGAGCAGCTCGCGTAATACCGACGCTAAGATTTTGCCACAAGGCTTTTTTATGGAAGTGGTTCGGGTTGTGAGATCGCAATGAATTAAAATGTTACCTACATGCACTAATAGCAGAAGTTCGTTTTGTTCTGCCTGTTGCTTTGTTTTGTGAGGTCGCAGTTCAAAACTAACCTACGTGCACTTTTCAGGTAGCGGTTCAGTTTTGTGAGGTCGCAATTCAAACCTAACCTAACCTAAACTATCTCCACTTTTATGGCATCGATCGGTTCGGATTTGTTCAAACCTAGCCTAACCTATCTGCAATTTCTAGCAGCAGTTTGGATTTTCGATGTCACGGTTAAAATCTAACCTAACCCCCGTGTATCTTTGCGGGCAGCTGTTAGACTTTGCGAGGTCGCAGTTCAAGCATAACCTAACCTTGCACTTTCTATCAGCGGTTCGGATTTCATGGCTGTGGTTGGTTTTTGTGAAGTCACAGTTCAAACCTAACCTAACCTCTACCTGGATTTTTCTGACAGCGGTTCGGTTTTGTATGGTCTGATTAACAAACCCTACCTGCACTTTTCAGGCAGTAATTTGGTTTTATAAGGTCAAACCGGACCTAAACCATCTCGACTATTCTGGCAGCATTTCGAATTTGTGAGATCAAAGTTGCAGTTCAGATTTTCAATGTCATAGTTCAAACCTGACCTAACCTACCTGTACTTTTCTTGCAGCTGTCAGATTTTGCGAGGTCGTAGTTCAAACCTAACCTAAACAACCTGCAATTTTTCGGGAAGTTGTTAGATTTATACCGACGGTAAATAAATTTGCCATAAGCCTTTTTTATGGTAGCGGTTCGGGTTTGTAAGATCGCAATTAAAATTTTATCTACATTTTGTGAGGTCACAGTTCAAACCTAACCTAACGAAAAGTACCTACCTCCACTTTTCTAGCAGAGGTTCGGATTTGTAAGATCATAGTTCCACCCTTACCTAACCTACCTGCATTTGTTAGTAGCAGTTCGGATTTTCAGTGTCACGGTTCAAATCTAACCTAACCTCCGTGCACTTTTCGGGCAGCTGCTAGATTTTGCAAGGTCACAGTTCAAGTCTTATCCCACGGACCTGCACTTTTGGTAGTATTTCCGTTTTATGGGGACGCGGTTCAAATTTTACCTAACCTAACCTGCATTTTTCTGGCAGCGGTTCGGAATTGACAGTTCAACCCTAACCTAACGTACCTGCATTTTGCTGGCAGCGGTTCGGATTTAAAAGATTACAGATCAACCCTAACCTAACCTTCCTGTACTTTCTAGCAGCGGTTCGGATTTTTTCTGGCTGTGGTTTGGTTTTGTGGGATCGCAGTTCAACCCAAAACCTTAACCCAATATCAACCTGGACTTTTCTGGCAACGGTTCGGTTTTGTGGGGTCACAGTTCAGACTTAACAAACACTACCTGCACTTTTCAGGCACCGATTTGGTTTTATGAGGTCGTAGTTCAAACCTAATGTAAAATATGTGTACTTTCCTGGTAGTTGTTAGATTTTGCGAGGTCGCAGTTCAAATCTAACCTAACAACCTACCTGGACTTTCTAGCAGCGGTTTGGATTTTGATGTCACGGTTCAAACCTAACGAATCTACGTACACTTTTCTGGCAGCTGTTAGATTTTGCGAGGTCGCACTTCAAATCTTACCTAATCTATTTCTAGCAGCAGTTCGGATTTTCAATGTCAGAATGTCACGGTTAAAACCTAACCTAAGAAGCTCCGTGCACTTTTCGGGCAACTGTTAGATTTTGCAAGGTCGCAGTTCAAGTCTTACCCCACGGACCTGCAATTTTTGTAGCAGTTTCATTTTGTGAGGTCGCAGTTCAAATCTAACCTAACCTACCTGGACTTTCTAGCAGCGGTTCGGATTTTCGATGTCAAGGTTCAAACCTAACGAATCTACGTACACTTTTCTGGCAGCTGTTAGATTTTGCGAGGTCGCACTTCAAATCTTACCTAATCTATTTCTAGCAGCAGTTCGGATTTTCAATGTCAGAATGTCACGGTTCAAACCTAACCTAAGCTCCGTGCACTTTTCGGGCAACTGTTAGATTTTGCAAGGTCGCAGTTCAAGTCTTACCCCACGGACCTGCACTTTTTGGTAGCAGTTCTGTTTCAATGGGAACATGGTTCAAATCTAACTTAACCTACCTGCATTTTTCTGGCAGCGGTTCAGATTTGAGAGATTACAGTGCAACCCTAACTTAACCTTATACCTGCACTTCCTAGCAGCGGTTGGGATTTTTTTTTCTAGCTGTGGTTTGTTTTTGTGAAATCGCAGTTCAAACCTAACCTAACCTCTATCTGGACTTTTCTGCCAACAGTTCGGTTTTGTGGGGTCACAGTTCAAACTTAACAAATCCTACCTGCACTTTTCAGACAGCGATTTGGTTTTATGAAGTCGTAGTTTAAACCTAACCTAAACTACCTGTACTTTTCTTGCAGCTGTTATATTTTACGAGGTCGCAGCTCAAAGCTAACCTAACCTACCTGCATTTTTTGACAGAAGTTCCGTTTTTTGAGGTCGCAGTTCAAATCTCTCCCTATTTTTGGTATCGGTTCGGTTTTGCGAGATTAGATTTTTAAGTGACTTCCAGAAATGAGGAAGCTCTGTATTCCACTGTATGTATTTTTTTTTATGTATGTTCACTGCAATACATTTGATTTTCAAAATTATTTATTGTTTATTTATGATCGAGCTGGTTATTTACACAATCATGACGATAGGTCTGGCTCAGTTGGTAGTGACCCTGCCCACGGATCCGACTGGAGCGGGTTCGAATCCCGCTAGGGGCCAACTTACCTGCGCTTTTCTGACAGCGGTTCGGTTTTGCAAGATCGCAGTTTAAACCTAACCCACTTTTACTTTTCCAGCGGCAGTTAGATTTTTAACTGACTTCCAAAAATGAGGAAGCTTTATATTCCACTGCACACATGTATGTTCACTGCACAACATATGATTTACAAAATAATTTTTTGTTTATGTTTGATCGAGCTGGTTATTTAGACAGCCATGACGACAGATTTGATTCAGTTAGTAGTGACCCTGGCCACTGATCCGAATGTCACGGGTTCGAATCCCGCTAGAGGCAATCATTGTGTGGTGAGCACAAATGAAATAATTAAATGAAATTGTTTGATATAAGTTCACTACGTGAGCCACTGGCCCACTGCTGGGGCGGCCCCGACCGTATAAGCTCCAAAGGGGGACGAATGTGACATATTTACTATTTACTTTTTGTATGGCAACAGCGAAATATTTTTTTACCAAAATGTATAAACAATCAGTACCTGCAAACGGCAAATACTTTCTAATTAACCAAATGATGCCAACCGACTGAAATATTTGATTTGAGAATACCTTTGTATGAAAATGTATTTTTTGTGTATAGTACACTAAAATTAAATGTTTTTTCCATGACAACCATAGATACTCAAACAAGCAATTTCGCGATACATAATTTTCACCTCCTATCAATTCTTTTTGTTGAGCTACATGAAATATGAAAAAAAAATGTAGCTAGTATTGCCAGTTGATTTAGACTTAAATGGTCAACTGTCATTGCAACAAATCACCTCAACAAATTTTTAACAAAAACAAAAATGATTTTCCTTCTACTTTTCTTGTTTATAGATGAAAAGTCAAAAAAAAAATTTCAAAGAAAAAAACAACTAAACCTGGCCACACTGAACTAAGCCCTACAACCGCCAAAAATAAAGCAACCCACTCAAATAATGTCTACCTGAAAATATCTCACCTCGAAAAATGAAATTTTTCGCACATTTTAAAACGAATAAACGAATTTGTATTTGTATTAAAAAACGAACAAACGAATAAACAAATAAACGAATTTGTATTTGTATTATAAACGAATTTGTATTTGTATTTTGCATTTTACAAATTGGCCGTCAATCTATGGACAAGGCAAAAAAAACTAAACCCGGCAACACTCTGGACTGAGCCCTACAACCGGCAAAACAAAGCTATCCGCTCAAATGTTGCCAGCCTCGTAGTATTTCACCTCGAAATATGCGAATTTTAGAGCTTTTTACAATGTAGCCGCCACGGGGTTCGCCATTCTGTTAAGAAAAATAATCCCAAATAGCAAAATTGCGAATATATCCATGCCGATCAAAAAAAAAGTCAAAGAAATAGACAAAAAACACCAAAACACGACCCCGCAAAGACATCTCGAAAAGTCCAAATATTCAATTTCCAATATTTTGGCGGCCATCTTGTTTTTCCATTTTTTTTTTAATTTTATCATTACACTCGTCCCAAAGTTATTCGAAAACGACACCAAACTTGGGTAAGTACCCTGATAGAAAAAAAATGTTGGCCATGTCAGCTTGTTGTTGTTCTTGTTGAAAAATATCGAAAAAAAAAACAAAAAATCACCACGCTGCGATCCCGCAGACACCTCGAAAAATGAAAAATTTCAAACGCAAATATCTTGGCGGCCATCTTGCTTTTCCAATTTTTCACAACGTAATCGCAAACAACGTGCCAAAGTTATCCGAAAACGACACCGATATCGGGTATAGAGCGGAAAACGATAATCTCAAACATCCCAACTCGGCCGCCATCTTGGATCTTTGAAATGTCAGATTTTGCCCATAGCCTTGAGGGGGAAAGAAAGAAACTCGCCATAGACGACTCTCCGCCTTCTCGACCCCTTCATGGAGAACAATTGCGTCATTCAGTGGTAGGTTGATTGGGGATTAGGTAAAAGCTGTTTTTAAATTGTTCGATACAAGGTCACTCCGTGAGCCACTGCTGAGGCGGCCCCATAAGAAGCTCTAAAGGGGGGCGAATGTAACGGACCATGTACGTACCAAAAATACGTTTCTATGAAAATTATTATTTTTTGTATGGCAACACTGAATATTTTTTTTACAAAATAAGAAAACTATTAATACCTATAAACGCCTCATTCATCACAACGACGTCAAATGATGCCAACCCACTCAAAATTAAATATTCGTTGCAATAAATACCTTTGTATGAAAATGTATTTTTTATGTATGGCAACACTAACATTACATATTTTTCCTATAACCACCATGTTGAATCAAGCAATTTGACCATGCATTATTATCACCCCCTACCAATACTTTTGGCTGAGCTATTCGAAATGTGTGAAAATGGAAAAAAAAATCCTGACGCCCGTGTTGCCAGTTTATTCGGACAAAAATAGTCAAATGTCATTACTACAACTGCGATAAATCGTTTTGACTAATTTTTTAATCAAAAATGTTTCTCCTTCTACTTTTCATATTTTTGAATGAAAAGTCCAAAAAAATGTATGGACAAGGAAAAAATCAACAAAACCTAGCAACATTGCAGATCAAGTCCTACAACCGCCAAAAACAAAGAGACCCGCTAAAATGTTGCCAACCTCAAAAAATCTCACCTCGAAAAATGCAATTTTTCGCACATTTCACTAAATGTCAGCCATGGGGTCCGCCATCTTGTCGAAAAAAAAAAACAATCCTTGACAACAAAATTAAGGATACACCCAAGCCGATAGAAAAAAAATATCGAGAAAAAAACAAAAAAATCACCGCGCTGCGACCCGGCAAAGACACCTCGAAAAATGAAAAATTTCAAACACAAATATCTCGGCGGCCATCTTGTTTTTCCAACTTTTTTCAATTTTATCGTAGCAGTCGTCCCAAAATTGACCGAAAACGACATCAATATTGGGTAAGTGCGACAACAAAAAAAAAAGTTGATAATCGCAGTTCGGGCGCCATTTTGAATTTTTCAAACTTCATATTTTTCCCATAGTCACCATACCAAATCAAGCAATTCTTTCGTACATTATTATTACCTCTCACCAATACATTTGGCTGTGCTATACGAAATGTGAGAAAAGTGAAAAAAAAAATCCTGGCGCCAGTGTTGCCAGTTTTTTCTGATGAAAATGATCAAATGTCATTACGACGACCGCAAAAAATCGTCCAGGGTGATTTTTTCATCAAAAATGTTTCTCCTTCTACTTTTCAACTTTTTGAATGAAAAGTCCAAAAAAATGTATGGACAAGGCAAAAAAAAACTGAGCCTGGCAACACTCCCGACTGAGCCCTACAACCGCCAAAAACAACGAATTCTGCTCAAATGTTGCCAACCTCGTAGTATTTCAACTCGAAAAATGCGATTTTCAGAGCTTTTTACATTAAGGCATCCACGGGGTCCGCCATTTTGTTGAAAAAAAAAACAATCCCAATTGGCAAAATTGAGAATATATCCAAGCAGATCGAAAAAAAAAAGTCACACAAAAGGACAAAAACCATCACATCACGACCCTGCAAAAACACCTCGAAAATTCCAAAAATTCAATTTGAAATATCTCGGCGGCCATCTTGTTTTTCCAACTTTTTCCAATTTTATCATAACACTCGCCCTGAAATTATCCGAAAACGACACCAATCTTGGGTAAGCACCCTGATAAAAAAAAAAGTTGGCCAAGTCAGCTCGGCCGCCATCTTGAATTTTGGACATGTCAGATTTTTCCCATAGACACGGATGCAAACCGACAATATCCTTCATACATGACATTCACCCCCCACCGCTCCTTCGGGCGCTCCAATCAAATTTTCGTAAAACAAAAAAAAAAATCCGGGCGCCATTGTTGCGAGTTGCCAGCGACGAAAATAGTCAAATGTCATTACGACATTGCCAGCCGATATTCTCATGCGATTTTTTAATCAAAAATATTTCTCCTTCTACTTTTCACATTTTTGAATGAAAAGTCCAAAAAAATGTATGACCGAAAAAAATAAAACTCAACCTGGCAACACTCGCAGCCGAGCTCCACAACCGCCTTATACAAAGTGACCCGCTCAAATGTTGCCAACAGAAGAAAAATTCGCCTGGAAAAATGCCAATTTTCGTTGATTTTACAAAATGGCCGCCACGGAGTCCGCCATCTTGTTGAAAAAAAAAAACAATCCTCGACAACAAAATTGAGGACATACCCGAGCACATAGAGAAAAAATTACAAAAAATACACAAAAAAATCACCACGCCGCGACCCCGCAAAGTCACCTCGAAAAATGAAAAATTTCAAACGCAAATATCTCGGCGGCCATCTTGTTTTTCCAATTTCACCCTACGTACTCGCAAAGAACGCGCTCAAGTTATCCGAAAACGACACCGATATCGCGTATAGAGCGGAAAACGAAAAAGTCAATCATCCCAACTCGGCCGCCATCTTGGATTTTTGAAATGTCAGATTTTTCCCATAGACACGGGGGGGAGAGATGGAAACTCGCCATAGACGACCCCCCGCCATCGGGACTCCTTCGGGGAGATCAATTGACCTTTCGGTGGGGGGCTTCCAGGATTATATAGTATAATAGGTACGCAAAGAAAATGTTTTTTTTTAACATATACTTAGAAACTTCAACGACTTCTAAACTTAGTTTTTACCGCCACATCCTAGAATATTGTATTGGTGGTGTTGGTTTGGTTCTATCAACGGGAACACTTAGTTGATAGAACCAAAGCTTAATATTCAACAATGTTAATCCTGTTTTATCCGAGATTGACGTCGATTCCGGTTTCCAATATTAGGGTTCTTCATTAGCAAAGTATCTTGAAATACGTATCTTGATCGTTCGAGTCGGAATATTAGATCCCACTCAAGATCCTTCGACTGTTCGCCCAGCAAATTAGTAAGATGAAGGTCGAGGTAAGTTTTAGTACGAGATCATGAGTTAGTGCAGGTCACATTGCGAACTATAAATTAAGAAGTTTAACTTCGTACTTAGATCTGTGTTATTGATTAATAATGTAGCACCCTAGCTATCTAATTGGAAGATACTAAGTACCTACCAGTAGCGACACGCACCGCCCCGCACCAACACAAGTTACCTCACTCCGCCCGCAGCGAACGTGAGCGTCTTACTATAAACGTGACTCACGCACACGTAAGTATTTCTGCAACATAATATTTTGGTGTACAGATAGCTAGATAACGTTCAGTTTGTATGGAGTGTCGGATAGGAGAGTCAACAATTTGTTATTTTCTTTCTGAAATGAGGTTACCTGAATAGAGCTCAAGGCGTCCAAGTCCCACGGCGCGAGGCTTACCTATCGGTTTTCTTGTCGTGATTCGTTCATTCCATGTAAGAGCATAGTCAAGGAATGTTTATACGCTTGTAATATAATGTTATCGGTGTGTAAGTAGGTACTACATAAACGTAGTAACTTTTAGGTACTTAAATTTTAATTTCCTTATGAATGTTAGGTCGTTACTTAACTTATTTCCCTTGATATTTTTTAACCCGCAAAGAAAGTTTTCTGATTCTTTTCAGCCAATATGTCTTATAACTTCATATATCGTTATGGTTTTACTAGCGTCACAAAATAATTGGCTCGCTTAGAGACAGGAAATAACGTGTCAATATTTTTAAACACTTGAGAAAAATGACCCTTAACTGACTAGGCGCGCCAGTTAACAAGTATAACTTGTGGAGTAGATTAATAGTACATTTCTCAAACAATGCAATGAAATATTTATATTATGTTCATCTTATTAGCCTGGGAAGTATCACGTTTCAGGCACGGCTAGACAATTGGTCTATAATGAAATTTCATACAAACGTTGCAGGCCTAGGCCGGAAACTCGTTTTTTTTAAATATCCATATGATATATTTGTGACACAGCATCTTGGCATTCCGCCATTTAAAAAAAGCTACAAGCAATATTTACTCTATGGTTCGCTAACATACTGCCAATACAGCTAATGTGTTTTATTCTTTTTAAGTATAATTCGATAGCTTAGATTTATAAAGCTAAATTGTTTACTTGAATAAGTTTCGTACTTATATCCACCCATCTAATCTAACTACCGATCACAAACATTATCATAAAAATTCTGTTTGATTGAAAAGAGGTTATATAATTTTGATTGTCAATAATGAATGACAAGTGTCGTTCCACAGGTCTATGCTAATGATTCGTTGAGAAACATGCTTACGCAATGTTCGAATCGTATGATGCGTGTAGTTTTTTTTTATTCACCTATAATTTCTCAAGTAATATTTTTTTGATTTACAGATTTTTATTTTATTTATTTTATTGCATGTTTGAGAAAAGCACTACATACATACATCGGCGGGGAACGGAAGTTGTCGGCCTCGTAACTATCCGGCCTCACTTCGTTCAGCCGTATATTAATACTCGGCCTGCAACATCCTCCTTCCCGGCCTCTGTAGTCCTAATGTACTATTATTGCAGAGGCCGCCAAGTAGTGCATTGCCGGACGAGTCAGTTAAGTATTAGTACGAGTCCGGCAATCGCAATTGCGGCCGAGGTATATATAATGCTTTTCTCAAACAGCCAGGAAATACGTAAGGTCAGTCGGGGTAAGTGCGCCTAACATAATTCAATTCAATTCAATATTTAGGCGCACTTACCCCACATCAGTATTTACTACTTCCATGATCGTGGATGATTTGGACATGGAAGTTGTACTTATTACCTCCATGGATTTGTCAGTTTCGGGGCAGTAGTTGGCTGTTTGCAAGGCATAGGGGCGAAATAAATTTAGGCGCACTTACCCCACATCAGTATTTACTACTTCCATGATCGTGGATGATTTGGCCATGGAAGTTGTACTTATTACCTCCATGGATTTGTCAGTTTCTCTACAGAGGTGTCTCAAATAGCAAGCGAATTAAAAAAAACACACATGTCAATAATGTTTTTGCTGGCCAAGGCCGGCAATGGACAGCCTCCCGTCTTCTTTTTTTGAAAGTAACACGAACATTTCCGAGCATGTTTGAGAAAATGAACTTTGTAATGGATACCTACCTCCTACTTCATAAATAAGTACGAAAATAGAAATAATTTTCCGATATACTTTGTGTTTAGAATGCTTTTTGTTTCAGTGAAGGTCAACGTACCTAACTAACTTGTATTTGATTAGATTTCTATACAGGCCTTACCTAGTGAGAATGCCATGGTTAAAGTGTAGTTACACTATGACTTTATGAAATGAAATACACAGGTAGATATATTCATTTTCGTTCAGTTTAAGTAGACATCTTGCTAATTTTAAAGCGACATCTTTACTGATATTATAAATGCGAAAGTAATTCTGTCTGTCAGTCTGTTACATCTTCATGCTACAACCACTGGACCGATTTAGACAAAATTTGGTATGGATGGAGATAGTTGGAGTCCCTGGAAAGGACATAGGCTAGGTACTTTTAATCCCGGAAAAACGCACAGTTACCGCGTTCCGCGCGGGCGTAATCGCGGCCAGAAGCTAATAAGAAAATATTGTCAAAGTGTTCGCGACCTTTTGAAATGGAACATTATTATAATATTTTGGAGCACAGATGGCCTGATAGGGGCACTTAGGTGCCATTAATCTTGCAGGCAGTCCTCGGGGACGGAGCCATGCAGCGGGCAGACCGCGGGCTACGGCGGGTCGTCTCCGAGGCTTTGCTAATGCCGCAGCAGGTCAAGGCTCCGCAAAAAACGTTTTTTTTTTAAAGTAGTTTTTCTTTTTTTTTGGAAATGTTATTTTAAGCGGAGCAATGTAATTTGTTTTTTTAAATCCGTTACGTTAACTTTAATATTATCCATACTATACTATAATATACTTAGTATTATCCATGCTTTCATCCATACTACTTTAATATTATGAACTAGCATCTTCATCCACGTGGAATTCGGTTATAGCGTTCCCACGGGAATTGAGCGTTAAATTATAACAAATTCCTCTTGAATCACTCTATTTATAAAAAAAAAATCATCAAAATTCGTTGCGTAGTTTTAAGGATCTAAGCATACATACGGACAGACAGCAGGAAGCGACTTTATTTTATACTATGTAGTGATGTGAAAGAGTGATCTTTTATTTGTTTGTTTGTCCTTCCTTCATGTTAAAACGACGGGACCGATTTGGATGAAATTTGGTATCTAAGAGACAGTTTGAGACCATGAGAATAACGTCACGAAGTGACGAACCTCTCCGTTTTTACCACGGGAACGGTATTTCTACGGGTCTAACTTACTATATGTTATGCGGCGAGCAAATTCTAAGTCGACGCGGGATGAAGTCGCGGGCGAAGGCTAATACTTGTTATTATTGTTAACACATAACGTAAGTACCTATAGTTTACAGTACGGGTAACATATACCTACGTAACGGATATAACGTGCGCTGAAAAACGCTGGGACCTCCGTAACCTCGCCGTGTTACATAAGAACGTGCACCGCATTCAGAGTCTTTTGTTACCTATTTATTAATGTCTTATTATTATTAAATACATCGTGTTTTATGAATGTTCCATAATTATCTACACTTAACCGCAGTGAAATCGGGCTACTTTGTATAGGATATTCCATACTAATTTACCTACTCGATTTCATTGCAGTTGAGTGCATTTTATTTTACTACAAGAACCTGGAAGTTTTTGGTAAAGATTGAAGGGAGGTAATCTAAATATATAAAACTCAAAGGTGACTGACTGACTGACATAGTGATCTATCAACGCACAGCCCAAACCACTGGACGGATCGGTCTGAAATTTGCCATGCAGGTAGATGTTATGTTATGACGTAGGCGGATGCTAATAAAGGATTTTGCGAAATCCCACGGGAACGGGAAAAAACAGGATTTTAATATTTCAGCGCATACCTACGAAGTTGCGGGGAAAAGCTAGTATAAAATAAATTCTATATAGGTACCTCTAGGTAATGTCAGGTAAACCAAAATCTTAAATTTCACTCAGTTTTCACTATAACACCATCGACTTTTTTATTACCTACCTATTGATTATTGTTACGAAGGGTCGTCCCTACCCTTCATTCCCATAATGACGCCAAACTAACGAGACTGACATTATAGTGAATACTTAACGCAATAATGATATATGATATACTTACATAAGTAACTAAAATAAAGAATGCTGCATCAAACATAGCCGCCGTCATATCAGTTAGGTACCTATTCGGACATGCCAATCTAACTTCAGCATTCGAACTAGAATATTTACGTTGTATATTCGACGACGGTCAGCCGCGTAAATGCTGGTATTAGTTTCGTCCGGCAGGTAAGCTAAGGCTTATATTACCTATGGCAGTATGGCGTATTTAATTTAAAAGGCCATGTCACCGGCGCGGCGATTCGACACGGTCCACAAGCTCGCTTCTAACCAACCCGTGCAGTCGAGTTCAGTAACATAATTATGTACTTACCTATACTTTTGGACCTTAATACAATGGAGTAACGTGCGCAAGTAGTGTGTATATTGGCGAACTGGACTATACGTGTACTACCTCTTTACTGTACACGTAAATTCAAATGTATTTTGAAATGTAGAACTGTTTCGGACTGGTTTAGCTCATTGAGTTGTGGTGTACCTACCTAGTTTGTGAACGGTAAACCAGCTAACGCACTATGAGACTCTTGGTGGTGGCATTTTAGCGGGTTTAAGTTACACTCTTAACCGGATATTAAATCTGAATTCAAAAATAAACACATATTATTATATAAGAGTATTTTGTCCATACATAATTCCACACCACTTGGGCACCTTGTGACTAATTTTCGTCACACTTCTGTTGATCTTTACCTACGGGATTTTCACGACTGCTATGACGTTAATAATGTACTTCGTGTCGTTGGAGGCCTACGACGTCGCACACGCCACTGTAAATTTGATTGGAGTTGCCATTCTACATAACAACTTCATGACTAAAATGCATCGGTTTTCTTTTATTTTTGACGTGATAACGTCTTATAAATTGATGAACGCCGGCTGCGCTCACAAAAAAACATGACGCAATAGTAAGCGTTGTAGCGTTATGTGCGTAGCGTTGTATCGTTTATCACGTATAAAATTATCTTCCACAAACCGACTTTACAGACAACCAATTTTTGTACACTAACCACTATTGTGTCAATTTAAGCCAAAGAAGATATTCGGAAATCTGCGAACAATATAATTTACTATGTGTGGATCGTTTTGCTCGCATGTCAACAACTTCATCCCGTGTAATGATGCCGTGACGCCGCCTAACGGCTCAGATACGACTAAGCGCGACAGCAACAACTGTTTACCTGATACATTGCGCGATGGTGGTATACGCCACACTGCTGTTAGTTCCCATTGCACGCAATGTATACAGAAAAAGCGCCTCTGGTCACGTTGTCGTCGTGAACGGTTATTGTCGACGGCGGCTAAATCCGCTAAGTTTGCGAACCCATCTTTCCCTGGGGCTACATAACGTCTAATTAGGTTCAAAGTACTTAGTCCGGCTCGTTCCCCGTAATAGCACTATATGTACGGGTGCTAAAGGCTAACACGTGGACGACCGATTAAACTCTCGTTTACCTATAAGTAGACGGTTTCTTGTATTTTTAGGGTTCCGAACCGAACTTCAAAAGGAAAAAAAACAGAACCCTTATAAGATCACTCGTGTGTCTGTCCGTCTGTCTGTCACATCCAATTTGTTCCGAAACTACTGGACCGATTGAGTTCAGATTTTGTTCTGTTTGAACACTTCGAACAGGCAATATGTATCTATAAGTAATTCGCCCTTGTCACGTGAAAATGTATCGCGGACCGCACGGCATATTCGACGGGCTTCAAAACCAATTCCAACTTGTTTGCGAAGGAGCGCTCCCAAATAGACTGGATAGAAATTGAGCACAAGGCTGCCAACGTTGACGCTCCGGGGTTTAACCGATTTTTGATTGGAGAGTACAATACTGTGACAATGCATGCCACTTTTCAAAGTAGTAAAAATATGGACCCAATTTAAAGTTCATTCTGTCAAGCATTCATGCTAAACAGAAGAGAAGTTGCACTCTTTTATAAAATCAAACAAATCTCCAACCCCTTTCAAAGGAATGATTTCTGGGATTAAAAGTAGGTATTCTAATTTCCTATGTTACTCACTGATAATATAAGTACCTACATTAGAAGTGTTTTTTATATATATCAAGGCTAAGCTAAGTAAGGAAGCCTAGTGGTTTGACCTGCCACCTCTCATGCAGAGGGTCGCGGGTTCAAATCCGGCTCGCACCTCTGAAATTATTTATGTGCGAAATTCAATTTGAATTTACCACTGAGCTTTTCGGTGAAGGAAAACATCGTGAGGAAACCTGCACGCATCTGCGAAGTAATTCAAGGATGTTTGTGAAGTCCCCAATCCGCACTGAGCCCGCGTGGGTACTATAGCCTGAGGCCTGTGCCCAGCAGTGGGCCGTAAATAGGCTGTTGTAGTAGTAGTAGTAGTAATAAGCTTAGTACCTAAACGTCGACACAGAGCTAGTGTCAATGTTTGCAAAACCGCCTCCTTCTTCCTGCCCAACTCCGTTAACGTGCCGTATCGTGCATCGCGCACAATTTGACCGTAATACGTTAATATTATGTTAATATAGTAAAGCTTCGAGACTTCGTCCTTGTGGAACAAATGTTTAAAAAATAGCTCCTACCCGCGATTTATTAACAGATGCGTTCCCGCGAAAACTATGCATTTTTCCGGAATGAAGCATCTCAGAACTATGCTGCGGACAGATGGACGGACGAACGGACAGAGATGGCGAAACTATAAGGATTCCTTGTGGACTCTAAAAAGAATCAGCCAAATCGGTCCAGCAGTTAATTTTTAGATAGGGTCAAGCAAAACGTTGTGACGATAATTCACCCGCAGAATCAGCTATCGATTCTAAGCACGTTTTTTAGGTTTTAATTTTATTTCGAGTCGGTAAATAAAATGTATCGCTCACACCATGAATCTCATACTGGGACATACAAAATTATTTTATTTAACTACCAACTCTAAAAAAATAACAACCTAAAAACATGTTTAGAGTCCATAGCTGATTCTTTGGGTAAAATATCGGCACAATATTTTGCTTGACCCCATATATTTAGAAGATATAGATAATTAATATAGTAAATAGGGCACTACCTTTCCCCCAGATTAGTAATTAAGTATAGTTAATAGAAGATGATGATAACATATCATTTTAGAACGCTTTTGTTACGCCGTCGTGTACCTAACAACACTATGCAAGGAATCTTGCAAGCTAAATTTAACCCACTTGTAAGTATTGCATCATGATGAAACTTGGCACGTCTTTTGGATGACAATGCAATAATATGGTACCATGGAGGTAATATGGAGCTGATTTGATGATGGAGCTGAGAGGTAGGCACGTAAAAGTCAACCCGTTGTTTTAGTTTTTTAAACTAACTATGTAGCAACAGTTTTACCCTATCCGCTGCAAGAGTTCCCGGAGGGGATGCAGGTATGTACAGAGCAGGTGGGTTAGCCTACCGATTCGATACCAGGTTTTGTGACAGGTGGCGCAGTTACTTCGAACGACCCCAGGGGCGCCACAGCCATAGCACGAAAACTTCGGTGCGGATGTGGAGGGGGTCGGTTGTACGGGCGTGGTAAGGCCCTGCCATGGTCGCTACGGGCTCAGCTGGCATGGTTTTCGCTTCAGCCTTCATCTTCTTCCGACATTCTTCTACGGTATGGTTAGGTAGTCTGCAATACCGGCAGCGTACCTTGGTCAGCTTCTGGCTGGAGTCAGGTTGCACTGAGGTAGATGGATTTGAGTTCTGAGGGAAAGGCACGGTTTTCCATACTTCCCATACACGTTCCACGCCTTCGGCACCTTCCAGGAGTTTGTCGAAAGTGGTAAAAGAGTTGCGCGGAATCTTTTCTTGAATTTCTGGCCTTAGCAATCCGTAGATCATATTAAGCTGCACGGAATCCGGTAGTTCTGGGCTGGGTATTAATATTTTATTTCAAATGCATTTTCTTCTTATTATTATTTTACTTAGATACTGAAATTACCTTGTATGCAAATGACTGTAAAATATGCGAGTACTTTTATACACAATGTTATATGTTGTTCAATCAATTTTACATACATTATTTCAGGTATATCATTATTTCGGGCTACGTCTTCGAACCACTGGCATTCGAAATCAAGGGACCCTGCGGACCGAGCGGGTTGGCTTCCAGTTATGCCAAAGAAAATTTTCTATTTATAGCTCTATTTTAACTATTTAATTTTAGTTTATACTTATAATTTAGTAATATCATATATTCATATATCTACGGGGTCAAGCAAAACGTTGTGACGATATTAAATTTTACCACAGAATCAGCTATCGATTCCAAGCATATTTTTATAGGTCCTAAATTTTTTTTTTGAGTTCGTAAAAAAATTGTATGGGATTGATGGTGAGAGCGATACCTGAATCCCATACTATATCTTTTTTTTACCAACTCGAAAAAAATTAAAAACATATTACAAAATGTGCTTAGAATCGATATCTGATTATGAGGGTAATAAATATCGTCACAAGCCGTGGTGGCATGTGGTTCGACCTACCGCCTCTCATGCAGAGGGTCGGGGGTTCGATTCCGGCTCGCACCTCTATGTTTACTTATGTGCGAAATTCAATTTGAATTTACCACTGAGCTTTTCGGTGAAGGAAAACATCGTGAGGAAACCTGCACTCATCTGCGAAGTAATACAAACATGTGTGTGAAGTCCCCAATCCGCACTGGGCCCGCGTGGGGACTCCCATATCCCAACCCTCTCGTGATGAGAGGAGGCCTGTGCCCAGCAGTGGGACGCAAATAGGCTGAAGAAGTAGTAGTAAATATCGTCACAACGTTTTGCTTGACCCTTTATAATATATCTTCCATACTTAATATTATAAATACGAAAGGAACTCTGTCTGTCTGTCGGTCTGTTACCTCTTCACGCTTCAACCGCTGGACCGATTGAGATGAAATTTGGCGTGGAGATAGTTGGAGTCCCGGGAAAGGACATAGGTTATTTTTTATACCAGAAAAACGCATTGTTCCCGCGGGAACGCGATAACCAAATTCGAAATTATTATATGAGTCCGCCTGTTGTTTACCTATTAACTGCGTATCCTTTCTGTGTTTCCTGTGTTTTGTATATGGTGTTCAATAAAGACTATGGGGATGTCAGAAAGATTATTGAAAAGTATTGGACACGTATTTTTTCTTTTTTCACGTAATCAAACTTATATGGAGATATTATATTGAGTTGAAATGTCGGGTGACGTCACGGTTAGGTACGATTTATAGTATAAACTAGGGCCACCGTCTAAATTTTATACCTAACGGTGACGTAGTTAGCCCCACTCTGCAACTTTATTGCATTTTAACTTCGTCATTCTTTGTTAATTTGATAAAACAAAAAATACGTGTCTACTATTTTTTTATTACCTGACGGACTAATTAGAATTTCAAGTTCTTCAGCCTGTCGTCATCCCTATTGTTGTTGTCGCGTTGTTGTTATATGTATAAGATAAGATATAACAAGGTTATTATGTATGTCATATCCTTGTCTTGACCTTGTTATCACACTTTTTCTTAAATGTTGTAGACACATTCAACCAAAACAATGGCGAACCGTCCCGTTGCAAGAACGTGTTTTAAGTGTTTATTTATTTTAATGTACTTTGTAACTACGAAAGCGGGCTACCAATCAACTCTAACAAGATATCTGAACAAATCCTTGCCAGAAGAGGCCAGATTCAACTTTACACAATTGGCGAGAAAATACGGCCACTCTGCTGAACAATACGACGTGGTGACAGAAGATGGTTACATTCTCACAATATTCCGTATACCCGGTAAGAGACCTCCGGTGCTACTCTTCCATGGACTCGCTGATACTGCCGATGTTTTCATATTGAGGGGGTATGACTCCTTGGCAATAAATTTGGCCAACGCGGGATACGAAGTCTGGGCAGGGAACGCCCGAGGGAACAAGTACGCTCGCCGACATACCCGATTGAACCCGGATAGAGACATTCAGTTCTGGAACTACAGCTTCCATGAGATAGGCTACTACGACCTCGCAGCCACAATAGACTTTATACGACATAAAACTGGTGAAGATAGAATCTCAGCCATTGGACATTCCCAAGGAAGTGCAACACAATTCGTGCTCGTATCACTCAGACCCGAATACAACTCCAGGATTAAAGTTTCTATAGCTCTTGCGCCGGGCGTCTTTTTTTACGACGCTGTTAAGCTTTTGTCATTTTTTTCATCAGTAGGACTTGTTTTTGAACCGTTAATACCGACTTCTTATCAAGAGATCATGCCAGAGAATAAAACACTCTCGAACTTATTTAAATTTATCTGCAGCAGGGACATAGGAAGTTTTCTATTGTGTGTGAAATTTATAATGGGCGCGTTTGCCGGACCTGCGGATGCAACTGGTGTCGATCCAAACTTTATTAAAGTTATTGTTGGTCATATTCCATCTGGAATATCACGTAAAAATCTACTGCATTACGGCCAAGTGTGCTCAACCAAGAGGTTTAGTCAATACGATTTTGGCGTGGATGTGAATTTGGCAAAATACGGGACAACTGACCCACCACAGTACGACTTGCGGGCTGTGACCATGCCAACTGCATTATTTGTGGGCAAAAGTGACCGCGTCGTCAGAGTGAAAGACGTTGAATATCTGAGAGACCGTCTGCCAAATGTCGTTCACTTTGAAGTGATGAAACCGAAGTTGTGGAATCACTTCGACTTCACCTGGGGACTTTCGATGCGAACGCATTTATTCCCGCCTATTTTAAGAATTTTGAGCGATTTTAATAAACAAAGTGTAGAAAACAGCATAAAATAGCAATAGATATGTGATCACATATCGCAATTTGGTGTGTTAAGTATTAAGGTATTTTCAATTATATTATTGTCGTAAAAATGTTACCCTGATTATTGTAATCAACCGATAACTTTACATGAAACTAAGAACTGAAAAATATACCTAGTCTGGTAGAATTATAATTAAATTTAATGAAATTACTGAAAAAAAATCGAAAATAATAGTACATTATTGCAGAGGCCGCCAAGTAGCGCATTGCCGGACGAGTCAGTTAGAAGGCTGAGCGAAGCGAAGCCTTCTATTAGTACGAGTCCGGCAATCGCAATTGGCTATGGGTGAAAAATGACAATGTGCTCGATTATTTTTTTATGGATAGGAATAACCTTCCGTATCAAGAGAAAAAAATCTCAGAATTTTCCGTGCCGTAGATTTCGCGTAAAAAAAGAAATTGATTTTGTGTTATGACGATTGAAATAAAGGTGTTTCCTTGGTCCAAGTATGCAGCACTACTTCTTGAAAAAATCAATAATGTCAATACTTTTTTTCAAGAAGTAGTGCTGCATACTTAAACCAAGGAAACACCTTTATTTCAATCGTCATAACGCAAAACCAATTTTATTTTTTACGCTGAATCTACGACACGGAAAATTCTGAGATTTTTTTCTCTTGATATGGAAGGTTATTCCTATCCTTAAAAAAAAATCGAGCACATTGTCATTTTTCACCCATAGCCAATTGCGGCCGAGGTATATATAATGCTTTTCTCAAACAGCGAGGAAATACGTAAGGTCAGTCGGGGCAAGTGCGCCAGGATGGGGTAAGTGCGCCTAACATAAATATATCGAAACCTACAAATATTACTCAACTAGTAGTTGGCTGTTTACAAGGCATAGGGGCGAAATAAATTTAGGCGCACTTACCCCACATCAGTATTTACTACTTCCATGATCGTGGATGATTTGGCCATGGAAGTTGTACTTATTACCTCCATGGATTTGTCAGTTTCTCTACAGGGGTGTCTCAAATAGCAAGCGAATTAAAAAAAACATATATAATAACAATAATGTTTTTGCTGGCCAAGGCCGGCAATAGACAGCCTCGCGTCTTCTTTTTTTGAAAGTAACACGAACATTTCCGAGCATGTTTGAGAAAAAGACATTTAAATACTTTTAACTACAAAATCAGATAAGATCAGGTAAGTTAAGCCAAAAAGGCAACTAAAACAAGCAAAGTAGATGTAAATAGTTTTTGAGTTATGAGGGGGTCAAATGGTTCGTGGACTTGGCTCGACACGCTACCGCGTGACTAGGTAAATAGTGTACGAAGCATCTTACTTGTGGGGTTTTGGGAAAACTGGTTAGACTTCGTGGACGATTAAATAGCATTCGTCTCATTTTGAAATAGTGGTTAGTTTTTTTACAAAGAGTACCTATGTACCTACTTAGATTAAAACGTGTACGAATGCTACGTACAGTCAGCAGCAGAAGTAGATAAGCTGTCCAGGTGTTCAAAATGACCTACACACGACCTTATTCTTAAGACGTTAAGGGCGTGTGTAGGTCATTTTGAACACCTGGACAGCTTATATACTTCTGCTGCTGACTGTACATGCTTTCGGCTACGCCGCGGCGGCATGCATTCAACTAGAGGCGAGTCGGACGGTATCGCGGGTAGGTGGTTTCTATGCTACGTTTATATGCACGCGCCCGGGCTCGTGAACGTGCCCGTTGAATGTCGTTTTGAACGCCGACCGTGTAAACAGGTACGAGTATATACCCGAGCACGATCAAATTCACCTTTGATCCTTGTCGAAAATCTAACGCCGACCGATCGACGGCGTTCACGTGCACACTCACGAGCGCGTTCATAAACAGCCTGTTTACAAGCTCGTGCCCGTGAACGCGCCCGTGAATGTCGTTTTGAACGCCGTGCATGTAAACATACCATAAGTAATGTGTCATAACTCCGAGATGACTATAAATGAGCTAATTAAGTTACCCATATTATTATATAAGACTAATAATTTTGTAGTTATTAAGGTAAGACGGGATTATGACATTCCACTTTTTCTGACTTTAAAATTGTACTGTGATTTTAAAGAAGTTTCACTCCAAATAAGGCGTCTCGCGAAAGCACGTTATTTTATGAAATATACGCCAGTTGTCGCCGACTTTGATTGGATCTCTGGTGATTTGTTTGGAATGGAATTCATTTTGCCGCGGCAAAAAAATCTCCGACGTGACTGACATGAAAATCCGACACGGTGGAAATTTTGCTTCCCCTGTGTCAGCCATTTGCAAAGTGCCGGCATTTACTTTGACGTTCCTGGCGCGCGTTCGGTGCGTCTTTGATATCTTGTTAATATTGGTGTAGGAAAAAATATTTAATTTGCGCTCCGATTTCATGCCAGATACTTACCTAATACTTCGTTCAGGAATTTTGTTCACGAATTGCTCCTGTTTAATTCATGACAGTAATTTTCTTTCCTTATTGAATTATTGTTCACAAGCATGATTTTATAACATGGTCCATGATTTCAGGACGGTTTTCAAGTCCGGTATATTTATCTCATCCGTTGATTAATAATGGCGTCATAAATAAGAAAGGAGTAGAGATAATGCGAAAGATGTGCGTAATAAGTATACTGTATTAGTATTAAGAGGGTTTATCCCGAAAGTTGGCAACGTCGCATATAGCTGTCAAATGTTTCGCTGTTTTTATTAATTTCTCAATATTGCTGAATTAAAAAGGAAGATATCATTCTATGGTTGAATGACGCGTCTCGTTTTATATTTGTTGGTTAGGCATTCAAATGATAAGATTACATTAAAATGCATGCAAAATGCGATGGAAAGTTTTCAAAAGATATCACTTTCATAATACTAAAAATTTCGTGTTCCTATGATAACTGTTGCAATCCATACTTAATTCAACTATAGAGCGATAATTCATGTTTTCATTCAGTAATATTCGTAAATTAATGAAAACAGCAAAATATTTGACAGCTTTTTGCGACGTTGCCAACTTTCGGAGTAAGCCCTCTTAAACCTCGACGTGATGGATAACAGATGATTATGTAAGTTATTCAGATGATCATTTTTAGAATCAGAGAAAATTACCACCGAAACAAAGATAAAAATAGATTCATGAAACAGCAGACAGCAGCAGAATTGGCTATGGGTGAAAAATGACAATGTGCTCGATTTTTTTTTTATAGATAGGAATAACCTTCCTTATCAAAAGAAAAAAATCTCGGAATTTTCCGTACCGTAAATTTCGCGTAAAAAAAGAAATTGATTTTGAGTTACGACGATTGAAATAAAGGTGTTTCCATGGTCCAAGTATGCAGCACTACTTCTTAAAAAAAAGTGTTGACACTATTGACGGTGACAGTTCTTGCTTCATTCGCAATAACGTGTTTAAAGCATACGTCGTCGTTGGGGCTAAGCAGAATCGAAAGTCCAGTAAACAAAAGCAGTCATCAATAAGCTATTTTTCCAATAAAATTGTTAAAACACGTAAAGTTATGTTCGCACGAAGGAAGCGAGAACTGTCAACGTCAAATGTCAACACTTTTTTTTTCGGAAACACGTGCTGTGCTTACTTGGACCAAGGAAAACCCGAATCTTTCAATCGTCGTAACTCAAAATCAATTTCTTTTTTTACACGAAATCTACGGCACGAAAAAATTCTCGGATTTTTTTCTCTTATTACGGAAGGTTATTCCTATCCATAAAAAAAGAATCAAAGCACTTTGTCATTTTTCACCCATAGCCAATTGGTGGTGGTTTTTAAATACTTTTCAAATACATTGAAGCGTTTTGAATTGTGGAAGGGCGGGACTTTTGGGAGGTTATCTCTAAAATAGAGGGTGCTGAAAGTCGTACTTGTTCATGAATCTATTCCTAGCTTTTTTTGGAGGTAATTTTCTCTGATTCCAAAAGTAATCATGATCAAGTTAACCCATTAAAACATTTGTTTTATTTAAAAAATTACGTACTTAATCATTGCGAAAAAACGATCTATACCGGGATCTATCGATCTATACTCATATCGGGATATTTACTATTTTTTCGGTATTTTCACCCGAGCAAAGCTTTTTATTTATGCCTTAGAAACGGCTGTAAAGACTTTGTCGAAGTTTGCAATGTAAAAGTTTACGGGGGCGACAAATCGATCTAGCTCATATTTGGAAAAACTCCTTTTTAACCCCCGACGCAAAAAGAGAGGGGTGTTATAAGTTTAACGTATCTGTCTGTGGTATCGTAGCTCCCAAACGGATGAACCGATTTTAATTTAGTTTCTTTGTGTCATGGATAATTTTATCCCGTGTGTTCTTAGCCATGTTTCATGTAAATCAGTTTAGCCGTTTGAAGATCATTAGCTCTACTTCCTTATGTCCGATCGATTTGAAATTTGGTACCGTGTTACTTCAATGATATTGAAAGTATATGGTATTGAAGGTAACCATGAGCCGGGGGGATTTTAAATTTTACTTTTTAGCTACCTATTTTCAGCTGAGCAAACGTCGGTCGCCCAGGTACTAGATAATTAATCAAAAACCAATAAGTATACTTAATTACCGAAACATAACTTGTAAACATTAGCAGACACTTTGTCTTGTCTGTTTGGTATATCATACCCTCAACAGCAATGCTATACAAAGTGATCCGAATTCATTGCTGTTGAGTGTATTATTAGGATGTAGGTAAATAGGAATAGGTAGTTAAACTTAAAAAGAGTCCATCAACTTCTCGACCTTCACATACAAATGCCAGTAAAAAATGTGCAATTTGCTGGAGTCTTCGCAAAGCGTGCAGTAAAGATATCCACAGACGGCATCAGAAGTAAGTAATAAATGTCCCAGTTTACGACCGGTGGAGGCGTCATTCTCTCCAGACGACACAGATGCTCTTGTAATAAACTTAGCGAATAACCAGGTGTTACACGCTAAATTCCTTCTACGTGAGCTTACTTTTTAAATACGAGGGACTACTATGTTCCAACCTAAGGACGAAAGTTTTTAAAAACATTTTCCGTCTAAATAAATCCGTCCGGAAAGATACAGCTGCATTCATGCCGACGCAAAATGAAGTAAAAGCACGCCAGATTGAAAAGAAAATGTTAGTCGTAAACATTTGATAAATAAAAATATACACTTTGATATACTTGGAATTTGTTTCAAAATGCAGAGGTAGCTGAACCTCGGTGGGTGTTCCCTCACAATGTCATCGAGCTTTTCGAATTTTAAAATGCAATTTCGTTGTTAATTTCAGGTCCGCGCGCGGAACCCACGCGGGAGCGAGCGAGCCTCTGGGAGGGGGTATCCCTTCTTTTATTCATTTACGAGCGATGTCTCTTTTGCAGACGTAGTTACGTACGAACTCTCCGTGAAGAGATCTGAACGATTATTTATGCGCGCTCTCACCTTGCGAATGCATCTCGCTTTCAGTAAAGACGTCGACTACTTACAGCGGCATAATGACGTGGACTGTGTGATGTAATTTTATCTAGCTGTGTTATTTACTCTTTGACGTGTGATTAGTAAAATATTTACGTATTATAGATATTCAAAACAGCCCTTAAGGTGCTTCGTAGCCCATAACACGCTGCCCAGTTTACAAAAATAGTAGTTTATGCAACTGCTACATAATATTAAGGGGTCACTCATGTGATCTTATTATGAAACTCACCCTTCGGTTCGATTCATAAAACCACACTCGTATTTTAAGGTCTGTTGTATACATTTGCACTCATTATTAATTTATTTACACTCATATTTTAAATCCTCAAGTTCAGAAAGTTTACAGTTAACCTACCTACGTATCTTGAAATTTGTGGCTTCGTGTTTAACTGTACAAAAATCGTGATCAGTGATCACCGTAGGTAAATGTAAGAGTAGTTTGACAGTTGAATTGGGCTATGTCAAGGAATGTTTTAGGAATTGAGCGCGGGATCTAGGTCAGCCGCGACATGCGGTCGATCTCACAGATGTATGTACGTATAGAAGGAAATAATATGAGTATAGGTACAGTAATTAAGCTTCAGAGAAGGAATCGCCTCCGCTTATGAGGCTGTACGAGTACGATGTTCCATCAGGGGTCCCCCTTTTCTGAAGATTACTTACTGTATACATGATATGCCATAAAAAAGGGACACCGAATTGAGCCAAGTGTCGTCAGGTTCACTAAATGCCTTCACCACCAAAAAAGTTACATTTATTAACCGAGTCTAGGTAGTTCATCGGTGACATCAAAATGATTGTCATAACAGAGCTAATCGAGCTCTTTCCTTCTATCCCGATGTAGTTCTACAGTCGATCCCATTCCTACGTAGTCAATGGATGCACCAGATTGTTCGGATTCTGTAAAGCCGAACGTTGCTATGAATTTCTCTCCAATTGTGGAATCCGAGCATCGGTTTATTGATTTAACCCGATGTTGTGTTCCTACCTAAAACTTGATTTAAAATAAAATGCATTTTCATTAACCGTTCGTTAGGGTCACAGGTTGAAGTCAGTCAGACATATAAGTATAGGTATTAAATTCAATTTGGAATTTTATTTTTGTTCTTGGAAGTAACTTTTGTTGCTCTTTTTTTATTTTTTACTAGCTTCTGCCCGCGACTTCGTCCGCGTGGAATTCGGTTATAGCGTTCCCGCGGGAATTGAGCGTTAAACTATAACAAATTATATACGAAAACCTTTCTCCTGAAACACTCTATCTATTAAAAAACCGCATCAAAATCTGTTGCGTAGTTTTAAAGATTTAAGCATACATAGGGATATAGGGACAGAGAAAGCGACTTTGTTTTATACTATGTAGTGATTTATGTTTCTTTACTAACGGAAACAAACAGCTTACAATATTACATAAAATGACCTAAACATTTAAGTGGTGAAAATCCAACAAAGTTTTCACTGATGGTTAGATCGTGCAAAAAATTATGAACTTAAAGCTAGCTACTATGCAAGTACTAAAATATAAAAAAAAATACTAAACGATTTCCTATCTTTATTTTCGACTAAAGACATTATTTAATTTCGAGAAAATACTAAAACTATATTAAGCAGAAGAAAATGTGGTATGAATACTATGTTTTGCTTAAGGCTGCTATGAAGCTAGGGTAACTATCGTTAAAAATATCGGTGTGTTTATAACGATGAAAAATAAATCATCAATATTAATTACTAACAAGTCATTAGAAAACAACAGTGTCGTTGTTTCATATCAAATAAAGACTGCATTCTATGGAATTTACCAAATCGATGACATGAAAACTTGTTTTCACCCCTCCTATTCGAAAAGAAGTGTTTTGTTCCCCGTTTAGAGGGAGCAAAATGCGATTTTGCTCCCTCTTCGCTTTTTTTTTAATTTTTTTTCATTTCTGCCCTGCTAACAGGGAGCAAAATACGTCTTAGCAGTGCGTTTACGGAGCTGCGGAGACTGTAAAAAGTTGCATTCAAAAGTCGCGTCTTTTTCGTATTTAGTATTTTATATATCGGCATTTTACATAAATACTTTATTACACATACTAAAAATCCATAAATTCATAGATACATACTTACTTTTGATAAATTATTTTCTATTTTTTATTTTCAATTTGGCTGAATGGTGCAGGCCAATGCCGTAGCATTCCTCGTAAACTCGTCGTGTGATCGAATTAAAAAAAAAAACTCGAACCCGCGAATTTCGTGAGCGCTCATTTCCTTGCCGTATTATTTTATTTTACACTTAATTTCCAAAATAAAACGTACCTTATGTAGTGTTATGAATTATTTCGCAGAAAATGAATGAAATCAAAAAGTGATTTAGGTGATGCAATGTATTGGGATCAACACCTCTGAGAATTCCAAAGGAATATTATGTAAGTACGTAATATGAATTGCACTGCCCTTTTTTCATTTTATCGCAAATGTATTAAAAAACTTTGTGTGATACAGTATGTGCGAAATTGTCATAAAATATTCTTTATTTCACTTTTGTTAAATTTACCTATTATTATGAACGCAACGCGTGCAAGCATGACAGAATATAAATACAATATAGTTACTGATTCTTCAATATGGAAGCCATTTTCGCCTTCTACCTATGAATTTATGATGAGCGCACGAAACAGACGTTCTTTTTAACCTTGTTTGTTTCTAAATGTATTTTTTTTTGTTTTACTTAATTTAAAGACAATAATGAACGAATGATCTAATGATTTTCTCATAGGAGGGGTGAAAAGCAGAGTGTACAACACGGTAGCAAACTTATTTATGCCTTGGGTGACAAAGCTTGAATCCCTCGCTAGCTCAAGATTCCACGCTAGAATCCCTCGCTTACGCTCGGGATTCTATTCTGGAATCTTTCGCGTCGCTCTGGATTCAATCCGTCACCCGCGGTAAAATATACCTTTTTGCTCCCTAGTCATACAATCTACTATTTCATTTCTCATACTCTGAAAGTTTATCATTGTTCATCTGCGTAGCGGGTTGAAAGTGATGCATGGCGACCCTAGGGTCGTAAAGTAATTGGAGGATTTGACATTCATATCTCCGTCTCTTTTAAACTCATACCTATACAAAGTTATATGTCAAAACAGGACGAATACATGTCTCTCGCTCAGTTTCAAATCAAACAATCTTGGGGAATTGAGTTTTTTTTTTTGGCAATATAGTTGGCAAAAAAACGGGCAAAGGAACAACGAATACAGCCAAGAAATCATTAAGTATAATATTATTTTTCATTTCTAATAAAAAAATAGGTATATAAAATGAGAACTTACTTAACTTAACTTAACTGCCTAAATATCAATATCAAGTCGGTTTATTCATATTATATTGATGATCAAACAGACAATCTTGGGGAATTAGATTTTTTTTGTTGGCAAAAAAATTCGGCAATGGAACAACGAATACAGCCAAGAAATCATTATGTACTTAGTTAGACTTAGTTTACTATATTATTTTCATTTCTTATAACGAAAATGGTTATATTTAATATGAAAACTTACTTAATTTGACAAATAATTTATATTCAAATGTGTTTTTCTATTTGTTATAAATAAATGTTTTATATATCCATCTATTTATCTTATCGATCTTGTCAATGATCAAATTGCATAATGCAAGGTGCAGTGCGCACTCTGAGCGCGATTCGGAACACTGCCTTAATAACCGGGCGCTCCGTAGACATATATAATACTTCGTATAGACCGGTAGGTCTAGTGTATTTTTTACACCAAAAATGCAAAACGATGTCACGAAGTTATTCGAGTAAACTATTCACGATCAGTTTTGTTTTAACACGCGAGTGTAAGCTTCAACTTCGGGCTCGGTTTGTTTTTACCTCTTCTCACATGAGTGTAAATCTTTATTTGCGCTAAACGCATCGAACGCGTTTGAGTTTATTCATCATTTTTGTATGAGAACACAAACAGCACCCCTAGCGGCAAAACATGGAGTCAATTCAGCGAGTGACATTTACTTTACGAAAACGGATGTGAATTCGTTTACACGTTTTCTGACTAACTGCGAGTGTAAGCTCGTATTTGACAGTTTGAAAAGTAAATTAAACGAAACGCAAGAAGTAAAGTTACTCACCCGACTTTATCACGTGAGAACGTGAGAACTTAGGTTTTCGAACCTGTCGAATCCAAATTTACTTCAAAATTTTAGATTTTTAAGTGAAATAAATGATATATGTATGTCGTCTATGTCTTAATATGCTTGTATTGTGTTCTTGAGATAATTTTTACTAAGTATGTTATTTATTTAAGCTTCTTCGCATACGTATAAGTGTGTCTTTCTTTTTTATGTTGAGATACTCCACGTTTGTGACGAATATACCTATAACTATGTACTTCGATTTGGTTTAACAAAAAACTAAATTACATAAATTACTCCGGGTTGCCTAGAAATTTTAGAAAATGTAGGTAACTTGGCAACACTTATGGCCATTTTGACATTTTTGACAGGAAAAACCTGAAGAAACGCAAACGCGATCGAGACGTTTTAACTCACTGCCTTCCGTCACATATTTGACATTGTCATGATTGACGTTTACCAAGCCTCCTCAAATTTGATATTAATGATAATTTAAATGTTTATTATTGAATAATTGCCGGCCTGAGGCCAATATTTTGATAATGGCGAAGTGTCCAAGACAGAAACCATCAATTTTATAGTGTATAGCGGATGTCGCAAAGTGATGGTGACAATACATGAACGTGTGCGAGAACGGTGTTGACAAATGCACTCAAAGGTTAAAGATGAACATTTTACGAATAGTTTACTCGAAGTGTTTGGAGTTGAGAAGATGGACGTTGACGTTTGTTTCGCCTCAGCCTCACCAAGTTTACTTGATTTATCTTTTATATCGTACATTAATTGTTTCCTCCATACAATGCTCGGCCCGTAGGCCATACTTGAGAGTGGCAAAATTGTCTTGCATATACTTAGAAAGAAGCCATTATATAAAAGAACAGAAGAGAAGAATTATATTTTAAGATCCATACTTTGAATTGAGCCAAATTTCTTGTAACGTAGAAAGAATTGGCGCAGCTCGTGTTACTTTTATCAAATACTAAGGAGAATGCGTGCATAGAAGCAAGAAACAGTAAGTATTAGACATAACAATAGTATTTATTTTTATTTGACATATGCAATACCCACTGCTGGGCACAAGCCTCCTCTAATCACCAGAGGGTTTGGGCCCTACACAGGCGCAGTTTGGATTGGGGACTCTTTACTTCGCAAATGCGTGCATGTTTCTTTACGATTCACTATGTTTTCGTTCACCGAAAAGCCAAGTATAGTAGGTAATTTCGCACAAAAGTAACTCAGAGATGCGAGCCGGATTCGAACGCCCGCCGATCCTCTGCATGAAGAGTTCTATAGGTGATGGTATGGGTGAAATGGTTCCGAATGGAGGACCGATCACCCGACTGATCCAGGCAGTCGTCCCCTTTCATAAATAGGTGATGGTGGCCTAGTAGTTGGCCACGGCTTCAATTAAATACCTAATATACACTTACATTTTCTTTCAGTGTTCCTTCTGGCTCTGCCCCAGCAAGTCAAGTGGAACTGTGGCAACTTTAAGACCAGACCCCGTGGCTGAGCCAACTGCTGATTCCTACCAGAATTTCATCAAGTTTTAAGTAGTTTAAATACTAATAAATCATGCTATATATTCCATTGAGTTTATTATTGGTGTTATTTATTGTAAGTATGTATATTTCTTTAGCAAATGTCAGCAACTAGCAACTGATCGATCAAAGCACAACCGAAGCTACTAACCGCAGAAAGCTGAAATTTGGCATATAGGTTCCTTGGGGAATTGGGGGGTGTTACTAAGCATAATTCCCGCGGGAACGCTCCGAATTCCACGTGAATGAAGTCACCGTCGGAATAAGCTAGATTGATATAATGCTTTTAGGTATTCGCATCAGTCAAGAATGTTGGCCGCTCTATTTAGCTATAAATACCTACTAAGCCACAATTTTGCATTTATAGTATTTCCCTTTACATAATTTATTTAACGTTAATCTACCACATATGTAGCGGGAGTGGTGATGATGAGAACAAACTACTTTCTAGTTAGTTTCAAGTTGATTTATTTCATAATAATTTAGAACGCTTAAATGGGTGAGGCTCACAAGAATGTGCCGTCACACACTGGAAATTCTTGTGAGCATCACCCAATATGTACTTATGTCTACCGAAACGATAATCCATGACACGGCCTATCTCTCTTCCGTGCCGTGCCTTGTGGACGATGCCAATGGTGCTGGCACAATCCTCCACGCCTGGAAAGACTATTCCTATATCGACTACGTCGCGATGTACGCCTCTTCATCGTTCAGCAAAAAGGCTGGTTTCAAGCGACCGATTGATTCGCACGTCGCTTTGCCTTCTCTATTAATCAGGTTCCCACGCTTTGCTCCTCCTCTCAACCACTATAAATGGGCCATCATAAGGCGGCGTTAGAGTAGGGCGGAGTATGACGCTTCTTACGCTTCTTGTGAACATTTCTGTAATTGGCCTTTCCCTTCTTGGACCGAGACAACATTAGCAATATTTAAGTATCTTCCCTTAAACATCTCTGTAAAACTATCGTAGGAACAGTTCCTCATTAAAAAACATTCCTGCGGTAGCCTAATCGGTATTCCATATACTTTCCTCGCAGCGCTATATCCGGTTTCTTCCTGTAAACTATGCTTGTAAACAACTCCCAAGTCCCAACTATAATATGGTAGGAAACTCTTCAACCGAGTTCTCTCTTTCGCTTCTTGCCCAAATACGAGCTATACAGATAGCCATGTAGGCAATACCAGCAATTTTGTAAGGCACTGTAAAGTCCTGCATGCCGCGTATCTTCTAAATTTTATTTCCATGTTTAGTATCTTCAAAAATGTTCAAACTATTAGCCTGACAGTGACCTTGACAGATCGAATTGCGTATACTACTGCGTTTCTGTCATACTAAAAGTCACTCGAAAACGTGAACGTTTTCGTTTACTCACTTACTCGGTCGTCACTCATTCGTATTAATCAAAATACACTCGCTAAACCTTGTTACAAAACGTACCGTTAGGGGCGCTGTTCAAGTTTTCATACAATCTTGATGTAAACGCAAACGCGGTCGAGAAGTATTTTCCAGGTCCGAAAAATACACTTGAGGTACGGGTCTACGCACATGACATATAACCCCACTTTGTTGGTGCCCAAAATTGCCCAATCCAAGTTTGGTCACCAATCGTGACACATTGCTCAGCGAGACACCGGCGCGTGCGGATGTCAAACAACATATACGCAACCCTTAAAAAATGCCGACTTGCGTGATAAAAGGCTGCAGAAATCACGTAGGCAAAGTGAAAAAGTGTCATGAAATATCGTTTCATCGGTGATTAACATTACCTTGTGTTTATTCCATCAATCGAAATATTTTTGTAAACAATAAATTTATGACACGAAGTCGCCATATTTACGCCATGTTACGGAGTTGCCATAGTTACGGAGACTGCTTGTTAAAGTAACCTTGTAAGGACGTCATTTTTACACATGAAGAATTTCACGTGAGATGTTTAATTTGGACTTCTAAGAAAATATAAATAAATAATTATTTTGTCAATAAATAAACAAAAGTTGATTTTTGAATCATGTTTTATTAGAAAAAATGATATTACAACATTCACGTCGCTTGTACTGAATAAAATAAAAAAGCCAGCAACACCTCTCGTTACGTCACTGCGAGGTTATAGCGCGCAAAACATTCTCGTAGTTCATGCAGTTGACCACCAGACGGCGCTGTATTTCGTTGTATGAAGAAAATGGCGACTGAATGTTCGGATGGGCCTATCCTTAAGTATAAAAATCATTGGTGATTAGTCTAATATGTGTTGTGAACTAAATATAGTTACATATATTAGAGCAAATGTGACTATTTATAATGTTCGAGAAATGAAATGAACTGTTACAGCTATGGAAAATGTGATACCGCAGATTTAGAATATGTATTTTTTAGTAGGTAAGTAGCGCACATTATTTTCTTTACTTTCCTCATATTCGAAACGAAAAGTAGAGTGTTTACGCTCGGGTGAAAAGAACCCATTTATTGCTGACTCGTACTATTTAGCGCTCTCACTGCGTTCGAGCGCCAAACTGACTCGTCAGAAATGGGTGCCTTTCAGCCCTCGGTTAACAATCTACTATTATTGCATCTATGTGACAAACTGAAGCTGAACGTAGCCGACTCTCTTTCCACAGACCATAGGGATGACGACAGGGTGAAGAAATCGAAATTCTAATTAGTCCGTCAGTCAGGTGGGTGAATATCAGATTTCGTTTGAAAATTTCTCATTTCTATGGCGCATTTTTTTTTCAATATTTCGAGTATTTCGGACAACATATCCTGTAAAAGGCGTAAATTCAATAAAATATATCTTATTGTGCCAAAAATAGCTCCAATACTTTTTAAGTTTTAGCAGTTTGAAAATTTGATTGCAAAAGAAATTAGCTTAGGTCCAAAGAAATTAGAAAATATGCCAATAAAATTAGAAAATGAACAAAATTTTGTCAAGTATATTAGAGAAATGCGCCAAAAAAAAATAGATGGAGTATAAAAGATAACCAGAAAATTAAAAATTAAATCATTTAAATCCCAAGCGTCGATTTTTGTCAAAGTCTCTAAACTTGAGATCATATTTTACCTGTATTAAAAAATCTGTTTCACAAAATCTACGTCATAAAATACCTAAGTAAAAATTAAAATAAATAATGTCAGTCCTTTTTATAATATCACAGATTTAACAGTGTTATTAAAATATCTTTTCCATCATAGGTATAAACTCTGAACAATATTATGTATTTTAAACATAAAATATTTGTAGCACATTTTACAAATGTAATACGCGGTTCAAAAAAAAAACATTTTTTTTACAACCATGTGTAAGTAATGAAATAACGGTATCAAGAAAACTTTCGATATTTTTGGTTATCATTTAAACCAAAAAAGCGAGTAAATATGTATATTAGCTTATTCTTATTTGCACATCATTTGTGCTACAGATCGAAGACTTTCTTAAATATAAATTCCTTTAAAAAGTTATGGGTACCCATAAAAACATTTTTTCAGTTCTTCTTTCATGGTAACTCTCTAACTAACAAATCTCTTGTTTGAATTGTTCATGATTTTTGATGAACCAAAAGGATTGTTTTTAATATCTTCTAAACGTTTCTTTGCTCATTTACAAATTTTCATATTTTGTTTGCCTTTTTTTAGTCATTTCCATTTTTGGTTTCTTTACCTAGTAACAGGAATTTTTTAAGTTTAATTTTAATTGCCGATTTCTTCTTCTTTCGCACCATTTAGATATTGAATCGGTTCGACTTTGTACAATATAGTTGTATCCATTTTTATGTTATTCTGTACGACAAAGTGTTACTTATTCAAAATGTTGAAACATTTTTTTTGCATTTTTTATATTACGTATATAAACACAATAAATTGCAAAATTTGCTATATTTTATATAAATCTCCGAACATAACATTTATTTATAATGAACAGAGTCGTTTTATTGATGGTTGTTTAGCGTAAGAATTATTATTTTTTATTATTATTAATAGATTTAGGAATGATAATGAATAAAACAATATACAAAAACAATGAAATCTAATAAAAGCGATATTTGTGATATATATTTAGGTAAATTGACACTAAACTTCTAATTTCTATGGTTAAATCTAATTTCTTTGGCACTAAATGCCAAAGAAATCCAAAGAAATTAGCGCCAAAGAAATGAGATTAGGGTATAAATATTTTTATACATCCGTAAGTATTTAAAGTATAATTTCAAATTAAAACTATAGATGTAGATAATCGCAGCATACATTCACTAAAAAAGTATTAAAAAATCCAAGTAGAATTTGACCTTAAATTCAGTCACCGAAGAAATTAGGCGCTTAGCGGAAAAAAATCCGCAAACGGCGATGTATAAAATATTTTTCCGAAACACGTCAAACTATGCTCAGGTTTGCACCAGTCGGATGTTAGATGGCAATTAAAGGAAGCGGGGACGCGAGGTGGGGCTAGTCTAGGTAAAATGATAACAAAATGCGAGACTGTTCAAGTACGCCAAAGAAATGAGGTGTTTTTGGGTAGGACAAAATTGATTTTACAATAACTTTTGACCTGACAATTACAAAAAATATTCTAGTTGCGTTTTGTATCATTAAACATTTCTAAATACAGGAAACACTATTGGAGACGTCAAATTTGGAATAAAAAATAAAATTGTAATTGTTTAAAGAAAATAACACAGTGGTGGACGCGCCAAAGAGCTTAGATTTTTAAAGTTCAAAATTTTTTTTTTATAACTTCTGAATTATTATTCATTGCTTTTTTTGATGGCAATGTTGCTTCCCAGTAAGATCTTTCCCTAAAAAAAAGCCTGACTCTTATAGTTTAATTTTCATGAAGTTAACATGGGTGGACAAGTACAAAACATGAAATCTGATATTCACCCAGGTAATAAAAAAATATTAGACACGTATTTTTTGTTTTATCAAATTAACAAAGAATGACTAAGTTAAAACGCATTAAAGTTGGAGAGTGGGGGCTAACTACGTCACCGTTAGGTATAAATCGTACCTAACCGTGACGTCACGCGACATTTCAACTCAATATATCTCCGTATAAGTTTGATTACGTGAAAAAAGAAAAAATACGTGTCCAATACTTTTCAATAATCTTCCTGATAGACTAAGGAAAAAAAAGTGGTCGTCTCCCCTATTGTGCATTATTTACCAGGGAAATTGTAAAATCTTGAACTTGCCTTAAACGGACGCGAAAAATAATCTAGCATGGTCTCATACCTGGGAAAACTCATTTCGGCTCTTTTTTCATCCCCACATACTGTCAATAACGTGTCACATATTTATGCCCACGTTAGGACATCACATTTCCTATTTTGCAGAACACTAAATTCCGTAATACCAATACGCACCCTAACGTAAGCGTAAAACCAGCAATCTCCATATTATTTACGCCCAGGAACCTTCCGAGAACAACGATGTCATCAAAATAACCCGAGGAAATTTTCATAAAGTGTCGACGTCTGTGATTGAATACGAAATTTGTTTGCTCATCTGGAACTCATTCCGCGGCGAGTGTTGCCAGTGACATGTAAATGCAGGCTCATAAAATCTGTTTCCATTTCGGCAAGGAGGCGTCGGGCGGCTGCAGCGACATACTTTCATTGACATTATCGTGTTATAGCTTTGTAGAGCTTTATATGGGAATTTGAATAGAGAGAAAACATGCGCCAATTCTATATCGATTAGGGACATTACACGGTAATGCTATAAAGTTAAGGTTAATTGTACTCTGCAGTTAAAATGTCCAAATGCTCCAGTTAAAGAACATGTTTCTTCGGTAAAATATCGAATTTGAAATGAAATATTGTAAAAGATAGTTTCGATTTTATTTAGTTGGTGATCACTAATACAATGTTTATATGTAGGTATAGTTACAATGTTTATTTGCGACATTTGTTAATATACAAACACATGTGTGAGGAAAACATCGTGAGGAAACCTGCACGCATCTGCGAAGCAATTCAAAGATGTGTGTGAAGTCCCCAACCCGCACTGGGCCCGCGTGGGGACTATACTGCCGTGCTAAGCCATCAATAACTCGTTTTAATGGTTATTTGACCAACCTTTTAGTCTTACATAGCCCATTTAATATTTCTAACAGATAACTTAATATTGTTATAGGTACATTTCAAAATGAGTTCGAGGTTGATGGAATAAGTACAGGACCTATGTTCAAATTGTATTGAGATATCAATAAAAGACTGATTATAATTGTCATATTTTAAGTTAGAACAAGTTGATTTTTTTATTGTTTTTTGTATGAAAATTAAAAAAGACGAGTTATTGAAGGCTATTAAAGTTTATTTAATTATATTACTCTTAGTAATCTTTTCAGTAATCTTAATCGAGCTGCGGCAGTGTCGCGATTAATTTATCAAAATAATGAGGGTTGTACAATATTAAATAAGTCGACAGTGCGTAGACAATAACAACAAACATCCTAAGCGATTTGGAAGTATGTCGCATTTAGTCGCACTGATTCTGCACAATTCTAACTATACGTCCAATTGGCTTAGGAATGCGTATAATTTTACTACAATAAGACACTTAATTATTTGGTAGTAAAGAAGCTATACGACTTTTTTGTTAAGTATTTTATATATACGTAGATTTGTCTTAGGTATTTAGGGAAAAACAAGCTATACGTCCTTTTTGTTAGTCTTTTTTAAGGCACTTATAATTAAAATATGAATTTTTGGTAATAATTTATTATTCCTTATAGTTTAAGGAACCCAAAGCGAAAAGAAAAAAAAGGGTATTTTTGGACATAGGCCTTTTTGGCTTAGCACGGCAGTATAGCCCAAACCCTCTCGTGATGAGAGGAGGCCTGTGCCCAGCAGTGGGACGCAAATAGGCTGTAGTAGTAGTAGTAGTAAACACATGTGTTAATGTACATAACACACGTAATGTCATTGAGATAAATAAGTACAGTTGTAAATACAGTCTTTTCTCATTCTATAATAACGACTCCTCTCTGTTGCGTTCTCAAACTCATCGCCATAAGCACAGGAAACAAATAATGATTTTCAATGAACTCCCTAGTGGATTTATAGGGAATTAGAAGTAAGATCCCGCATTGAGGCGCAAAAGCTCTGCGGAAAGGGCCGTTTTCGCCTAATTCTAATTAGTTCCAGGTCGGCGGCACATCAAAGTTAGGGTAAGTTTCTTTCGTTTAATTGACCGTAAACTTGGAGCGGGATGGAGCTCCCTAGAAGCCCTAAGGAGGCCGATTTACGTCCTTTTGTGTCTTTACCACCTGCCGGATTACCGTCGGCTTTATGATCAATATTGAAGTATTATTTCCCGTATTAATTCAGCCCGTAGCCACACGGCGGACACGGCCTCTAAAAGCACGATTTCGAACACAATTCGAATGATGTGTCAATGTTTGCGTGCGAGGACGTCTGTGTGCGTGCGGGGACGTCTGTACACTTGTAAATGTGTGTACGAGTACGCGGGCCAATGATTCACTCTCCATCTCCGGATTAAACAAATGACGGTATAGGGCGAGTTGGGCGCGAGTTGCGCGCCGGCTAGAATCAGGCGGGTGATTCCATGGCCATTCTATATGTAGTACTATTAAATATTCTGTGTCGTAGCACCCCTGTACTACAGTCAGCAGCAAAAGTAGATAAGCTGTCCAGGTGTTCAAAATGATCTACACACGACCTTATTCTAAGTAGACGTTAAGGGCGTGTGTAGGTCATTTTGAACACCTGGACAGCTTATCTACTTCTGCTGCTGACTGTACAAAACAGTCGATTTTTTTTAATCAAAAATGAAAATCAGTAGTTTTTATTTGCTATCGCTGTCAACATCTTCTATTCATTTCTTCCTCTATATTGACACATAAATCGATTTCCTAACTTATTTGGTGAATTCCATTCAGTCTGTATCCGGAGGTGTGAAAAGTTACAGTAACAACTAAAGACGGCGTTATTTTGTATTTGTTGTTATAGCGGCAACAGAAATACATCATCTGTAAAAGTTTCAACTGTCTAGCTATCACGGCTCATGAAATACACTTTAGTAATAGAGTCCCGTTTTACCCTTTGGGTACGCAACCCTAAAAATGATAATTTGTTTATTTTTACAAGTTCCTTCCAGTTCCCATGGCTTCGGGGCCGGCGAGCGTCAGCAGAATTGTTCTCAAGTAGGTACCTAGTCGAGCCTTCGCTGAATAGTTCAACTTAATGAAGTCTACAGAATGTTGCCTACTTTCAGAACTCGCTTCTTCGTTTTCAGATTAATGGGACAGTCCGGACAGTGCAGATTCTACGCTATAAATAAATACTTACTTGTTCAACTTCTTAAGAATTGTTGTCTTATATTTTAATGGAATGTAAATTCTAATATCAAATTCATTTAAGTTTCATTTAAAATTATAAACAAATTCACTGTTCGCTGCAAAGATAGATCATAATTTGATTTTCTTACCTTCTAGCAGAACTTTCAGCTTACCCGGTGTGCATAATTTATGAATGTTTGAGTGACATTCCCAAACGCCTCCTTTCGTGTGCACTGTTAAAATGAACTCACCATTTCATGTATAGTGACGCCAAGTCGATTGCCTACATATATTGCTTGCACTGTAAAAAGTTTAATATCGTGGAGATCAAAGCTATGTATCTATATCGTTCAAAAACTCGAAGCGTGGGCCGGGCCGTTTTAAAAGCGAATACAGATCAATACAGATATTCGATTTAGTCCTAAATACAGCTAAATATAAGCTATATAATCAACGATTACAACGATATGTCAACCATTGCAATCCAAATTTCCAATATTCCCTATCAATGGGATTATCTCGTTGTAACTGCACAGGTGACGTAACGGTTCGCCAAATACCTATTTATCGAAGTATTCTAGCAGTGCCGGGAGCTTTACTGATTCCAAATCGATTTGGATAAATTACAATGATGAAACTGTTGATCTAATTAACGGTTGGGAATGTTTTCTCTCCTGATCTAGGTATGACATGGGATGACATTAAGTTTTATACAAATACATAACAATCTCGTTTCATATTAAACCACACCCTTTTATTCTTAGCGATAAGATAGGTTTTGATTTGTCGAAAGCACCATCAGCAGAAGCTTAATTATTATTGTAGCTAAAAGCAGAACAGCACAAGTAACCCAGTCGTAAAATTACTCGTAGGAAATCCTATTAACATAAAACTCATGCGTAGGTATACCGCCGCACCTAATGTAAGTACATAGCGGCTTGTGGGAAGGTACTGTAAAGGGCGTAAAACGCTCTTGATGGAATTTATATGTACTAATTTTATCTCGCGACGTGATGTAATTTCATGCAAATTAAGCTCGACAATATATCTACAACCGTCGATGTGTTTCACGGTGTTCAAAATTATCTTTTACCGACACTGTATTCGATACATTCACTGGTTATGTTATGTATCTAAAAAAGACAGGTTGATGATTAAGTAGCATAACGGATATGATATTTCTGAGAATCATTGAGATTATAAAGATAGGTAATAAATCAAATCTGTGAAGCAATCAAATTACCTTAACCTTAGACATGTAACAATTTGCAACTGCTACCATTACGACCGACTTGGTTAGTTAAGTCCCAATTTCTAATGAAAAGAGAAATAAACCCATTCAATGTAAAGTATTTTTTTAGGTTAAGGCAAACTCTGAAAAGTAGTTTGTAATTGTAATTTAGTCTTCTGTGGCACTCGTGGCACCGGTGGCAGTCACTCCTCATCTGAATTTCAAACTGAATGACAGAAGTTTTTTATGGTAGCGGTGCGAGGCTCTATGGTGCGCTACGTTGAAGTAACTTTATGTTGGCCTCGAAATGCTTAGGATAACAATTTACAAAACTGTGACCAAGCGCGGATCCAGGGGGGGGGGGTCATGGGGGTCATTTATTTTTAACCCCTGACGCAAAAAGGAAAGGTGTGATTCAAGCACCTTAATTGGTATCCTACCTTGAACTCAAGCAAAGAGTTGGGGGCTGTTGTGACATTTCCAATGAAGCTAAACGCTTGCGTAACGCTTTTAAGAAGCCATGCATAGATAGATGTTTTAAATATCCAATCCGTGTAATTCACATTAAGCACTCTTTCCCAGACTCTGTCCCTTAAAATGCTTAATGAAGCTTCCGTTTAACTAGTTTCGTCTCGTGCTTGTTAACACAAGGTTACGGGCTACGTAACTATTCAAGACGGAGGGTCACGCTTAAACTTTATCGTTTCGGAGTGCCCGTAAAGTCGTGGAAACATCTAATTATTTTTTCAATCAACAATAAAAACAACATTTATGCAGCGCGCAGATACAAATACAACACGAGAAAATTAAAGGAATAGAATAGGTACCTATAGAAAAGCCTAAATATTCAATACATTCATGTAATTTCATATACAAATTAATAACCACATATTGCAACTCGGCCGGGCGTAATACGAGAGTAAAATGAAAATGAACGATGTGTCAAATTTGGTCAAATGAAGAAATTGAAGCGGAAATTTTAAAACTGTCATTTTTGGTCGGCATTTTAACTCATAAGTACTAGTTCTGTTTAAAAACTTTTGCCCAGCTTTAAGTAGGTTCACGCTGCGTTGCTTTTTTAGTAATCCTTTGATGTAATACATTTCTCGGCTGCTTTGGTGCGACCGGGCGCCCAGGGGTAAAAGCATCGCTGGCGAAGCAAAATAAATGAAATCAAAGATCTGTCCGCTGCATTCCCTCCGGTTCGACGATGCTCGCCAGCTGCCGCGGAACCCAGCTTTATGAATTATTTAAAAGGGATCGTCCTTTCAGACATTTGAATTATTTTGAGGCCCTTACTCGCGCATAATTAAGTGTGCCGCATTTTATCGTGTCATATCTAACCTACACACTGGTTCCCGTAATTGAGTATTTCCGAATTCTGTAATTTATGATACCATTTTAAGGGTCGACCATATTCTGCAATACGTTAGCGCTTTCATTAATAATTAGTATCTCCCTGAGTTCAACCCTTTTTACGTGTGACCTAAATTACCTCCAGTTTGGAAATTATTTCTTTTGATCACTAAGGAATAAAATTGGAATAATAGTACATTTCGATACTAGTGCGGAAAGTGTCTCATTACTTTACGAGTATCGAGATATCTTGCCACGAGCCGCAGGCGAGTGGCAAGACTCGGGACGAGTGAAGAATGACACTTCCGCACGTGTATCGAACGACGTTTTTTAATACAGTTGCGAAAAAATAAGAAAAACAACGAGTAAGGAATTAGAAACGTTTATATTATTAATTTTGTAATTGCAACAAAACTGAAAAATAATAAAGTTCTACAAAAATTAAAAGAAATCTAATAAAAAATTCTTCTATCTTTATTTATTTATTTTTTATTTACATAATAGTTAATGGCACAATTTGTACAATTATTGAGTGTGATATTGAAAGTTTTTGCTGGTAAATTAAGTGTTTGGCTGACTGAATTATTAATCTCACATGTCTGTGAAGATTGAGTCACTGGGAAAAGAGAAAAGCACTAGTTCGCAAAAACCAACTTTGCGCACGCTAAACAGCTACGTAAAGTAGCACTTTTTGAGCAACTGTATTAAAAAAAATATTTTCAATTCGTTTCCTTTTCCATAGAACTTAAAATGAGTCATTGATTGACCGGATTTTGATGAGATTTTTTTTCATACGTCATAATTATTCAGTTTTCAGTTTACAGACACCATGCAATTATGGACTGGATTGAAATAAGTATAACACACCCAAAAATAAAATTCTTTGTTGATTAATAACCCTGGTAAACAGAACTAGAAATTTCTTCATATCCAATGAAGTTTTAAAAATTTCATCGAGGTATGTTGCTAACCTATATCATAGATAAGTAAAACACTAGACAACGTGGAGTCAGCGGCTGACCTGGTTTCGAGAAGCCAGCGAGACCTCAGGTATCTGGGATAGTTCAAAGCGTGTCTCACAAGACGGCTTCTTGACTCACTTTCACTCTGCATAGCACTCACCCGGGAAATTAACTGCTATAGCGTTTCTCTTCCTTTAATTACGCGAATATATTAAAATGTATGCAGTCATAGACATAAATAATACTTCGTATGGACCCGGCCTAACGTAGATACATGTCATGTTTCCCCACTTCATTGGTGTCCAATCTAAAGTTAAACTTGTATCGTGACACTAAAGCTGGGTCACCTTTTTCCAACAACGAGACGAGTTTTTAGATACTGAGAAACGGTTTCGAAAAAAGATTTTTTAAAAACGCTTATTGTCACGCACGCTCGGTGAAAGAACTTTGGATTGGACACCGTGGAAGTGGGGACATATTACGTGTACGTTAGACCGGGTCTATATTATTTACGTCTATGTATGCAGTACATTCATTTCTGTTACACAATTAAGGCTTTACTCCTGAGGCACTATAGTTATATGAAAAGTTGCTTTAGAGTGCAACTTATTCTCTGTCGTTAATTTTCTCTTACAGCAACATAAAGTCAGTTTGAACAACGTTTTTATATTCAGATCCTAGTAATTATGAATTACTAGCCGTTTGTCTTAGAATTTGCGTACCCGATGATACTACAAATATAGAGGTTATAGTTATAGAAGTATTGAAAATCTGATTTGACCCGTGTAAAACCTGTTCCCGTGGAAATGTCGGGATAAAAAGTATACTATGTTGTTCCCGGGGTCTCAAACTATCGCCATACCCATACCAAATTTCATCTAAATCGGTCCAGTCCTTGCGACGTGAAGGAAGGACAAACAAACAAACACACTTTCACATTTATAATATTATAGTAAGGATAAGTATGGATTGACAAAGTAGTAGACTTTTCTAGCTAAGTAAGTACCAAGGTAACGTGTTATAGTAATTTAACATATATAGATAGGTACATGCAAAGTTTTCGAACTACGACGGAATTGCCATAAAAAACGATGAAAAGCGTCTAGCGGTGGAAACAGCGTTATTATTCACTGGCAAGCTTTGAATTGGGCAGTCGACGAAATTAAAACTGGACGCTGGGGCTACGAGTATGAATCTCAATTCGTTTTCGGCATTCAGCGCTTCGGGCTTGTGCGCTCTCTGAGTGGACATTGCTCTACAGAACTATGTATGTACCTATGTCTAAATATGTATGTCACTCGCCCTGGTTCAGGGTACAGTTGCATGAAACCAACGATCGATTTCGAATTAATTTTTAGTACCTGGCCGGCTGAGCTTTGCTTAGGTGAAAATACCTTCCTAATAGTACATTGTGTATTAAGGGCGGTAAGCAAGAAATTGTAGTCGAGAGCATTTACAAGCCCGAAACCGATGGTTGAGTGCTTTAAAAGGGCTCGAGACTGCAATTCCTATACCGCCCGTGATACCCACAATGTTTTTCGGCATCGAGAATAAACCAGTGGCCACTAACAATGGTGCCGCCATTTAAGTAGTTTTATTTTTTAATTTGTATTATTTCAAAGAAAACAAATACATTACAGCCCGTGGGCTCATAAGAAATCTCGAAAGCCCGTGGTCATAATCTGGGCCTTAGAGACCGCTTTTCCTCCCGTAATGACACCGTTTTCGAGCAAATGTGATGAAAAATAAGTTTCAGACATGAGACTATTTGCAAGCAAGACGATTAGCTTATTTAAAATATTCCGATAGATACCTACAGGATTACTTTCATTTAAGGAATTTAATTTAATAGGCTTAGTAAAAGATTTTATTTGTATTCCATGTATGAGTAGTAATGCTAGTTTCGGTTCGAAATTAAACCATTTCTAATAGTGTTTTAATATTAAAAAGCAAATTATAAACTTGGAATTGATCAAAATAAAGGTCAGATAATAGTCCCAATATTGCGGTATTATGAACTCTACTTACTTCAAAGCTGCAGAGCAAGCGACCCCAGTAGCTCGTAATTCAAACTACTAACAAAAACTAGTTTTTTATGCTTTTGCTGAGAGCAGAGAGGGATTTTTACGTGCTTGTTTCTGCTACGCTGATCTAGGTCGTTTTGGTGTACTCAAACACAGATGCACATTCGGTCAATTATTTTTTTATTTAAAATTCCAAAGTTGTAGGTATATCGTTTAACATAATCCAATTCCAATTCTAGTCTAACGTAGACATAGAGATAAGAGATATTAAAGCTACAGGTGAACCGGACTGAATCCACCTAAAAAGAAAACTGGTTTAAACTGGTTTCACATCATTTCAGTAAATACTTAATCTATACTAATAATAAGTCTGTAGAAGTCGCGTCTGAAACTTGAAAATTTAAAGAAACTATCAAGTCGAGGGGACTATATGAACGATACTGAACACAAAATAACGATTTTTAGAAAAAATGTCTGTATGTATGTGTATATGTACATGTATATGTACACATACATACAGACATTGTATGCCCGAATTTAACTCGAAAACTAGTTACTGGACGGATTGCAACAAAATTTGGTACAGTGGTAGTTTATAACACTGGTCAACATATAGGCTACTTTTTATTCCGAAAAAAACGCATAGTTCCCGTGGGAATGCTATTTCCGAATTCCACGCAGGGCAGAAGCTAGTGTAAAATAATGTAATGGTCCGCAAACCGTAAATCTTGCGGAGCAACGAGGTTAACAACACAATAGCTTGCGAACGGAATCTTCTTCATCGTGAGCCTCATGAAAGTGCAAAGGTTATGTTCAGAAGCTTAGCCCGGTCTGAAGCAACTTGACTGAGGTGCAAATGGCGTGATATTTAATTTCTAATAGCGCCCCGACTTTACTTAACTGGGACAGTGCCATTTTAATCACTTGCTCAAATTATACTCTTTAAAAAGTCGCGGAGATGTTTAAAATGTATTATGAAACATTAACTTATGTTATGAGTAGTTTTAATTTTAATTATGTTCCCATTAAATAAAAATAACTCTGTAAACTGAAGACTGAAGGAACCAAATTATACCAACGTCATAAAATTAATAAAAAAATACAATAAAGATAGTAAATAACACTTTATTGTACAGAATAAAAACACACAAATCAAATTTTCAATACAAAGAAGAGACACATGTACAAAGGCGAGCTTATCCCTAGAAGGAATTTCTGCCAGCTAACCAGTAGTGGAGACGAAACATGTAGACAGGTACAGTACATGAGTAAACAAATAAGTAGGTACATATGTACAGAAAAATAAAGTAGAAACTAAATATGCTAAAAAAGCAGTAGTATTAAAATAAACAATACCTAATGAATAATTCTAAAAACATTGTTTCTTTAAGTTTTTTTAAATTGTGCCCAAACAATTTTTCAACCATCTTTAAAATCGTTTATTAGGACTTGCACCAAACCGCTAACCTCGGGTTAGCCTCTTAACCCACATCAAATTTATAAAAAAAATCCGAGGTCAGCGACTAACCCGTGGTTAACGGCTTGGTACAATTGGGCCTTAAAGTATTTAACAATGTAAAGACTTGGTAAGAACGCCATCTGCTAGCACTAAACTGAACCGCGTTGGTTTACGAGGCTTTGCTTGGAACCTTAACGTCCCTCACTCTCAAAACCAGTTCCACACAGTGTAATGTCGTTCCGCTAGATGTCTCTATTTGAAGAAAATCGTTATGCCTGTAATGCTATTGCTCCGAGATAGAAAACTCCGAGTCGAAAATATAAAAACACTAACTTCAGCCCGCGACTTCGCCCGCATGGAATTCGGTTATCGCGTTCCCGCGGGAACTATGAACTTTTCCGGGACTTCAACTGTCTCCATACCAAATTTCATCCAAAACGGTCTATCGGTTGAAGCATAAAGAGGCAACATAGAGACAGAGTTACTTTCGCATTTATCGCGTTCCCGCGGGAACTAAGTATGCGTTTTTCCGGGATAAAAAGAATCAAAACGTTGTGACGATATTTTGCCCACAAAATCAGCTGTCGGTTCTGCATGCTTTTTAGCTTTTTTTTTTCAAGTTAGTAAAAAAAATATGGGATTGATGGTGCGAGTCCGTGTGAGCGATACTTAAATCCCATACTAAATAATTTTCAGGCTACATTGAGATTCTGCTATGTTTTCTGCGGTTGAGTTAGTCACAACTACTATTTTTCCCAGTTACATACCTGGTACGATCGTGACGTTTCCAATTCCCAGCGCACAGTTTTCTATACATATATATATACTCTTAACATTTCCATCAGATGAGTTAGCATCAAGCAACGAGCCGAGTTCTAAATCGATTTGCCACACCTCATACACAGCCTGCTTAGAGCGTGAAATCAAGAGACAGTGTGACGCCCACGCCCCACGCCGTGACATGAAATTATTGTAATGCGATGGAATAAAGCACAAATCACATTTTGCACTGCAAGAGCTCAGGTAATTGAGCTGTCAGCAGAGATTAATGCTATGCCCGGTTAGCTGCGCTGGCACCGGCTTCACCAACCTGGTGGTGCAGTGCATTATGTATGAATTGTCGACAATGTCGCCTCGTGTGTCGTACCGTACACAATTACTTACTTTGAAATTAATAAGAAACTTCCCAAAAAGGTAACATTAATTTCCTCTTTGTAGCCCTCACACCGTCGCCTAGGTTGGTTTCTTATTGGGGTTTTTATGTATTCATATTTTTAGGGTTCCGAAGTCCACAAGGAACCCTTAAAGTTTCGCCATGTCCGCCCGTCCGTCCGTCCGTCCGTCTGTCCGCACTATTGCTCGGAGATGCTTAGTTCTAGAAAGCTGTAATTTGGCATGAATATACATACCTATTAGTTACGCTGTCAAAGTGGTACAATAAAATTTTGAAATATTTTTTTATAGGGTACCTCCCCTACTCGTAAAGTGGGGATGTAATTTTTTTTCTTGCTTACCCCATGTTGCGGCATATCGTTGAATAGGTCTTAAGAAAATATTGTAGGTTTGTTAAAGCCATTTTTTGATTAAGTGATGCGTTTGTGAAATATTAAGCTTTAAAGTGCTATCACAGCTAAGTAGGCTGTACAAATTTACGAGTCATAGTCGAACAACTTATGAAATGATTAAAAAACCAATGATTTTTCTTGAGCGACAGGGGCGTCGGGCAGGCACGTCATACCACAGGCTAGCTAAGATGCTAAATAAAAGTCTTCGAAAGGTACTGTATTCATCGTCAACTTCGGAACCCTATACTTTGCGCGTGGCCCGACACGCACTTGGCCGGTTTTCTATTTTACTTTTTAAATCTATTTAAAACGCGCGGGAATATTAACAAGTAAAATCCCATGTTTTCCTGTTCCCGTTGGAATTTCGGGAAATCTTTATATTCTTACTGCTGCTCCTCTTTGGGTGTACCCAAGGAAGGCACGTGCCAAATTTCAGCTTCCTACGACCAGTAGTTTCGACTGTACGTTGTCATCAGTCAGTCAGTAAGTAACGGATGCATTTTATATATACCTACCTACGTATTGATTGATTGCAAAAAGCCTTGTCTAAGATTCAAAATAAATACCTATGTAATAGTAACTTAATGTACCTACTCTTGTGTACTTTTGTCACAATCGGTTAGTGAGCACGTGTGTCATGAAAATGCCCATCTCCACTACTAATCCAGTTGTTATTAATAAAAGAAGTTTGGCGAGTATGATAAACAAGCAGCTTTGTTGTAGCTCATTGCTCTAATATTAGACTTTTATAATCCAGTGTTATTATTTCAATATTTTGTCTGCCGGATTCTTGACAGTTTTAGAAAATGTTTTTACTTAAATAAAGTTTTAATTCTTAGTCATTTACGTATTAACAAAAACTATTGTTGCTTTGAAAAAACATTTGACGAATTTTAAGTAGGTACTTAGTGTCTAATTTATATACAGCTAGGTAGGTATATTGTTTAAAATCTGAACTCTAGTATGTTCGGTATCTAGTACTGAATTAATATTTGCCATCACAAAATCTCGGAAAACCGACCAAATCCTAAATGTCAATCAATTACAGTATTTAATGACTGGCATGTAGGTATATAATCTATATATATAAAACTCAAAGGTGACTGACTGACTGACTGACTGACTGACTGATATAGTGATCTATCAACGCACAGCCCAAACCACTGGACGGATCGGGCTGAAATTTGGCATGCAGGTAGATGTTATGACGTAGGCATCCGCTAAGAAAGGATTTTGCAAAATTCCTACGGGAACGGGAAAAAAAGGGATTTTTACATTTTAATGTTTAGGCGCGTACGAAGTCGCGGAAAACATCGTAGCAATCTGAAATTTGGCACGCAGGTTCCTTGGGGAGCGTAGGGAAGCACTAAGAAAGGACTTCCCGAAATTCCCACGGGAACGGGAAAAAAATGTTTTTTTTTACATTTTAAGGCGCGTACGTAGTCGCGGGGATCATCGTAAAGAGCTGAAATTTGGCATGCAGGTTCCTTGGGGAGCGTAGGGGAGCACTTAGAAAGGACTTCCCGAAATTCCTACGGGAACGGGAAAAAATGGGTTTATTACATTTTAAGGCCCGTACGTAGTCGCGGGGATCATTGTAGTGAGATGAAATTTGTCATGCAGGTTCCTTGGGGAGCGCAGGGGAGCACTATGAAAGGATTTCCCGATATTCCCACGGGAACGGGAAAAATGGGATTTTTACATTTTAATGTTTAGGCGCGTACGAAGTCGCGGGAAACAGCTATCTATCTATCTAAATATATAAAAGAAGAAACTGACTGACTGACTGACTGACTGACTGACATATCAACGCAGAGCCGAAACTACTGGTCGTAGAGAGCTGAAATTTGGCATGCAGGTTCCTTGGGGAGCGTAGGGGAGCACTAAGAAAGGACTTCCCGAAATTCCCACGGGAACGGGAAAAAATGTTTTTTTTTACATTTTAAGGCGCGTATGTAGTCGCGGGGATCATCGTAGAGAGATGAAATTTGGCATGCAGGTTCCTTTGGGAGTGTAGGGGAGCACTAAGAAAGGATTTCCCGATATTCCCACGGGAACGGGGAAAATGGGATTTTTACATTTTAATGTTTAGGCGCGTACGAAGTCGCGGGAAACAGCTATCATATAAGAAGAAACTGACTGACTGACTGACTGACATATCAACGCAGAGCCGAAAATACTGGTCGTAGAGAGCTGAAATTTGGCATACAGGTTCCTTGGGGAGCGTAGGGGAGCACTAAGAAAGGATTTCGCGAAATTCTCACGGGAACGGGGAGAAAAGGGATTTTTACATTTTAATGTTTAGGTCGCGGGGATCACCGTAGAGAGCTGAAGTTTGGCATGCAGGTTCCTTGGGGAGCGTAGGGGAGCACTAAGAAAGGATTTCCTGATATTCCCACGGGAACGGGAAAAATTAAATTATAATCCTAGATTAGAAACACTTTCAAGAAACACGTTATGCAGATTACCTACTGTTAGATTACCTGCCTATTGTCCAGTACAAGGAAATGATTGATGAGTTCACTAAAACATTCTTTAAACCAGTCTGCTATTACCTAAATAATGAATTTTGGCACTAAACTATTTATTCATACGAGGTTAATGAATCAGAGAAAAAAAAAAGGAAAAATCTATACATATAATAAATAATAATTCTGTAGAGGAAGTCGCGGCTGAAAATGGAAAATTAAAAGAAACTATCAAGTCAAAGGGGCTATATATGAACGATACTGAACACAAAATAACGATTTTTAGAAAAAATACTGTATGTATGTATGTCCGGATTTAACTCGAAAACTACTGGACGGATTGAAACAAAATTTGGTATGGGGGTAGTTTATAACACTGGTCAACATATAGGTTACTTTTTATCCCGAGGAAATGCATAGTTCTCGCGGGAAGGCTATTAACAAATTCCACGCGGACGAAGTCGCGGGCAGAAGCTAGTGTACCTAATATAGCCGGCGGTATAACCGGCGTAGGTTCCCTTTCTTACAATTCCCGTAGGTATGAAATTCGGAAAATCCTCTATTAATGCAACACTCCCCAGGGAATATACATGCCATTTTTTTTTATTTACGACTGACCAGCGACCTCTATCTCACCTGATAGAAAGTGACGATGAGGCCAAATAGCTTCTTACTACTCATCAGCTTATACGAGTTTGGAAATGGGGATATGAGATTTCCCAAATCTCTAAATAACGATACATTATCTCCCTATTAGTGAATAGTCCATTGGAATATAATCTCTTAAAATTGAGATTTGACATAACTTCCCCATTATTTCAGCCAATAGACGTCCACTACTGGACATAGGCCTCCCCCAAGGCGCGCCACTCAGACCGGTCCTGTGCCACTCGCATCCACCGCGTTCCCGCGACCTTTACAAGGTCGTCACTCCATCTTGTTGGAGGCCTACCGACTATAACTTTCCCAAATAGCTTTTATTTAGATAAGGAATCCCATATCCCTATTTACAAACTCAAATATAAGGCCCCCGATCAGTAGAACTGCAGATCTGTTCTTCATCATGCGGGTTTATGCTTATCTCGAGTCTGGTATCTTTATTGTCTATTGATTCTGATATATCTTCGGATACTTGCTCTTCATAACGCTTATCCTTTGCGTAAGACGACGCAAATCATTCGCTGGCTGCCAGCACTTAATCAGGCTAAGCCTTCAATGGTAAAGCCTTCCAAGGCCTTACCTTACACTGTTGCACCGCCGTGTGGGATATCAGATTTAAAAACGTCCAAAACAGCTAAAAGGTCATGATTTGTTTCAGCAAGCATTCGATGGAATTTATCATTCAAATTAATGAACATAAACAATCTCAAACAACTGTATTATTAAAAACCTATGAAAAACAAAAAATATCCTTAAAAGTTCATTGGCATGAAGACCGGGGCCTATACTCGAAGTCTTAAATAGGGATCTCGCTGTTCCCTATAGGATCGCTCACGCGTCAAATTGAACTTTAAATCTAGCCGCTTAAAGTTCACGCGACGCGTGAGCGATCCTGGACCTCGCTATTTAAAGACTTCGAATATAGCCCCAGCGTAAAGTCATGGAGAAAGTACTTGATGTTTAACTTCCAATGCACATAAATAAGTCATTAAGGGGACAAGAAGTAGTTATCCCAGCATTCACGGCCTAACCATCCCATCTTCTAATACGCTTTTGATTGACTTCTGACAGCTTACAAAACAGATATAAAATACTTACCAGCTTCTGCCCGCGAATTCGTTCGTGTGAAATTCGACTAGGGCGTTCCTGCGGGAACTGTGTTTTTCCGAGACAACAAGTAGTCTAAAACCTATCATTCCCCGTAGTTTTAACTATCATAGTACCACATTTCATCGAAATCGCATCAGCGGTTTAGCTGTAAAAGCGTTACTGACAAACCGAGTTACTTTTGCATTTATAATATTGGTATGTATGTATAAACTCATTATACAAATCTCTGTCTATCGCATATAGTCTATCCGGAATGTTTTTGAATGTATCATGTCACTGGAAGGATTTATGAGAAGCAATTATATCCATTGCCGGTCGGCAAAAACGGCTGATTGACATCACAGAGGCGGCCGGCTAAGCCGAAAGGGCCTCACTCTCGCATCCGACCAAAAAGTAGACAATATCCATAGTATTATGCATATGAGATCTGGTTCAAGGGCCTGCAAAGAACTCTTATTCGACAATGGCAACCTTGATGTTATGTACTTACTCAGTGGTAAATTCAAATTGAATTTTTGCACATGATTAAGCACAGCGTTGCGAGCCGGGTTTGATCCCCCGAGCCTCTGCATGAGTGCAGTAGGTCCACTAACGCACAGCCACTACGGTGTATTCATCCGACTACACCAGAAAGAGGGTTAGTTTTTCGACTGTATGTATGACTTTATGTATGTATGTTTACTTCTTTGGCACGCTCTGAAGCTTTAGGCTTGATGGATTTTATCTTGTGAGGTTTCCTTTTAGATTCGTCTTGATTGTGAAACTTTATATGAATATATTTATTAGGCATTTACAAAACTTCGTGAGTTATCATATGAATAGCAGCCGAAAGCGTTTCTTATCTCCTTGATTCCGCCCTCCGAGTCGGCGGCCTGGGTGGCGCGCTAACTAAAATATTTATCCACTTCGCCGCACAATGGAGCCCCAGTGACGGACGCCCGCGCCGCGGGCTGCTTGCCCACCGCCATGCCACGAAAACATACAAAAATATATTTACCTTAATAATTATGATCGTGGAGCAAATCGTGGTAGCCGCCTGTTTTTTTAGCGATAGCATCAGATCTGTCAAAAAAGTGTTGGTTTTTTTACCCGGCTGCCAAGTATCGGTTACCTGCGTTTCGCGCCAAGTATGTTTGTAATATTCCTTATTTCACAGTACAATTAGTTATCAAATTGAAGAACTTGTCCAGATAATTATGGATAAGGTTAAGGAGGATGACCTTCTCGTGATGAGAGGAGGCCTGTGCCCAGCAGTGGGACGGAAATAGGCTGATGTAGTAGCAGTAGTACATAGTAGTATGGAGGATGACGCGCTAACTTTTTTTGCTAAGCGCGATTTATCATACTACGATTTACCTATACTGTATAAGAAAAAAAAGAAGAGGAAATAAAAATCAAAACCCGTCATCCTAATAAATCTATAGAAAACTCAAAAAATTATATCCGCTTTACAAAAGATTAAGTACGAATAGGGGAGACGACCACTTTTTTTCCCTTAGTCTGTCAGGAAGATTATTGAAAAGTATTGGACACGATTTTTTCTTTTTTCACGTAATCAAACTTATACGGAGATATATTGAGTTGAAATGTCGCGTGACGTCACGGTTAGGTACGATTTATACCTAACGGTGACGTAGTTAGCCCCCACTCTCCAACTTTAATGCGTTTTAACTTAGTCATTCTTTGTTAATTTGATAAAACAAAAAATACGTGTCTAATATTTTTTCATTACCTGACTGACGGACTAATTAGAATTTCGATTTCTTCACCCTGTCGTCTTCCCTATTGTAAAGATATATACTTGAAGATATAAAATAAGTTTCCAAATGTAGAAAATTTTATTCAGAAAAGAATAAGTTAAACATTTAAAATAAACTACAAATAGTATTTCAATGTACAAAAAAAAAACTAGTTTCCAAAGATAATAATAAATCTCCTGTAAGTTTCTATCTACATCCCTATGTAAAAAAGGTATCGATACAAGCCCTGGAGCTAAACTAAAATCACCGATTCAATCTCAGCTAATACCTAGTATTGAATACCACACAATAGGAAGAGTTATTGCTATTGGAGCCTACGGCCATGTATTTGCTTATTTACATTCATGAGTCGATTTCGTGCGAGTGATCGCGGGCGGCAGTACGTTTGTAGATCGAAATAATTGACGCTTTTCGAATTAAACGCTTGTCTATAGATACTTACTTAGGTACTACTTAATATTCGTTTTATTGAATGGAAATACTCGAAATCTAAATCGGACCTGCGGTTGAAGCGTGAAGAGGTGATAGAGAGCCATACAGAATTACTTTCGCATTTATAATATTAGTTTGGATGTTAGATAGGCATAGGTACAGGTAATTAGTTACGTCTGATTCCATTAAAGTGAACTACTTGTTTTACGTCTATGTTAATTCAGATTTTTTATACCCTTTCTCGGGACGTGACTCTGGAGAAATAATTGCGAGGCACACGCAAAGAGCCCTCGATCTATTTCAAGTACTCGTAGTTAATTATCTAAGTCTAGCCTTTGTTACAAGGTAGTAAGACCAATGAATGCGAGACCTCCTAGTTAGGGTAACTAGAAACTACTTACACTCCCGATGCAAAAACTTGCACTATCGGGCACCGAGTTACGCAAGACTGGGACTGAATAAGAATTGGTTTCCCTTTCGACCGTTAGGAAGTTCAACGGCCGTCGGCCATAAACCGGAAAAAAGAATTAAATGAAAAAAAAACACTATAAGATTGTCATAGTTTTGGGTCGGTTCACTTGACACCGACTTCACAGGCTGTCGGAGTTTGATTGAAGTCAGTTTTTTTTTCGGCTGCTTTGTCCAAACATAGATAGAACGAGACGTAAATATCAATGTAGTCTTTGAAACTGATGCCAAAATCATACACGTGCTAACAAATTTTCAGGAATCCCCTCATTTTTTCATGGATCCCATCATCAAAACTGAACCAATTAAAATGGGACCACCTTGGAAGTACCACCTTTTGAATAAAAAAAGAATCATCGAAATCGGTTAACAATTGACGACATTATGCGTGGTCATACATAAAAAAATATATATACATACGCGTCGAATTGAGAACCTCCTCCATTTTTTCGTCGGTTGAAAAATAAATAACCATAAGTCGGAAAAAATTGCCACGTAAGAGCCACAACTAACTAGGTTGACTGCATCTCCTACGCTATGAGAAACAATGTTGATTGACACATCTGCGATCGCACATCGTATGGCCGGCTTGAAACACCTTTCGATGATCTACAAACTACCTACTTTATGTCTGAGAAATATGTTAAAATCTGCACAATCAAAATTATATTGTTATACCAGGATGCGTTAGTAGTAGGGCGGATTAAATTTAAAAGGGACCATTATCTACTAATTCACATTGCTCGCAGAACTGACGGCCGATGGAGGCCAATATCCTGCAGTGGATGTTTATCGGCTGAGTTGATGATGATGATGATTATCTACTAAAATTGCAGTCCAATAAAAGCTGTTTAACGCTATTTTATCCGCGAGCGGGTCCTAGCTGTCGAAATGAAGAACGGATGACGTCAGACTTTAACATAGCGGCTATTCCGCCCAGAAAGGCGAAAAGAGCTTCCAACAGCCGCTGGCTCGGTAGCTTTTCAATACTTTTTACTGCCTAACATATTCGATATACCATAAAGGGTTCAATAAAGACAAAGTTAGGAAGAGCAGGCTGTTTTATGCCTTTTATATGCAAATCCGGAGCAATTTATCAGTGCGAGACGTTTGAATGGGCAGCACTTTCCATGCTGCATCGGAGCCGTGACGGCGAGCCCGCCAATCATTTCGATGCACGTGACTTAAATTCCATTCACCCAGAAAGACCTTCAATGGGGAACTCGGGAAAAAAAAAACTTTTACTAAGTGCGAAATTGACTTTAAAGAAATCGATCGTTATAGTAGATTCACTGCGCCGAATCCAACGGCATGCTGGTGTAGTAGGTAGAATGAAATTAAAATGTTTTAGGATAAAAACTAAAATTCAATTGAACGAAGCCTATGGATCTAGGGTTTTGTATAGGTAGGTAGAGATCTTCTACTATCTAAAGTCCCGCGCCTTCACATTTGAAAACGCTTCAATGTATTTAAAAAGCACCACCAACACACTCAACACATGTGTGCAAGCTGAGACAGCCATCAACTATGCGTTGAAAGTGTTGGCGGTGCTTTTTAAATAATGATGAAAAAATTGTAGCGTTTTGAAATGTGAAGGCGTGGGACTTTAGATAGTAGAAGATCTCTAGTGCCGATTTATTAAACGTTTTTTATTTGAAAACACACCCTGGATGATCCTAGTATTCTGTGCAGACACATCGGTAATCGGTTATCTACACGAAAACATATTACAATGCAATAAAATAAATCACACATGTACGAAATAAGAAAACCCGAAGTGCATGCTCTTTTGCAGTCGCTGAATTATTACCATTGAAATCAATTAAGTTTTTAATAAAGTCGGCAACAGATCCGCGCCAATGGATAAGTAATTGACTTTTGGAGTAATCTTAATCATTTTCTGTAAAGGATGGCTGTTGTCAACCAATTTGTTCGTCCAAAGTGTAGGCGTACCTTAAAGATTGTAATGAGTGTGTATGAGCCTAAGACAAGCGCTGTCAAACTACTTTAAAAAATAAACGGATGGCGTTGTTGTCTGTGGCGTCAGTTCGAAGTAAAACGTTTTTTATTGTGCTCCTCGATTTATAAATTCTCTTATTAATTAAATGTGCATTCTGGTTAGACTTTCCCAATTCTGTTCATGTGGTCCTTCGACGTAAAGAACCTGTGTGTGGAAATAACAGTATGAGTGCGGCGGAAAAAACCTTTTCGTTTGAGACCCGGTCGGAGTGCAGCTCCGCCGACAGTGTAGCTCGCCTAAAATTATTACAGCGGCGAGATGAGTTGTCCGCATTAGAAAAAGTAATAAGGGAACGCATCGATGTCGAGAAAGAGTTACAGAGCCTCGAAGATGCCGACAGGCAATCGTCAAGAACTCCGACGCAATTTTTCAACGCGCCGGCGCCGGCGTCGGAGCCGAAGCCTATAAAAGAGGAGAGAGACGTAAGAGCACCCGATCCAATTAGTGAGCTAACGACAGCTCTAAAAAATGTGCTTTGTAACAGCCGAACAGAGTTGCCTATTTTTGACGGGAAAGCAACGGATTGGCTCCCTTTCAAAGAAGCCTTTGAATCATTATCAGTGTCGCCTGCCGAAAAGGTAAAAAAACTGCGGGCGGCGTTGAAAGGTGAGGCTAAGGAAGCAGTGGGAGCCTTATTACAGTCAGCTGTGTCCCCAGAGGCAATCTTCAGATGTCTTTCTCTAAGATTTGGTCGACCTGATAAGATTATTAAACAACAGATAGAAATAGTATCAAAACTGCCTATGCTAAATGAAGAGGTTGAAGATATATGTGTGTTTTCTTGTAAAGTCAACAACTGTATTGCGATAATAGAAGGTCTGAAAAAGAAGGAGTATTTATACAACATTGAATTGTATGAAAAGATTGTATCAAAATTGTCACCACACCTCAAGCTTAGATGGCTAGACTGGGCGGAGAAGTGGGAGGCCCGTGATGAGTGCAGATTGGTGTGCATAGGAGAGTTTCTCAATAACGAATCTGAACGTGCGATGCGGTACCTCCCAGACATAAGTGCTGAGTCAACGCCTGCTCTGTCGCAGGCAGGGCGGTCGACGGGCTCCGCTCCAGTGCAAGCTGTTTTGTCATCACAGGCTCAGCCTGTACAGGTGAATGCGGTACGAGTTCCAGGTGAGCGTGAACCTTGTATATGTTGTGATAATAAAGACCATTTACTGTCGAAGTGTGAAAAATTCTCAAGTTTAAGTGTTGATGAAAGGTGGGACATAGTGAAAAAAGGCAGAAAGTGTTTTAGGTGTTTAAACTTTAATCATGCAGCTAAATCATGTAAGTTTTCTAAATACCTCCATAGACTATTGCATAAGCCAAAGCAGCAAAATACTGTTCAAAGCGTTCAAGTTGGGCATAGTGTAGAAAACTCTGAACCAATTAGTAAGCAAAAATGTGCCTTATTAAAAGTAGTGCCTATTCGGGTTCAGGGTCCTCTAGGAGTAGAAGATACATATGCTCTACTCGATGAAGGTGCAACTATATCGCTCATTGATGCTGATTTGGCTGCTGCAGTGGGGGCTGAAGGTCCTTTGGACATGCTTCATGTAAATGGAGTTGGTTCTATGAACATGCAAACACAAAGTAAATGTGTTAAATTAAAATTGCTAACTTCTGATGATATTCATGGAATCAACTGCCGGACTATAAATAAATTGAACTTAAATGCACAAACTGTAAATAAAGATGTTTTGATCTCATATAAGCATATTTCAGATTTGAGTGACTCGATTGCATGGTATGAAAATGCAACTCCAAAATTGTTGATTGGACAAGACAATTGGCCTTTAATTGTGTCTAGGGAGTTGCGTACTGGAACCAATGATGAGCCAGTTTTATCAAAAACATTGCTAGGTTGGATAGTACATGGCACTAGTAATGGTGTATCACCAGCACAAGTATTTCATGTGGTTCACTCCTCAAATGATGGCGAATTAGATACCATGATTAGAGAAAGTTTTGAATTGGACAATATAGGGATAACTACTAAGCAGCGTTCTAACCCTTCCCTAGATAGAGCAACATCAATTTTAGAGGCTACTACAAAAAAAGTTAACGGTGGCTGGGAGACAGGTTTATTATGGTGTCAGGATGATATTGTTTTGCCGGACAATACATCAATTAGCTTAAAAAGGTTTTTTAACTTGGAGCAAAAGTTATTAAGTGATCCTAAATTAGCAGCAGCATACAGTGCACAGATGAACAAATTATTTCAGTCAGGTTATGCGACTCTGTGTACAGAAGCCCCCGTGCCAGGGAAGTGTTGGACGTTGCCTCACTTTCCAGTAACTAATGTTAATAAGCCGGGTAAAGTTAGGATAGTATAATATTAGGTCCTTACATATGAAATTGGCGTTTCATATGGCAGAAATGAAAACGATTTTTTTTTATGAAACTATTTTTTTATTTAGTCAAAGTATGTACCATGGCTATCTATGCACTTTTGCCATCTCGAAGGTAGTTCATTGATTCCTTTACTAAAAAAAGTGTGTGAGCGAGAATCAATAAAATCTTTGAAGGCCGTTTGGACAGCCTCGTGAGAATTGAATTTTTTTCCTTGCATGAAGTTGTCCAAATTCCGAAAAAAATGGTAATCAGTTGGAGCAAGGTCCGGGGAGTATGGTGGGTGTCGAAGACATTCCAGTCGCAGCTCCCGTAGTTTTGCGGCCGTCAAACGTGCCGTATGTGGTCGAGCGTTGTCCTGAAGCAGCAGTGGGCTAGATCGATTGACCAGTCTGGGTTGTTTAATGGCTAGCTTTTCCATCATCGTTTGCAATTGTTGACAATACACATCAGCCGTGATTGTTTGCCCAGATCTTAAGAAACTGTAATGGATGACACCGGCACTAGTCCACCAGACACTTACCAGTACCTTTTTATGAGTCAACTTTCGTTTCGGGCAGAATTTGGCTGGTTCACCTGGGTTCAACCATTGTGAAGAACGTTTCCGGTTGTCGTACAAGATCCATTTTTCATCACAAGTAACGATACGATTCAAAATGCCTTCATTATTGTGCCGGTTGAGAAGTGAAACGCAACACTCGACGCGTGTTTCTTTGTTTGCGTCGCTCAATTCATGCGGTACCCATTTTTCAAGTTTTTTCACTTTTCCAATTTGTTTCAAGTGAATCAAAATGGTTTTATCACTCACACCGAAGCCTGCCGCTAACTCTGACGTGGTTTGCGATGGATCTGCTTCCACAATTGCTTTTAATTCTTCGTTATCAACTTGTGTCTCCGGCCGTCCACGAGGCTTGTTCTGTAGGTCAAAATTTCCAGAACGGAAACGTTGGAACCAATAACGTACCGTATTTTCTTTTGCAGTAGCTTCCCCATACGCATTGTTAATCCTACGAGCCGTTTCTGCAGCACTAGTGCCGAGGTGAAACTCATATTCGTAAATATAGCGATATTTTAAGTTCTCCATATTGTGAACAGAACGATGTGAAAGAAAAACAAATGACGCGATAACAAATAAATTTCGTAATTCGAACACAGAAATACATGGTCTTAAATTTGAAATAAATTTGAATTTGGAATTCCTAGCCGAACGCCACATATTTTGAATCAAAGTTGCCAGTTCGCCAAACGCCAATTTCATATGTAAGGACCTAATATTTGATGCTGCAGCTAGGTTCAAGGGTCTATCGCTGAATGATAATTTATTGACAGGGCCTGATTTGCTTCAATCCTTACTAGGTGTTTTATGGAGGTTTAGGCAGGGTCCAGTTGCCTTTGTGGCCGATATTCGCGATATGTACCTGAGGATTCGCATTAAAGATGAGGATCAAGAATATCAAAGATTCTTCTGGAGAGAGCCAGGAGATCCAGCTCCACCTAAGCAGTACAAAATGGTGTCCATGGTGTTTGGTTTAGCTTGTTCACCGTCATCAGCTATATTTACTCTGAACGCTAATGCCAAAGAAAATCAAGAAGAGTACCCAGAAGCTGCTCAGGCCATTCAACTGAAACACTACATGGATGATTATTTAGATAGCAGTCATTCAGTTGAAGAAGCTAAAAAACTTGTGGCTGATGTCATTGAAGTCCATGAACGAGGAAAATTTGACATATGTGGTTGGGCAAGTAACTCACAAGAGCTTTTAGATACAATTTCTGAAGAAAAAAGAACTACAGGCAAGATTTCTTTGACACCAGATGCAACCAGCAGTGAGAGAACTTTAGGTATGCATTGGCAGCCAGAAGAAGACATGTTGAGTTTTAACCTCTGTATGTCCAAAGTTCCCAAAGAGATTGTTACAGGACAAGTCCGGCCAACAAAACGGCAGATGTTATCGGTCATAATGAGTTTATTCGACCCAATGGGTTTATTATCACCATTATCAGTAAGAGGCAGGATTTTACTCCAGGAAGCTTGGCGTAGCAAGATAGAATGGGACGAGAAGCTGGAAGATAAAGAATATCTAAAATGGACTAACTTTATGCAGGATTTGAAGACTGTGGAAACCTGCAAAATTCCCAGATGTTACAGCCACAAAAAAGAACGGCCAGTTACAACAGAATTGCATACATTCTGTGATGCAAGTGAAAAAGCCTTTGCTGCGGCCTGCTATTTTAAAATGACATATAAAGATGGAGACATTGTTGTGTCATTAGTTGCAGCAAAAGCCAGAGTAACTCCATTAAAGCCAGTTTCTATCCCCAGGCTAGAATTGCAGGCAGCATTATTAGGAGCAAGACTAGCACATACAGTTATAGAAGAACACCAGTTTGAAATCCATGAAAAGTTTTATTGGTCTGACTCCATCACTACATTGGCCTGGCTGAGGTCTGACCCCAGGAATTATAAGGCATTTGTTGGACATAGGCTTGCTGCCATTGATGAGCTCACTAAAGTAAAACAGTGGAAGTGGGTTCCCACAGCAGACAATGTAGCAGACATTGCTACCAGGGACAGTGCTCCAATTGATTTATCCCCGGACAGCAGGTGGTTTAAGGGTCCAGGTTTTTTAAAAGAACCTAATTTGAACTGGCCGAGGGAAAAAGTACCTGGAAATCCAAGCGAAAGTGCAGTATGTGAAGAGAAAGTCCATGCTGTAACCATGATGAAAAATAAAAAAAGAAACTTACCTGATGTAAGAGATTCTCATCATGGTCAAGATTGGTTCGTGCAACGGCATACATCCTTTTGTTTGTAGACAAGTTATTAAAGAAGCCAGGGAATGCTATCACTGTGGAATATTTAAATAAAGCAGAAGAGATGTGGATAAAAGAAGTACAGGAAGAAAGTTTTATAAAAGAAATATCTTGCTTACAGAAAAATGAAAAGATAGCAGCAGATAGTAAATTAGCTAAACTTACCCCGATACTGAATGATGAGGGAATAATGGTGGTAAAAAGTAGAATTCAAGTGGCTCCGGAGATATCTGTAAATCAGAAGCAGCCTATAATATTGATCAGTAACCATCCTTATTCTAAATTGCTAATCCATCATTATCATGTCATGTATAATCATGAAAGTACCGAAACAGTAGTTAATGAAATAAGGCAAAAGTATTGGATTACTCACCTGAGATCAGCGGTCCGATCATCAGCATTTCACTGCCAATACTGTAAAATAAAGAAGGCAGTTCCAGTGGCGCCACCTATGGGAGACTTACCTTTGTGCAGACTGGATCATCACAAGAGGCCATTTACACATTGTGGATTGGACTATTTTGGCCCAGTAGAAGTCGCCATAGGTCGTCGGCGCGAAAAACGCTATGGGGCGTTGTTTACTTGTATGGTGACTCGTGCAGTGCATATGGAACTAGCAGGAGCCTTAACGTCTGACTCAGTGATTATGGCATTACGTAGACTCATTGCCAGAAGAGGTACACCAACTGCTATGTACTCAGATAATGGCACAAATTTTAAAGGAGCAGATGCAGAATTGAAAAAAGCCTGGAAAGAACTGAATAAAGATGCCATTCAGGAAGAAGCAACCCAACGGGGAATGGAATGGCATTATATACCAGCCACAGCGGCACATATGGGCGGTGCATGGGAGCGTTTAGTCCAGTCTATAAAAAGAGCACTAAAAGCCACTCTAAATGAACGCGCGCCGCGTGAAGAAGTACTGCTGACTTTGCTGGCAGAGGCCGAACTAACAGTTAATTCTAGACCCTTGACACATGTCTCGGTGGATCACAGGGATGATGAAGCTCTAACGCCTAACCATTTTTTAATAGGTTCATCATCAGGCCGGCCTATACCAGGAAAATTCGATGATAAAGATCTGATGCTGCGAAAACAGTGGAAAATTTCACAGAGGCTGGCAGACATGTTTTGGGTCCGCTGGACAAAAGAATATTTGCCAACTCTAGTTCACCGGACAATGCCAATCTCATCCAAGGTTCAAGATAATGTACAGGTTAATGACCTTGTCATCATATGTGACGGTAACTTACCCAGAAATATGTGGCCAAGAGGTATTGTTGTCAAAACTTTTCCAGGGAAAGATAATACAGTCCGAGTAGCAGACATTAAGACCTCTGGAGGCATGTTTCGTAGACCTGTTCACAAGCTCATTGTCCTACCTGTTAATGATCAGGATAACACTTTATCCTCAAGTAACAATGTGGTGGCACGCATTGAAGTAAGGCGTGAGCGCGCCAGGGGGGAGGGGTGTTATAAATAAAGTGTTGTAGGTACACTCAGTAGTGATTGAGGCAAATAGTTTGTTTATTTAATATTTTAATAAAGCTGCGGGTATTACGTATTCTTAATAGTTCTGTAGGTAAAAATAATACTCACTAGGTTGCATTGTTTCAGTATGCTTCTTCCCATAGGCAAGTTTCACGTTAATAGTTACCATTTTAAAAGGCCTTAAAATTATATGATAAGAAGGAAAGTTACCATTGATATTTGCATATATCTTTGCAGTATAAAAATTCGTTAAATATCCTTAAATGTGAATGATAATACTTTAAAAATGTAATTTAATTGCTACTAATGAATACCTTTAGTATGCACCTCAGCGCAAATTTAATAAGTCAAGATATTATGAACATGATTATTAAGAATTGCAATGTAAGGAATTTATTTACTTTTGTACTGGTAATGCAGGTAAACTAAGGAAGAAAACTTATTCTAGATAAGATTATTCTTTGTTACAAGATTTTCAAAGTTTGTTTGTAGTTCAAAAAAGAAATGCATAAGATGCATAATTTGTTTGTGCGAAGAAATTTAATTTTTTTATGAATATGTCATTTTTGAGTTTTTGTTATTGTTTTTGTATCCTTGATACTAACATTGAAGGATGTTATTAATATTTGATATTTTCATTGAGTAGTTTTTGAACTAAAATTGAAATTAAGTTTTTTTTTAGTACAATCTATGACAAAGTCTTATGATAAATAATTAAAGTTGTTATGTGATGTAACTTGTAGGAAGTTTTAACTAATGATTAAGTGAATAAAAAGGCTGTAATAGATCTCCTATGTAACATAAGATTCTCAAAGTTTAATTTAATTTGTAGACTTGGAATAATTTTCTATTTTGTTTAATGTACAAATTTTCAAATTAGTTGTCTTGTTTTTGGCACTATAGATTATCACATTGTGCCAAGGAAGGGGGTATGTTGTCAACCAATTTGTTCGTCCAAAGTGTAGGCGTACCTTAAAGATTGTAATGAGTGTGTATGAGCCTAAGACAAGCGCTGTCAAACTACTTTAAAAAATAAACGGATGGCGTTGTTGTCTGTGGCGTCAGTTCGAAGTAAAACGTTTTTTATTGTGCTCCTCGATTTATAAATTCTCTTATTAATTAAATGTGCATTCTGGTTAGACTTTCCCAATTCTGTTCAATGGCACCTTCTGGAGAGTTTTATAAATAATGGATGCTGTCTGCAGTGAGTGTTTTAAGAGCCAGCCGGTTGTTTTTAACCGTCTATATTATACATTTTGTTGTTATTATGCATTTTTTTAGGGTTCCGAAGTCCACAAGGAACCCTTATAGTTTCGCCATGTCCGTCCGTCCGTCTGTCCGCACTATTGCTCGGAGATGCTTAGTTCTAGAAAGCTGTAATTTGGCATGAATATGCATATTAGTTACGCTGACAAAGTGGTACAATAAAATGTTGAAATATATATTTTTATAGGGTACCTCCCCTACTCGTAATGTAGGGATGTATTTTTTTTTTCTTGCGTACTCCATGGTGCGGCATATCGTTGAATAGGTCTTGAAAAAATATTGTGGGTTAGTTAAAACCATTTTTTGATTAAGTGATGCGTTTGTGAAATATTAAGCTTTAAAGTGCTATTTTTTGTTAGAGACGTGTCCCCCCCCCCCCCTGCCAGCTAAATGGTGGTATTTGGATGGCTGAAAAAATCACGGTTGTGGCATATATAACGTAGTTGAAAGGAAAACTATCACAGCTAAGTAGGCTGTACAAACTTACGAGTAATAGTCGACCAACTTATGATGATGATTTTTCTCGAGCGGCAGGGGCGTTCGGGCGGGCACGTCATTCATACCATAGGCTAGCTAGATGCTAATAAGTCTTAGAAAGGTACTGTGGGCATCGTCAACTTCGGAACCCTATACTTTGCGCGTGGCCCGACACGCACTTGGCCGGTTTTTTTTTATCTAACCTTAATATGTTTGGTAATTAATAATTAATTTTGTCATTGTGCAGTCATTCGATATAAGTTATTAATTATTTGATAAACAGTAAAATTAAAGCTGCTGTAATACACAGGTTTCCGACTTTCCATGATATCATAAAGGAACTCTTAATATAACAAAGCATATCCCACAAATAACTTTCTAATTATATATCATCCGTACTATAGTAAATACAAAAGTACTTAATTCTGTCTGTTTGTCTGTCTCTCCTTCAACTCCTAGACCAATTGATGAAAATTTGATTTGAGTTTCGGGAAAGGACATAGGCTACTTTTTATCCCGGAAAAACGCATAGTTCCCGTGGGAACGCGATAACCGCATTCTACACGGGCGAAGTAGCGGGTAAAAGCTAGTTTAGGAATATAGCGATGCAAGACAGTCACGTAGTCGAAGTAAGATGAAACATTACATTTTATCTATACTCGTCCATGCCACACTTAAGTCCTCTGAAGTTAGAGCCCGTTCATATGGAGACATCCCATTCTTTGCAGGAACTGTTTTTTTCCGGATCCGATTTAGTGGCAACAGTATTTCAATGCACGCGTTCACACAAGCATACAGTTTTTTTTGCAGGATTCTTGTTCCGAGCGTGTGTGAACGCGTGCATTGAAATACTATAATAGTCACTAAATCGGATCCTGCAAAAAACAGTTCCTGCAAAGAATCTGATGTCTCCGTGTGAACGAGCTGTTAGTTGAGGTGGCTACAACAAATGTAAAAACAAAACCCAATGTTCTTTTTTTATTGAACAAAATACATTAAGCACTCAGCAATTATTATACGTATTATCTCCGTGCAGGTACGTGTTACTCCGCACATAATAATACTCGCACTTATTGGACATGGCAAAAAACCTTCTACACACAGTTTTTGACAAAAAGTACATTATTATTTCGATCCATATCCAATATTAAGGCTTGGAATTAAATAGTTATTACAAGTAATTTGTTTCGACAGGTACTTAGCATACGCAGTTCGCCAGCCGAGAATGTTTAATGGTTTCACTATTTTTTTCCTAAGTGAGCGAACTGTATTATTGTTACCATTACAATGCTGCCAGTGTACGTTGCCGTCTATCCGAATTATTCATTTTTAAACCGCAATGGAAGCTTTCTTTACCTTTACAGCAGGTATGCTAAATCTTATACGCAGCACGGCAAGATGGTACTAATTAGGAATAAGTGGAGGTGCTGTTTGAACGTTAAGCTGATTATTTTCTGTATAGAACTTATTATGCATGTTTCATCTTGTAATTGTACTTGTTAGAGAAAAAGATTTTCTTTCTTATCATTGAATACTTTTACATTATACAAAGAAAAGTATTAACTCATAATAACTTTATCTCATCATTATTAAACAACATCACAGAATGATTCATTGCAACTACCTATCATAAAATCTATGCACTGCAGTGACTTTGCCTGCAACTACCACATTGTAGTCAAATGGTACACTAAAAACTGTAAAATGGGACATAAAGACTAACTGTACCTCGCCTGTTATATATGTAATGTACCTACCTACTAGAGTAACAAACAATGCGCGACAGTTACACTCCCACGCACGTCTTTCACTACATATTCAATTTGTGTTTTGTAGGACTCCTGGCACGGGCGAAGATAGCAGTTGATAATATCTCGGCCATTTTCATTGCAATTGAACTCTTTCGATATTCCTTGACGTCGAAAATTAAGGAATAATTCATGGTGAGTAATTTTTTTCACTTGGTTAATATATCGATAGTCGTTTGTTATTTCGTGCCCTACTGAATTAACTTTGCACAATACTGACATGAAACCTATACCTTCAAAATTCCCAATGGATCGATTTTTGCCGGTAGGTGCACTGGGGCTATATTCGAAGTCTTAAAATAGGGATCTCCCTGTTCCCTATAGGGTCGCTCACGCGTCGCGTGAACTTTAAGCAGCTAGATTTAAAATTCAACTTGATGCGTGAGCGATCCTATAGGGAACAGGGAGATCCCTATTTAAGACTTCGAATATAGCCCCAAGTCTTTAATAAAGACAGTATGTAAGTACCTCAATATTCAGATTTTAAAGAAGTCATCCAAAAAATTTCATATGTATCAGCATCGTTTTAGATACTCAACGAGGTAAAGAATTAAAAATCTCGCTTAAAAACGTCCGGAGGTGGCAATAAGATTGAGTTCCCTTGCGATCAATGGATTATAGAGCCGTGCAACCGCCATTGAGCAGAGACCGCAATAAACAGATCTCATCGAACATGTAACGATGTAAAATGCTCGTCCATTAGCGGAAACTTATTAGGGTTCTTGTCAGTGGCCGAAACAAAGGCTCATAAAGCAGCGTCACCGTATTGAAGCGTCGTAAGCTTCGCAAATTGGTTTATTGGGATGTGGACAACCCTTTGACGGCCACAGGCAGCCACGACCGACATGCTTGTAGTGTAAAATGTACTTTAAGATCGCATATAGGTAGTCCAAATTGGCGGTACGATAGCCAATGGCGTGGTGGTCAAAGGGATAAGGAGGCTATCCCGCTAGCCGCTTGCCGTTTTGTCCCTCTCCACTCATTTTCATATTACGAGCGCAACGTTGCTAGATCCAAGATCTGCATAAAACTGTGAGATTCTATCGTTTCTGCATCGCTCACTAAAGTCAAAGGCAGCCAGGGAAGTTGGAATTTAGCGTCAGCAATGAAAAGGATATGCTTAAATGTTTCTCCGTAGGCTACCTATGTACTTACTTGACGGCTGCAATGCCTTCTGATTGTTTGTCGTTTATGTAGATTTTGATTTACTTGCAGTGGTTTTTAGGGTTCCGAACCTCAAGAGGTAAAAACGGAACCCTTATAGGATCACTCGTGTGTCCGTCCGTCCGTCTGTCACAGTCGATTTTCTCCGAAACTACTGGACCGATTAAGTTAAAATTTGGTACGTATATGTAAGTTTGTGACCCAAAGACGGAAGTGTAACGAAAATAAATGAATTTTAAACATAGACCCTATTGTTTTGCCGTCCGTATCCGTTTGCAGCACCTTTAAGAACAATTCTGCGCTAAATCAGACTATATAAGTACTGCGCTATCACGTCTGCGAGCATATTACAACCAATTAAGGACCTGGGCGGCCTTGCTTTTTTCGGGTGAAAATATCTAAAACCGATTTTCTCAGATATGAGACCTAGCTACATCGTTTTGTCGCTTCCGTAAACCCCTATATGCCAATTTTTGTCCAAATCGTTAGAGTCGTTTCTGAGACGCTTGGATAAATAAATAAACAGAGACATGTACAAAATTAGCACGTTTAAAGTAGAGATTTTCACCACATTAATTTTACTGTACCTAATAGGTAGTCAAATCAAGTCTATGACATCCTTTACTTTCATCTTGAGCAAAGACAAATATTTCAGGCATTCCAACTAACTTTAAAATTTCTTCTTTGCTCTGTTCAATAAACAAATCCTTTGAGGATGCCAATCAAATTCACGAACCTAAGGTACCGAAGATGAAAAAAGAAATATCCCTCAAGCATCTCGGGAACGAAAATGCTTTTTGCGAGCGTTAATTCGCAAGTACTACGAGGAACAACACTTAAAATCCTTTCCGAGCAATACGTGCCCCCACATATCACGGTAACGACCGCTCAATACCGCATTGTAGATTCAATTTATATTGACCACAGGGCATTTTCTCTTAACATCCAGCATCCAATGCAGATAATGTAGCTGTGATAATATTTACGAATCCATTTATTTTAGAAAATGCGTGCAAAATAAAATATCCGATATGGATTTACGAGTACGCGGTAAAGCTTTTTGTTTGAAAAAGGAAATGGCGGGTATCCGATTATTATGATAATCCTCGATAACCCTTTATTGACCGTATAGATAAACCAATAAAAAGGTTTGTACCTCTCTACGAGTACACAAAACGTATCAAGTGTACTTTACCAGTAAGTAGTAGTGTTCTCGTATGTTGTCAGTAGAGAATAGTGTGAACGCCCTGTAATGCTATGTCAAGTAACACCTCCCGCACTACCGGCTAACGTCTAAGACTACATATTATAACCCGTATAATCCACTCAATTTACTTTACGCCATCAAGTCGAGTGCATTTACGTTCCGCGCGCAAACAATTTGCAGCACATGGTCACACCACACCCACGCACGACACTCCATACAAACTGAACGTAATCTACACACTAAAACGTGTGTATCTACTTTAGTGCACGTTCCGATCGGTTTTGCTATAGTAGACGCGCACGTTCACCGCGGGCGGTGTGATTGAGGTAACTTGTGTAAAGGAATATATAATATGCTTGTGTTGGTGCGGGGCGATGCGTGTCGCTACTGGTACGATAAGTAACTAAGGTATACCTGTCACACAAAAGCTACTATATGGAGGCTCTAGCCTTAAGCAAAACCAATCTCCGCACATTGGTGAGGGCTCTAACCGGCCACTGTGGACTAAATAGACACATGAACAACATCGGGGTCAGCAACGCTAGAATGTGCAAACTGTGTAACGAGGAGGAAGAAACGCCCCTACACATTCTGACGGAATGCCCTCCGCTGATGCGACGCCGTTACCTCATACTGGGGAAGCATCAAATGCACCCAGAGGAGATTCAAGCCCTCACGGCCAAGAAAATCCTGCAATTTCTCGCAGAGGCTAATCTTGACTGTGAACTGTAGTCTGTGACGATCACAATAGATCGAAAATAGTCGCAGTGATACTCTACAGCCCTGCAAAGCCGCATCTCGAAACTATAACTATAAGGTATATACCTGTCACATTCCTCCTTCTTGTCGCATTGAATTCCATGCGGGCGAAGTCGCGGGCAGAAACTAGTAGAATATAATAGCCTCGTGGAACATAATAGGTGGACACTCTTGGATGTACTCGTTTACCTCTCCATAATGCCATGATTAGCCCCTAGCTAAAGTATAGTATAGTAATATAAGGAACGATTTGTACTTGTTAGATGTGAAGTTTATAGCCGTTGGTGAGTGACGGACATTACAGCCCGGTACCTCCGCGGACCCTCCGGACACGACTCCAATTAAAGCCCATTATAACACTCCAGCCGACTAGTTCCTGCTCAACTAGTGTTATGTTAGCTCTCATAACTGTCATAGGGTCGGTCATAGAAAAAACTTGGTATTTTAATTGCCAATGTACTTACCAGTCATATTAAAAATTTGTCGCTGTGTTAAAGTCATCTAATTTTTTTTTAATTTATTTAAACTTTATTGCAGATTAGTTAAAAGTAATACAAAAGGCGACTCTAATGCCATAAGGCATTCTATTTATTGTGTTTTTTTATCACAGAATTTATTGGGAAACCTTAAATAGTTAGGTTATGTAGTTTAACATTGAGATCTACTTTAACTTTGATTGCTTACATATGTAATTTAATTACTCATAAGTAGCTTAGGATCTAAACTGAATAAACACCGGTGTCACCTTGCTAAGCTCTAGAAAATATCAACATAAAATATGGGTCGCATTACCAAATAAACTTGCTAAAAAGACACGCATCCCGTAAAAAACGTTTTTCAAAATTTATCTACGCTGAATATATGTGTATTTTCCATGTTTGTATTAATTAAATACATATCTACTACAACTACTACTACAACAGCCTATTTACGGCCCACTGCTGGGCACAGACCTCTTCTCATCACGAGAGGGTTGGGCTATAGTCCCCACGCGGGCCCAGTGCGGATTGGGGACTACACACACATCCTTGAATTACTTCGCAGATGCGTACAGGTTTCCTCACGATGTTTTCCTTCACCGAAAAGCTCAGTGGTAAATTCAAATTGAATTTCGCACATAAATAATTTCAGAGGTGCGAGCCGGATTTGAACCCGCGACCATGAGAGGCGGTAGTCAAACCACTAGGCCACCACGGCTTCAATACATATCTATTTATATAGTTTCTTCGCTCCCCTCTCAAATAAATCGAAAATGAGATACCTACTTAAATTAAACGATGCAGCATCACTAGGTACTTGTGTAATTAGGTAGAGTCCCTAATCTCTCTCCTTTCCTCTACTTTGCGAAATATCTAAACGACATGAACTGCGATAATTCTGTCGCTATAACTCAAGTCTTACGAGTAAAAAGCGTTTTGTGCGGAATGAAAACAAAATGAACGCCGCACATCCTTACGGAGCGGGCTATTGGCTCTCTAACGCCGATAGCGGGTTCAATACTCGGCGCGTGCGCCGGCTAACGAACGAGATGCGCGCATTACGATAAAGCGCATTTCAATAGTGCATGTCGTGCCCACGACACCACACCTACCTCAGTTCAAATGCCTTTCTAAAATAAAACGCAAAAGAACACAATTGCAAATAAATTCTGCCATAAATGACACTCACGCGACCTCAACTTGTTATTATAGTAAATGTCCCGGCTTTTGTGCCACTTTGGAGGATACAGGGCTTTATCTTATCAGAAGAACAAAGGAATACAAACAGTTCATTATTTTCTTTTAAGCTCAGGTGTCAGAAGCACGATGCGGTAAAACAGTACCTAATATAGAAACCATACAAAATCGCGAGTGATTATAACTCGATCCATTTAATGTAGACTTCGAGCGGCCGTCACTTTTTTTGCCCGTCAATTAGATTGATCCGTCGACTGAATCTCAACGGAAACCACAAAATGCAAAATTATGTTGAAACTTGTTCAAATGGCCGCTTGTTGTGAGAACGGGGCGATCTGATTCAATCCCACAGGAAACAATTTTATGCTTCAGCAGCGCGGTCAATAATAAACTTTTACTAATTCATTTTATGCTCAAACTGCATCTGAGTTAAATACCCTATTTAGCCAAGTATAGCTTATATTGGATAATATATAATTACGGTACGGTGTTGTAATTGTAAAGTATAAACCAGATAGGGACGTGTTTTTAGGGTACCGCTTTATACAGTCAAACCCCGCATGCTTTTATACAGGGCCATAACTTAATTCATTTATATGTAACGACCAATCATAAAACTCGAATACGATGGAATAATCATACGTCGTTTTGCTTTTCTATAATTTGAATAAAACAATCCATAAAACTTCAGTACCGTAAAACAATTAAACTGGACGCTTGAACGATTGTTCTTCGAATAAAATCGTCCATTCTTAAATCAACATTCCAGTTTAAAGAGCTGCATAGAACACGGGGCTGCATTTCGTCCCCTGCAATTACTTACTCTGAACGGTAGCTCTATAAGCCAGATCAAATTAATACCCTGGGACGTAATCTGTAGCTATTGAAAAAGCGTTTAAAGCTTGATGTGTTTATTAAATTGTCGTAGGTAATTTACGAGCGGTGCCGATCGGGCGACCTTTATTATCGGGGAGCGCCACTTGTTTAATTCTTGGCTCCACGGGGACCTTTAGTCTGGAGTGGACTACGCGGAGAAATGTGGGCCAATCTCAACAGTATAGATGAATATTGACGTATTTTGATCTGATGAACCTTAAATCTAATTTCAGTACGTACATATAAATGCATTTTATACATATACCCTATGTATTGCAAATGTAATGTGAGTTTGTATGTGGAATATTTGAAAAAAAGCCTTCTTCTGAGTTTGTTGCGGCGCTTCTTCTCAAGCAATGTGTCTTGGCAGCGCTGGTAATTTCATTTCTGACGTGTAAAAGTTCTCCTTTGTGGCCAATTTGCTGAGTAAATGATTGATTTGAATTGATATGTAAGGATAAAGGGTTTGAGTTTTACCTCGGAAACCAATTTTACTCAGTAAGTTACTTGCATTGGTACATTTATTCTTTAAAATCAGAATCCCAATATGTTCTTCGAGTTTTTAAATGAAAGTCGCTTTTGTATGCACATAAGCATTAACATGCAAAAATATTATATTATATTCCTTATTATAGTGTGCAAAAAAGTTCAAATATTTCGAGCCCTTAAAATATGTTGTCAATTTTGTAAAATTAGTAGGTATATTGATATTTTTCGAATATTGGTATCATCTCCGCCACACATTGTTGCCAGTGGCAGCTTTGCCCTTTTCCACGCTTAAATATGTGCTCCGGTGCTGGAGTGAGTAGGTGTAGATAGCTGTCAATCGGCTCTCATTGCCCAGTGTTATTTGTGAACCAAAGGAAAAAGACAAAGTGAACTGCCCCTTACAATGTTCTCCTTATTCTTTCCACCTATTAAATGAAGCTCTAAAGAACTGCCTGACGGCGTAAATGCCCATTTCACACCCCAACATTTAAATAGGTATACTTATTTATTTTATTATACGGGTAAAATAACTTCTTATATTGAGAAATATTTATATTGGACTCGGTTATCATTCAATCGATAAATTTCAAATTCGAGTTTTATTACTTAAGAGACAGGTTATTACTTGAACATTGCATTTAATTTTATATTAAGTACCTTTACATTTTAAGGTGTAATTTTTGTATGCAAATTTTTGTCAACCTTTGAATAGCCAATAACATGAATCAGCTAGATCGCCTTCTCCCGAGCTGCGCTTGCGCCCCCCCGTCGGGACGCGAACGACAGCCGCGAGCCATCGGCATTAATTAAACCATTTTCAAAGACAAATATCCTAGACTTCTTCAAAGACGGGAAATGCTTTAAAGAAACGAACAATCCTATCCTTCAGTCCGCATGACAAATTGACGTTAGAGCGCTGTATAATTTGACAAATTACTAAAAGAAAATCACTCATAGTTACTCGTATAAACTGTCTCGTTCTGTGTGACATTTGCCGCAATCCAAACAAACGTCTTATAGAAAACCAGACACATTTAAGTTAGAAGTGCGTTCACGTCGCTCCGTCGTCGCAAAAGGAGGCTCACGAGCAAAAACTGGTATAGAAAACTAGATTTCCACGTCCGCGAGCGTTTAGACCGATTAGCCGCGAGCGACGCATTGTTGATACGCTATCAGCTGATCCGGCGCAGTCCGCCATGGTAGCGCGCCCGGAGCGCATGCGCGCAGGAGGCGCTCCGCGACTTCCGCGCCCGCGACGCTTGCGAACGATGAAACACTGACGATGCCGCTGCACGCGAGGAAGGTGGTGCGAGTGACGAAGTTCTTGTTGGCGGGAGTGACTGTATTCTTTTTCAGCTGGGTCGTTTGTGTGAATGAGTGGCACGGGGCGGCGTGGGAGGCCCGGCGCGCGCGCGGCACCGTCTCCACCATGAGGACCATCGTGGCGTACTCCGAGGGCAAGCAGGCTGAGCTGGACCGACCCTCGCCGCTCACCTGCGACCGGCTGCCGGCGTTCCCGAACATACCGCACGTTGTTAGCACTATTTCATTACTTATTTATTATTAAATTTTCGTTAAACAACCTAACTGATCATAAAGTATGTGCAAGCTAGATTTATTAAAGCTATTTTCAACCTCCTGACAGCTGTACCCGCGGGGTTTCCGGGATAGCGCATATAGGTACGTCGCAGTAAGTTTCGTATTGCGAATTGCAGAGAATTTATTATGTACATACTTATGTGAAATGAGATACAATGTTATTATTAAAAGTAAAACATTTATATTTAAATTTATTCATACTTGTCTTAGTAGGTTGTCTTGTCTCGCTCGTATTCAAAACTATATTTTTTCTGCGCAAACATCCGCGTGAAAATTCATACAATTCCCAACAATTGATTGCGGAATAAGTTTCCAAGAGTTACAAACCTTTTAAGTACTTACGTACGCTATATGGAAAACTAGCTTCTGCCCGAGACTTTGCCCGCGTGGAATTCGGTTATGCGTTCCCGCGGGAACTATGCGTTTTTCCGGGAAAAAAAGTAGCCCATGTCAGCGGGACTCCGGGATTCCAAATATCTCCATACCACATTTAATCGTAGTTGGTCCAGCGGTTTAAGCGTGAAGAGATAACAGGCAGACAGTTAAGTACTTTCGTATTTACCTATAATATTACCTAGTATCGATTTATGGGCCAATATTCTAAATATATTTTTGATATTTTGACTAGTGATTAATGATCATGCCGTCAGCATATCTATATCACCATTTGTTTCTTAAAATAATATCATGTAGTACTAATGACCGCCTAAATAATGATTGTTGCGCATAGCATGAACGAGGTCATAAAAAGACTTACTACTACTTCTACAGCCTATTTGCGTCCCACTGCTGGGCACAGGCCTCCTCTCATCGCGAGAGGGTTTGGGCTATAGTCACCACGCAGGCCCAGTGTGGATTGGGGACTTCACATCTTTGAATTACTAAAAAAGACCAAAAAACCCTATAGAAAAACTTATTCTTATTAAATTCAGACCAAAAAGTTATATGCTGTCCTGGGGCTCAGCGTACTCGATATTTACGAATTGACAGTTAGTTTAAATGGAACGTTGAAAATATGAGAAAAAAACAATACCTATTCCTAAAAGTTTGTGGCTCGAAAGAAACGACGTTCCCGAGGGTTAAAAAATTGCCAAGTAGAATTACTGTAATGAGCTTAAAAAAACTGCTTTTTCCATCTAATTTTATATCTAATCAGCGAAGTCATTTTTTTTCTGCATTTTATGTAAAATTTCTGCAATTATACAAGATCAAGAACAACAGGACACCATCAACATTATTACCCATACAAGATTAACCTGGACTAGACTAACTCGATTTTCTAGCACTCGTCTAATAGTCACTCATAGCAGTATACGGCTTAGGGCCATATTCGAGTTTCCATATTCTTTTTATCCCATTATGTCCAGATTTAACAATAACTACCACCGTTATACTCACTAATCTGCAGCCAAATAGCAGAGTTGATATCTTCTGTGCATGGGCCGCAGAGACCGCTAACCATCAGGTGGTCTATGTGCTTGTTAGCCGATAACATGAAAAAATACAATATCATTTAAAAAGTACTCGAAGAAATTTATCCCCTATCTCAATTTTTAGGACATATGGGACAAGTATTTCAATAAAATCATAAAATAGATGGGATACTAGCTTCTCTCCGCGACTTCGCCCGCGTGGAATACGATTGCTGCATTACCGCGGTAACTATGCGTTTTTCTGGGATAAAAAATAGCCTATGTCCCTTCCCGGGACAGCTACCTCATACCAAATGTTAATCTAAACGGTCCAGCGGTGGTAGCGTATAGAGGTACAGACAGAGTTACTTTCGCATTTATAATAATAGTGCGGATCCCATATCCCCCTATTTACAAACTCGAATTGCCCCTTGGACTACGTAATGGTACCTATTGCATGCTGTGTCAAGTGCACTGACTTTTTCTAATCAAAGTTGTTAGTTATTGATGGCTTGCATGGTCATCACCCTTACCCGGGAAAACGAGTTCTATCGAGAAAACTGTGCCCAGGAATTATGTAACCTGTTCACTATAAAAGTCTCCATTAGGTGCACAACTTGCGTACAGTTTTCATATCAGTATTATGAACATTTGCATAATTGTGAACGCGTGGGATTCCATATTGTCAGTCAGAAAGAGTTATGGTCCATTGTCGAAGTCATTAACAGTTACTTTAGCGTTATTAAATCTAGGCAACTTTTTAATGAGATTGCATAATAAATATGAGACTTTTACAGCCACCGGTTTATCAAAAAAAAAACGCTTAATTAGAGTTTTTTAATAGTTATATACAAGTATATAACTCACAAGGTTAACAACCAAATAATCACAATTAAACCTAAGTAGATGAGATAATGATGGCTATCGCGTATGTATGCTAAATTGGCCACACTCAGGTTTCCGAAACTTCGTTGTCATGGCATTGACAGCCATACCTCAAATGAAATTGGCGCCATCTGGTGAGGAAAAATACGGAGCCCCTCAATGTTTTGGCCTAGAAGTACATATTTTCTAGTGAAGCCTGATTGACATTCGATCCTTTTCTAAAACGTAATACAATACACATGTATTTCTGGCTAGTAAACCTTTGACGGCCGGTAGCTCAATTAAATAACCAGTTCTTTAATTTTTACAGCAATGATTTATTTAGCAATAAACCTATGCTTTTTGAACTAAAAAAACAGCCAAGAAGCGAGTTAAACTCGCGTGGAGAGAGTTCCGATCCTTACCTAATATAAATTCAATGACGTCATTTTCAAACCGTTTCACAGGATAAGCTCTTTTTTATGATAGATTTCAAATACCATGGAGTTTTTAATAATTGACCTGTAATCTATAGGTCAATAAAAATCCTCCGTATTTTTCCCAAAATTTTAGGTCCAATGGTTTCGGAAATATAATCGGGGGAATGATCTTTTTTCGCCTATTTTCTTAAATAACTCGAAAAGTATTGGCAAAAAAAGAAATAAAATAAATATATTTGAGACCCTCATAAGAAGTATATACTTTCATTTGATATGTCACACGATATAGTTTGAAAATCTTCATTAATATTTTTTCAAATTTAGCCCCCAAAAATTCATTAATTTTCATTATTTTCATCTTTGGGTCACAACCATACATATACGTACCCAATTTCAACTTAATCGGTCTTGTAGTTTCGGAGAAAATCGCCTGTGACAGACGGACGGAGAGACACACGAGTGATCTTTTAAGGTTCGGAGCCCTAAAAAGAGCGTGGTTATTTAAAAAGTGTTCCTACCGACAAGGTTGGAACAAGATTTAGGCAATATTTTTATCATCTGCCTTGCAATCTTCTTATATCATTTTGGCATCGATCGTGCAAATACTTTCCAACGAATGTCATTTCTAAGAATCATGGATAGTGATCTTTGGCTCGTTGGGTTTTATACCAGTATTAAGAATAATCTTTGGTTTACAATCGGATCTTGACGTTGGCACAAGTTTATTAAGGCTGAAGTGTAACAAATTGCGAGATAGGATCGGGCGGTCCGGCGCGGCGACCGTTTCTCCGCCGTAGTATCGTTTACTTCCCCATTTGGGGATCCTTCGATATCCATGGTGGAGGATTACAAATGCATATCACATGATTAATTTCAGACCGTCGAATATGTTCCGGACCGGGGCTGTAGGGCTGGTTTAAAGACAAGGTAATGGAGAAATGGGTATTAAGGAAACACGCTCTCACTGAAAGTATAGTATAATGACAATTAAAGATAAAAACGTGTCGCCAAGCAACAAGCAACTTCGGTTCCACTCACTAGTATGTACAAAGGTCGGTCGTCAACATGCTATATCTGGTAAAATATATATTATAATAGTTATATATAACTAGCCGTGTTTATAGCGGTATCAGTCGCGTATTTTTTTCGGGCAAATCCTCTATTAGTGCTCCCCGACACTCCCCATTAATAGTGTGTAGGACAACAATGGATGGTAGGCAAGGAAGCGAAATATTATAAAAGCAAGACAATATATGTATATGGAAAGTACCAAAGGCATGTGCCCATTTCGCGCTTAGCCGGTTTTTCGCGATAATCTGTGCGATGCCGGTCACGAGCGCAAAATAAATCGAAATCAATATCTACTGCCGATATTGACTGCCGATATTGATTTGTAATAGAATATAGCCACCGGGCTATCGTGTTCGAGTGGACACACCACTCATCTCTCGAGCCGTTTGCAGATCTACGAGTACATACTTTACGTTTAGTCTACGTTATTTTCTTTATTGAGTTTCTTAAATAACTACTACTACTACTACAGCCTATTTGGTTTGGGTTTGGGCTATAGTCCCCACGCGGGCCCAGTGCGGATTGGGGACTTCGCACACATCTTTGAATTAATTCGCAAAGGCGTGCAGGTTTCCTCACGATGTTTTCCTTCACCGAAAAGCTCAGTGGTAAATTTAAATTGAATTGCGCACATAACTAAACCAAGAGGTACGAGCCGGAATCGAACCCCGACCCTCTGATTGAGAGGCGGTAGGTCGAACAACTGTGAATTAATATAAAATAGTTATACATGTACAAAACTACGTATATAAATTATTAGACGTTACGCAATTAAGTAACGGAACGGAAACACGAGTGATCCTATAAAGGGTTTTATTTTAGACTTTTGAGGTTCGGAACCCTAAAAACACATAAATAATAGATTTTCTTTTCCATCTAAGTATATTGATTTGTTTAGGGCACAGACAATTTCTCTGTTTTACCCTATGGTTGACTGGTAGAGAATGCCACTGCGCATTAAGTTCGCCATTTGTACATATTTGTTTTCTTGTGCAAAAAAGTTTAAATAAATAAATAAATGTTGCCTGTGTTTTCAAAAATAACATAATTAAGCTGTTTAAAAACACAACTATATTAACAGCTCTCTTATATTATTAATATGATTATCTTTAATCAAATGGCCCGGTAATGATGGCATGAATAAAGAAGGAAATAGGTATTTAACGTTTGTACGTTAAATTATTCATGCTCACTCAAAATTCAATCTCAATCAATTTAGTTTATCGTGTCGGCAAAATCGATTAGTGGAAATCTAATGCTAGGAAATGTAAGCCGCCTAATGCAGTTAACTGAGATAATTTCAACGCAGGAAATACTCCATCATTACTGCCCTCGCGCAGGCTTTACAACCCGATTATTTTCATAAAACATTTACGGCACCTAATCATTTCGCCTATTAAAATGATGTTTGGACCGAGATTTATAGTTAGCAAAAAGTAATCTAATAGCCAGTAAATCCGGTACTTCGAAATAGTAGATTCGATTCCGAGGCTATTATAAAGTTGGTTGAATGTTTGTGCTGAATTTGTTACATACCAGGAAAGGATGTTGACCGATTTATTTATCTTTAATTTTATAGTAATGAATATTAATTATAATATTATCAACTTTCCCAAATAACTATAGCTACTTCGTCGGCGTGGAACTCGGTTAGATCGTTACCGCGGGAAATATATGCGTTTTTCTTTGATAAAAAATAGCCTAGTTGTGTCCTTCCCCGTAGCCTTACACGTGCCTATAATCGCAATTTATAGGTATGTCGTAAATGCTAAGTAGGTAGAAAGAAATAGGATTTGCATGATGAAAATTGTCATGACTCGCCTCGTCGCCCGTTGATGTCTAATATGAGACCGCTTGCTGAGTCAAAGTTATGAATGTTAGGTTCCGTTCCTTGAAAGGTCGAGACAAATCAAATTCATATTCAGAGTAAAAAATCGATAGTTATTTAGTTTACCTCCTGTAATGTTTTAAATAAGAAAGTTTAAAATCTTCTTACATCTAATGACTTTGCTTTCATACGAGTTATGGAAAAAAAATAAAGAATAAATTGTATGGGTTTAGGAAAATGTAGCTGGGAAACATTTTTCTCCTTTAAAGGCCTCGTAATTGAATTTAATACTTGAAGTCGATGTCAAATCTATCAAAACATATGTACCTACCGAAGAAATGCCTATCATAATTATGTGTATTTACCTGTATAATTCGCTACCAAATGGAAACGGTCAAGTGACAACTACTCATAAATGGCACAGACTTTATCACATTTTTTTTATGTCGATGGAATAGGCAAACGAGTGCACAACCCACCTGTTGGTAAGTGGCCACTGCGGCCCATGAACACAGAAATCCTTTGATCCCCCATTAAGAAACCATAAGATCGCGAATACGTTGCCTACCCTGAGCCTAAGATGGAATGCCTCTGTGCCAGAAATTCCACTGGTCCAAACCCCCTACCGGAACACAACAGTGCGAGCACTGCTATTTGGCGGCAGGTTATCGGGGAAAAACGGTGGTACCTCCCGGACGGACCTAGCACCAGGCTCAACCACTAGCTGTTCTGACAAAAATGATAGAAAATCACTTTTTTTATAATGTAAAGGAATTTATGTACTACAAATCTTCTTTGTTACATGTACTCGTACAAGTATAAAAATTAGCATGTCGATTCTTCGACAGAGCCTTGAACCTAATACACGTGAAATATCACAACATATACTAAATGATTCGTTTTCGGTTCCTTTGGAAGGAGTTTGTTGCTGTCATGTTATCTTAACTCCCTTGAAATCTATTATTATTAACCTACGTTTTTATGAAAGAGGGTTATGCACTGCAGACTTGCTTCCATATAAAACATTGGCTTCGTCCTTCCCGCGAAGTTCATCGAGCCATCGGGTGCTATTTCACTATATTGCACATTTTATTGTTTTACAGGGCTCGTCCGCAATTATAACGCAAAAAGGTAACTTTGATACTATAGTATTTTATTTCTTGGTTAATGGCGGGCAATTGGCATTCGATCAACAACATTGGTCCCTCCCTATTCTGAATAAAATTTTAAACGTTTTTTCAATACCCCTGATTACAATACCCCTTAGGGATTTTACGCGATAGTGACCTCTTGCTAACAGATGGCCGTATGCTTAGTTGCCACTCGTAGTGGTAAGAAAAACGTTATAAAAGGTACCCATGGATGTTTGGTTTTTCAAAATTCATTGAGAAGAAGAAGGAGAAAGACATTTATATATTTTCATCATTTATATTTAAGACACATTTTACATCACAAAAACAAAGAAAAATCAAATTGCATAAATATAATAACACAAACACGAAACAGAGAAAAACTACAACGCCAAGTGTGTTTTTGTCTTCACGGCAGCAGCGGGAAGGTTGCTAACTATTTTTTGTACCTATCATCTTTCTAGTTCGAAAATTCACCAAACACCAGACCTCATAAACATCAAGGTGAATTTGGTAATGTGATCCAAATAGATTTTCTGAATAAACAGAACCTTTACCAAAACGCCGAGATATTTTTTGACGACTCTTTATTAAAAAGACAATAGACAATAGGAAAGCTTCAAAGGTGAATGGACGCGATCCCCTGAGCCTCTGATTTTTAAAATATATGAATAATTCTAAATACGAGTATATTTGGCTCGTTTATCACGTCTTTCATATGCAAGACTCGGGCTTCGATTCCCGGCGCGGTACGTGAGCCGATGCAATTGCCCCTACGTGTTCGATCGCATTCGTTCGCAGGATTCTGGACGTACAATGAATGCAAAAATTCGAGATGTTTCGATTCGAGAAAATTAAGTGAGATAGCCAACGCAAATTGAGTTTGTGATGGTTGTACCGTTCGGTAGTTTAATTGTGTTTTTCGCTGCTTGACGAAAACCTTTAATAATATAAATACGTTTACGTCCCAGGTATATTGTTGAAATAACTAATGTATGTAGATTATGTTATCCAATGCCGAAATTACTGAAAAGTATCTACATAAGTACATATATATACTCATAGTTTATTTTCAACAACATTTTAACATCTATAGTAAATCTAGAGCCCGATTGCTCTAGACCAATTATCTATGTGAATGAGTAAAGGGGTTTTCAAATTAATGACAATATTTACATTGGAACTATACACGGAGGTGATACTGGTGGTGTTACGAATTACCTTAAATCAATGAAAAATCAAACCCAATTAAAATATACTATGTAGAAAAAAAACAGTTTAATAACTGTCTCAGCTTTAATTGAGGGCAAAACCGTTTTATCAGTTCAATCGCCTTCCGGAATAAAAACTTCAATTAAGAAAATGCCTGGCACGAGTTAGTTAGCTACCGGAAACCTAATCGGCCACAGTTAAAAAAGGATAGAAAGTAACTAGCCGTCTCCTGCGAGATATCCCACGTGGGCTCCAATGATTCCCGTTCCCGTAAAAATTACGCGAAATTCACACTTAGTACTCCTACCCTACACTTACCACTCAAGTCACCCGAATAATGTTATATTGATACGAATAACCTTAATAGTCCGGTCTGTGCCAGATACCTTCTAGTTATATGTAGAAGATACCTACCTTATTACCTATTGCCTACGTATATAATAAAAGTAACTAAAAGTAGAATAAATAACAAAAGTAGATTAGAGAGATTAGCTGTTCCTTTACAAATGAGTTCAGTAAATCATGAGTAAATCTAATAGAGTTGTACAAAAACGATAAAAGTACTCGTAATGACCATGAAATGTGTCAGTGTGTCGACTAACTGTCTCGATAATTATTACATGACGTGAGCGTCAGATTTATTGGTCACGGGAAGTCGCGGCGCGTGAGACTTCGATGTGACTTGAAAACTTAATGGAGCCCTTCTTTGACGTATTCGACCATAGATAGCCGAAGAAATAACTTACAGCTATAAACCTCAGATTTATAAACACTAAACTAAACTAAAACCGTTTTGAAAAGTCTGTTAATGATTGATGTAGCGTGTTTTAGTTAGATATGTTTTTGTGGAATAGTTGTATAGCCTAAAATGAAAAATACTGGTCTTGTGATATACATTATTATGTAGACTGGCATAATTTTAAAAATATTTTCAAGATTATTTTTTTGCGTGGTGTTCGTGTTAGATATTCGTACACTGCCCGCTTAACCTATTTCTCACTCATTGTACCTATCATGAATACCATCATAGAATGAACTAAAGCTGAAATGAAGTAAAAGAAATATCCTACGACGTTCAATCTAATGCGACTGTCGCATAGGTAATAAACCGTAATTGCAAATCGCTTCACACGGAGTTTAATGTAGTTGCATCCTCCACATCGGATTCCGTTAATAAACCCACATATTTCTGCGATTGCTATCGTTTCCTTTTCCTTACCTGCTCTGGCTGCTTGATAAATAATTAAAGTAACTAGGAACTTCGATATAAAAAATATCTTGGTGATCTTTTAAGTAGTATAATCTGCTTTATCCTTAGCTAGAAAAGCCTCAAGTCCAACTCATTTACATTCTTTAGAATCAAGGCTTAGGCCAATTTACACCAAAAACATGATTGGTTTGAGTTATTACTTATTACTCATGGTTATTACCATACATTTTTAAAGTACCTGATAAACATCACAACTGAGTATAAAAACAATAAGAAACTTGTTTGCCAATTTGCTAGTTGTACCCAACGAAGCGATTCGATACACTTGGTAAACTTTACATTTTAAACCGTATTCATAAATGTTGAACTAGTCACAATAGAAGGTTTATAATAATTATTATTAAAGTGTTATTTTAATTCGGGAGCAAGCTGATGGAAACCTTGATGTCCAGTTCAAAGGACAAACCCGAATCAAAAAAGTTCATCTTGGAGTGTTAAAAGCCACAACAACATATCACGTACGTTTTAGCGCCGTACGTGGCCAATTTTGTTTCGAATTTGGTGTAAGGGCCGCAATCATGGCCTATTGTTGGTGATTGTAGGTATTTGTGTTTCCGTACGTGATGCCCACGTTTTGATCTTTATTGTGGTGTTGCAACCATGGATTATGGCGATATTTCTTATTAAGAGGAGAATTCCCGGTAAGTTACCGCAGAAGATACCGCGCGAGCGTAAAGTTTTTGTCGAATTGTAGATATTTTACTTCAAGTACTTACTTAACTAAAATTATCATAAGTATTTATCATAAAATTAAGTACTTACAACGCGAACTATTTTATATTTGATTTGAATAGACGCTTTGAAGGTACTTCTATGGAAGCGGTGCATGAATCGAACTACAATACCGGTAAAGACTGTTTGTTTCGTGCATAAATATTAAACGACCTACTACAGACATAAAAATATTTTAAAAAAAATTGAATTTACCACTGAGCTTTTCGGTGAAGGAAAACATCGTGAGGAAACCTGCACGCATCTGCGAAGTAATTCAAAGATGTCTGTGTGTGAAGTCCCCAATCCGCACTGGGCCCACGTGGGGACTATAGCCCAAACCCTCTCGTGATGAGAGGAGGCCTGTGCCCAGCAGTCGGACGCAAATAGGCTGTAGCAGTAGTAGTAGTACTACTACTAACATAATATGTTTTCAAAAACCTTATACTTGCATTTGAGATTTGCCAATTACGTAAAAACATAGATTTAATGTTGTTGAATATCAAATATTTTAAACGAAAATCCACATATGGTTTTCGAACACGGGCGTATCTAAAACATGCAATTTCAGTAGAATAATCGGTGTAAATATGGCCTTAATGGGTTCGCTAGAATGATTAGGAGTTGAAAACAGTCTCTTGCGCTATAAATCAAGTTTTCGCGTAACAGAGTGCACTTAGTTGAGTTCGTGGGAATGCGCCAAACACGTTCCGAGTCAACTTATGTAAATTACACACGGGGGTCGGGAGCCGCGCGCGCTAGACCGGCCTTTTACGACCTTCCGCGAACTCTTCCTAGACCATCCATAACCTTATGCCATGTTCCTAAAGACAAGCATATAAATCTCATATAAATCTCCTATACCTGAAATATTGTAAAGCGACAAGGAGCGAAAATTTATAACATGACAAAGTTAACGTGAAATATTCAGAAGCAGCAAGCAATGTATTTTATTACAAAAAACACTGCTGGTTGATATGGTATAAGTACGTAAAATTAATCAAAAACAAATCAAAGTGTCTTGAAAAAGATTGTAATTTATTAAATACGAGCTTCTGCCCGCGATTTCGCGCGCGTGGAATTCGGTTATCGCACTCCCGCGGGAACCAAGCGTTTTTCAGGATAAAAAGACGTTCTCCGGACTAGAACTATCACCATACCAAAATTCATCTAAATTGGTTCAGTGGTTGAAGCCTGTCTAGGTGACCGACAGACAGTTATGGTAGTGTAACCGTTTTACGTTTTATAAACATAAATTAATATTCGCACATCGGTATCCAGCAGAATATTTTAGTAAGTACTAATCATGATGTGTATAAAGTATGATTCATTCATTCAGACTGACAGAGTTACTTATTTTACATATTTACAATATTACTCATCCTTTACCTCCTATTTAGTGATCCACTGTAGAACTTCTTCAGAGAGTGTCATTATCATAGGTACATACGATGTCATGTCTTTGCAGTGAAAGAATTCACAGTGGTTTAGTTCCAAGTCACTACTTGGAACTAAACCACTGTGAATTCTTTCACTGCAAAGACATGACATCGTATGTACCTATGAGGAGTTACACTTAACTAGATATAAATATCTACCCTCCATAGATCAGTATCTTCAATAGTATAGTGTAGAATATACTACGTATGCATGTATTTCGCATCAATTAGGTACTCATGCCATGAATTACCATGGCATTCACATAAAGTTGGTCCTAATAAGGGATTCGAATCGTTGGTCGTATTACTCCGAGACAGTCCCCGGCCCACCGAGGAAGCTCTATGCTTTATTTCGATAGAGAACTTACACGGAAATAGTACATTATTGCAGAGGCCGCCAAGTAACGCATTGCCGGACGAGTCAGTTAGAAGGCTGAGCGAAGCGAAGCCTTCTATTAGTACGAGTCCGGCAATCGCAATTGCGGCCGAGGTATATATAATGCTTTTCTCAAACAGCGAGGAAATACGTAAGGTCAGTCGGGGCAAGTGCGCCAGGATGGGGTAAGTGCGCCTAACATAAATATATCGAAACCTATACATATTACTCAACTAGTAGTTGGCTGTTTACAAGGCATAGGGGCGAAATAAATTTAGGCGCACTTACCCCACATCAGTATTTACTACTTCCATGATCGTGGATGATTTGGCCATGGAAGTTGTACTTATTACCTCCATGGATTTGTCAGTTTCGGTGCAAGTGCGCCAGGAAGGGGTAAGTGCGCCTAACATAAATATATCGAAACCTATAAATATTACTCAACTAATAGTTGGCTGTTTACAAGGCATAGGTGCGAAATAAATTTAGGCGCACTTACCCCACATCAGTGTTTACTACTTCCATGATCGTGGAAGATTTGGCCATGGTAGTTGTGCTTATTACCTCCATGGATTTGTCAGTTTCTCTACAGACGTGTCTCAAATAGCAAGCGAATTAAAAAAACACACACGACAATAATGTTTTTGCTGGCCAAGGCCGGCAATGGACAGCCTCGCGTCTTCTTTTTTTGAAAGTAACACGAACATTTCCGTACATGTTTGAGAAAATATAATTTGTTACATTATTATTGCATTAATCCGTACTAAGTATGTTCAAAAAAGTACTAGTTAAATGTGTAGGAAGATTAATAAAAAAAAAATCGATTAAAAATTCATCATCATCATCATCATTTCAGCCGAAAGACGTCCACTGCTGGACATAGGCCTCCCCCAAGGCTCGCCACTCAGACCGGTCCTGTGCTACTTGCTTCCACCGGTTTCCCGCGACCTTCACGAGGTCGTCGCTCCATCTTGTTGGAGGCCTACCGACAGCTCGTCTCCCGGTTCGCGGGCGCCACTCGAGAAGTTTCCGGCCCCATCGGCCATCAGTCCTGCGAGCAATGTGCCCCGCCCACTGCCACTTAAGGCTCGCAATTCTTCGGGCTATGTCGGTGACCCCAGTTCTACTGCGGATATCCTCATTTCTGATTCTATCACGCAGAGAAACCCCGAGCATAGCCCTCTCCATTGCCCTCTGAGTGACTTTGAGCCTTCTTATGAGGCCCATCGTAAGCGCCCACGTCTCGGAACCATAAGTCATCACTGGCAACACACACTGGTCGAAGACTTTCGACTTGAGACACTGCGGTAATTTGGACGAAAAGACACTGCGAAGCTTCCCGAACGCTGCCCAGCCGAGTCGGATTCGACGATTGGCCTCTTTCTCGAAGTTGGACCTACCTAACTGGACTGTTTGTCCCAGGTATACATAATGGTCAACAACTTCGAGCGCAGAGCCTCCGATTATTACGGGAGTTGGCACAACATGGACATTAGACATTAAAAATTAAATTAACGATATTGAACTTTTTTTTATTGTAGATAGCAAGGTACTTGCCCACCATCTTGCCTGATGGAAAGCAAGATGTGTTCTACGGTGGAACGTACCTTCCTAGAAAATACCTGTACTTCCTTGAAAAGTTCCACGTTGTACGTGTGAGGAACGTCTCCAAAAGTGCCCAGATATAATTACCTATTTTCTGATTACTTTTTATCTTTTATTTGCTGTTATGTAAAAGCTTCGTTTAAATAGATACCGTAAATGTTGATTTCCTTTTCACGCGAGACTACTGATCTTGGTTTCTAAATTCTATAGAGCGTTTTGTGGTTCTGTATATCGTTAAATTTAAAACCCTTATATCTTTACAATTTTTTTTAGAATCTTTAGATTTTTATTTTTCTGTGTGTTTCCAATAGCTTAGAAGGTGAGTGTATGTATCAATAGGTACTACGAGTGGGTTGCGCTGTAGTGTAGATGCCCTGCGCTAAGCCTAACTGCTATAAATATGTATACTTCGTTACACAAACAGATTGTATCGCCGAGAGAGGCAATCAATTGTACGCCGCGTGGTTAGTTCAATTGTGCTTATTTTAATACTTTTGCTCTCGCAACTTCCTAGGGCAATCATATTATCTACTCATATTGCAATCCTTGCTTCACAATAATCTTGATCCCTTAATTTGCTGCTGAATATTTATCAAAACTTCTTCCTAGTAGATAATTAAGTATACATTTTCTAATAGGTCGTGGTTATATTATGGATCGTATGATGTGGGATTTCTCTAACTCTTCCTGTTTGTGTACATTGGGCATATTCATAGCGTAAACGATTTGAGACACCCACCCGTTTACTGGGTGATTGTGAATATTGTATGTAGTCTTTCATTTTTTGGTATTTTTAAACTCCGGTATGATTGGTTGAGTTGTGCAGTCATTCCACTATTTTTTGGCGAGAGATTGTTATCAAAACGCCCACTTACGATGTATCATAACGACGCGTCATCACCATCATGTTGATCGCTATAAATTTCCTCTTCAAAAGGTGTTTTTAAATACCGCATTTGAATAAAGCTCCAATTGGTAAAAGAACGCCATTATTTTCTTGAATAATTATGTCGAGTCGATTTACGTCGTGTGAACAAATTGTATCGCCAATTATAATGGCAGTAAAAATGTTAATGTACTTACGTCGAGACGAGGATAATTTAAAATAAAACAAGTACTACTCAATTCCGAAAACGCCGTGATGTCACGCAATTATGCTTTCTGCCAACAACCAGCGCATATTGAGCCCCGAGGTTTCAGTTGTCTTGAACTAAATGACTGGGATTTAAATTCCATTTCCTTGTTGGGAGCTCACGGCATGTTGGCGGCAAGTGCCGCACAATTTCGTCAATTATAATTTATCAAAATTGGCGTCGGGACCAAATTGCTAAATACGTCAAAAGTAGTTTTTAAAAGTGGTTATCAATATAAAGAAGAGTTATAATCGGTAAAAGTACAATCTTTCATACAATCTATATCATCGCAATCTAAAAATAAATTAATTTCAGCACAGGTTTAGCTTCATAACTTCAATAAAATTACAAACACATGCGCTAAACGATGAACTGTGTAGTTAGGTACATGTAATCGGTAGTTTAGTTTACCTGAGCTATTAAAATATTACGTAGCTCAATTATAAGCTATAGATAGAGCATGCAGCTTTCAGGTTATGATTACAAAGTTTCTCGGCCTGATTACCTATCGCGATCGATCGAGATTAACACGTGTAATTAGACTCGCTCGCTAGTTGCCTTTACATGAGTTCATAAGCCGCTCTGTAATCCCCCTAAAGCCCGGGTCACACCGAACGCGTCTGCAGCACGTTGACGGCTCGCCAGCATCTACGTGCGCGTGAAGTGGCGCGAGCCGTGCAACACCCCTGTCACACCGAGGGCTGCGAGATCTAGGCAGCATTTTTGAAATGCCATACAATAGTGCCACGCAATAGTGTCACTGTATCATTCTACGTATTACCTCCATGGTTTGTGATCATTTACATGCGACAAAGCTATTTGCAGTCTTGTTCTGCTCTGTACGACTGGCAGCTCTCGCGCTGCTCGACGGCTTTGTGCCGACGTATCTGGCTGGCTGACTGCAATGGACGTCTTTCGGCTGAAATGTTGATGATGATACCTTACCAAATGATAACACAAAACTCGCTTTGTTTCAGAACCGTACATGGTCTCCCGAGCCTCACGAAGAGTCCTGGCAGAGGGTAGAGGGCACGCGAGTATCTCTGTACGCTGCGTACTATGACCAGCGCGCGCCGCAACATTATGTTAGGATCCTCGCTTCCTTCCAAGGTGAGGCCTAATAAATCCCTACTAGTCTACTACAGCCTATTTGCGTCCCACTGCTAATTCTACTGTAAATTCCTACTATTCTATACCTATCCATATTAATATTATGAATGCGAATGTAACTCTGTTGTTACCTCTTCACGCTAAAACGACTTGACCAATTGAGATGAAATTTGGCTTTGAGATAGTTAATTTCCCGGGACCCTAACTATTTGCATACCAAATTTCATCGCAATCGGTCCAGCGGTTGAAGCGTGAAGAGGTAACAGACAGACAGAGTTACTTTCGCATTTATAATATTGGTATGGATTATCTCACAAAACCCTAAAAACGTTTATGATGGCCGACCATTGGTTTCACATTCCCACCATTATGCGACGTTTTAGTACTAAAACAGTCGTATAGAAGTCGCATTGTAATTTAGACAAGATGGCTGGAATTTTAGTATGAAAACAAAATGTAAATAATTTTGTACAATGATTGAATTTCAAGGAATTCGAGGGGGGCGCAAAGATTTGGACAAAAACACACCTATATATTATCATAAAACTAAAAGTCCCATAAGAAATAGGTGCACTGAACACATTTCTCTCACACTTTTTGCGCGTCATTGTGAATTTCTTGTGAGTAAAATTCTTATGAGAATTACAACTTATCTTTAAAATTCCACAATGCTCATATCAGTCAAGAACGGCAAATGTGTGCCATAAAAGTCGCTATTAAACTCTAATAGTGACTCTAATAGTGTTATAGACGTGTAACGTCTATACAACTGTTATGGAACCACTAAAGTCCCATAACAGTCCGGATATAACCATTATGTGACCAAAAAGTTGCATGAAAACGTTTAAGCAACATTTATGCAACGTTCTAGCCGGACTTTTATATAACTTCTATACAACGAAAAAGTCGTATAATTTGGGCCTTTTTTGCGTTTAGTAAACGTTGACAACTACGTTTATACGACCAACTTTGTGTACCAAACAGGGAATGAAAAACGTTCTTGCAACTCTTATACAACGTTATTTTGTTAGTTGGGTCCCCTATTCGTACAAGTATACCTATAGGTATAGCCCAACACCCTTCCGTGTTGAGACTAGGCCCGGCAAGAGCCGATTTACGACTACTAGTATCGTGCTGTGGGCGTTAAGTCAGGATCCTATCTTATTTCCCTGATCTTATTTCGCAACTATATCTCCTGAAAAAATATCATCATAATCGGAATGTTAGGATTAGTACGCTACACAACATGCATTCTCGGCATACGAGTATATTTTTGGCTTTTTCCATGGTTAAAGCATACCTCAAGGTTATACACAACCACGAGCCAAGTTGATCTAAATAAAAAATATCTAATTAAAACAAATATGAAGATTCATAAAAGCTTTGATTTACTAGTTTGCATTCGTGACAGCAACACACCGTTATTAAACGAAGGGAATCAGTTGTTAGACTGATTGATTTACTCTGTGTCAAGTTAAATTATTCACAATACGTAGGTACCTACTGATGGGCTTTTATTATATCTAGATATATATCAGTAATAATTTTTGTATCACAAAACCTGTACTTATTGTAATTAAGCATTCAAATTAACCCATTAAGTACACTCGACGAATGATGTATTATAATAATGAGCAGATAATAATAACTAGGTTGACAATTTTTTGCCTAGAAGCCTCGTTTGCCTCCAAGGTGCCGTGGTGGACAGGGCGTATTACCGTTCCCGCTCTACCTGTGCCCTGTGAAACTTAATTGAATCGAATGTCTTATCATGAATTATTCAAAACGTCAAACATCTGCATACTAACCCTTTTTCCCTTTGTTCCACCTATCTTAACGAACCAACCATAAAGAATAAATAATCAACGTAATTATGTAATTACGCAGCTGTCGTTTTTGTCAAGTCCACGTTTTTCTTCTCGGAAAGCTTATTAAAGGTTAATAAACAGCATTACATTGTAAGTACAAGTTTTGCAAACTTCCAATTTTCACGTAATTACCTACGTAAAAAAAAAGAAGCAAGTAGTAGGTAAACTTCCATAAAATTTATACAATTACGAGTGTAAAATAAAATAAAGCAATTAAAAGTAAGTAAATTCAGCAATTACAGTGTTTGCGCACGCGCCGCCTGGAGCGCTTCGACATTACAATTTTGCGTGAAGCCTCCTGACGGCTATAGCCTTGTTACAAAAGCCGTATTCACTATAAATAACTACGATCTTCGCTTGAATCGAAATATTCTGCCCCATTATTACCAAAAGTAGGTATAAAAATTTATAACCCAAATTTTCTTACTGGAACAACGCAGTATAAATCGTGTAAACAAGCATCTATAAAGATAAGGGGGTTTAAGTAATGTGTTTGTTGCGCGGACGCACAATCTCCGCTAATAAACAGATCGACTGAATCTGACCCGGTGATAACGCAGCGCCATAATTAACCCCTCGAGATACTGACTAGGTACGGTAGTTAAATGTCAACTAATATACATATTATCTACCTGCCTTACAACATATGTATAAAAGTGCAAAGTGTCATTAATTACAGAATGAAGATTTTCATAAAGTATTTTTTTTTAAATCAGAAAAATGGTACGGGGTCATTTACCTGTTCTAAATCTACCATCGATTGCCACATTATTTTTCTTATCTAAAACATGAGATTTTCTTATGTAGGTACTATTTTTGGATAACGTACCGTGGTATCCCATATAAAGCGAAAATAGGCACAATTATCCCTAGTAGAATATACGGGTGTCCTAAACACAATCTAAAGTCGTTAGTAAGTTCCCTTAACTCTCGCACTAAATGTCTATAATATTATCTCTAAAGTTCAGACGGCACAGTTTAAAGCAGTTGAATAATAGAGTTGCGGTACCTTACTCGTATTTGCGTGAATCCATTCTCGGAAAGTGAATACAGTTTTTAGTTCGTGTAGGGCAGAGTTTTTCAAAGTGTGTTGCGCCACGACGGCATACTAAGGAGGGAGGTTACTTCAATTCTTGAAAAGAAGCATTCGTGAAAATGATGGGTTGAAATAATGACACATTTAATTACCCCGATGAACTTGAGATGCTTAGGAACTTAGGCTGTGGATATTTTTGACGACTCAAAGAGGGCGTAACAATAAAAAGTTTGGGAATCCCTGGTGTAGGGTAAAAAGTGTCGGGTAAAAGTGCGAGTACACGACACGGCACGCGGCGCGAGGCTGCGATAAGGCGTGCTCATTTGTCACGCGAGACGGGCGCCGACGTCGCCGTGTAAATTCCTTCCCCGCCGAGATAAACGGCAGTCGTAAATTGAAAGGACGGATTAAAATACTCCCCTGATGACCGTTTAAAACGAATCAAGTCATCAATTAAAATATCGACAGTGTTTAATTTCTTTGCCTATTCGTCATATTTTACTGGTCTGGTAGTGTTGCGAATGTAAAATATCGGTCTCTAAAAAAGCTTGCTTTTTTCAAATGTCTATATTCTGAAAACTTGAAATATGTAGGTAGGTAAGTACTTGTCTTTATTCATTATTCTTATATCGAGTAACATATTATTTAAAAAAATACATGAAACAAATTACTGGTTAACGAGGTTGCGTTTCTTAGTTAGACCTACTCTATTTTGTTTTTACCAATTTACTCTTTAAACATGTAAATCAGCATATAGTAAATCAGCAGTTTAACTAGATGTTTGGTTTGCGTGGTCGGAGCTAGCCACTGCAATCCACTTCGTTAAGTTTAGGTTAGATATACAATCATATACATTATAAACTTACCTTTCAAGTTATAAACAACAGTGTGGGTGTATAGACACAGCGTAGAGCAAAAAGACATTTCTATGCGCAAAATTGATTTGTAATTCTACTCATTCCTAGTAGGAAGTGGCCTCATCCTGTTCAGAGAAGGCCGCAATTGAAGCACCGTTGTAATGACTGTTCCTTGCCGGCACCGCTGTGTGCCTAAGGAAATGACTCGCCGCGACTAAATCAGTATAACATCAGTAATAGCTTTCTCAATAGCAAATAAATAATAGACTTCTAACCGTTTTACCGCTATTGTAAAATTATTTTATGATGGAACAGTTCTATTTTACCTCCCTACATATTGCTAAGCGCTTTAGTTTACTAGAAGAAAATATTGAGTAGTACATGACCGATCTAAGTGGCAAGCCTTCAGGGAGGCCTAAATACCTATGTCTATCAATGAACATCTTTTGCCAAAAAAATTAGATCCATGGTAGTAGAATTAACTATGTAATTAATATACCGTTGTTTTTTGCAGGTCGTAACATATCTACAGAGGAGCCTTTATTTTGCCAGACTCGATCGTTGAACCCGTATGAAGAATCAGTGGAAGTGGTCGCAGCTAAGCCCTTGGAAATATGGTGGCACGAATGGGACAAGATGACGTCACAAATCGAAACACCTTTGTTACTGTCTTGCCCACTGACTGAACTGCTGGATGGCCCATCGACCGTATCAGTCGTGACGCAACCATGTGAAGATCCCACCAATGCATTCAGCTTAGAACCTTCCCGAGGAAACTTTAATTACAACAGAAAATTTACCATTTGTGTAAAAGACATGTACTTTGAGAAGGATGTATCACAAAACCTCGTGGAGTGGATAGAGACCAACATGATACTCGGAGTCGACATGATAGACATATACATAGACCGCATCACGAAAGAGTGTGAAAACATTCTCCTACATTACAGGGATCTGGGGTATATTAGACTATTCCACGTTCCTATACATAAGGTGGAAAGGTCATTATGGCAAAGAAGACGTGACCACATTATAACGTATAACGACTGTTTGTACAGAAATTTGAAAGAGTCTGAATTTATAATACCGTTGGACGTCGATGAAATAGTTCTACCTAAAGTTGCGTACACGTGGTCTGAACTACTCGGTCGTCTCGTAAAGCACGGTTGGGATCCGTCCGAGAATTCAGCCATATTGATACAGAATGCATTTTTCTTCGAATTTATGCAGGGTGTCGATAAGTATAAGGTCAAGAGAGTGAATGCGAATAAGAGCAAAACTTACGTGAAGCGCGACGATGTGCGGATTCTGGACGAGGAGTTAGAGGAAATAGAATTGTTAGATGATGATAATAGTGTAGAAGTTGAAGTCATAGATAGTAAGAATATTGATAAGGAGTTTGCTGAGAGTGGATGTGGGAAGGTTGGTGTGCCGAAGTTGGTGAGTCACGTGGTGCGGTCGGCGGTGGTGAGCCCGCCGGGGTCGTACAGCAAGAGCCTTATGCTGACGAGGAAGGTGCTGACGGCGTTCAACCACTACCCACTGGCCAGCGTGGGCGCCGCAGGCTTCGCGGGCTGGTCGGCGCCATTCAGCGAGGTTCAACTTAATCATTACAAGGTAATTAATTTAAAACTTTAACAATATTTTGCCTTCTAGACTCTTTAATTACTTAAATTACGTGTTTAGACACGTGTATCGTGACTTTTATGACTCCTATAGAGGAAAAAATAATGGACTTTAAATAAACGTATGGAGTAAGAACTACCTCAATTTAAGTACATAATCCTACATAAAAAACAGATCTCTGAATTAGTACCTAATTCGTCTTGGGAATTATTGACAAACAGGATCGCCTTATATTCTAAAGCATTAAAACGTAATTTGAAATCACTCATGAAAATTCTAATAAGTATCCGAAGAGACACAACTAATACTCGTATGACGTCTGGCGAAGCACAGCTCTTACGCCGGTAACACCGTACCGAGTAAAGATACCCACATATATTTTTCATCCGCGCACCATATCGTATCGTGCTGAAACCTTATTATTACAAAGTCGCGTCTATTTTATGACAATCACCACGCGCCGTAT
>OZ020279.1:9522314-9573996 GCA_963971205.1 Aethes cnicana | reverse complement strand
CCTGCCTCTTCACGCGCCAATCGCTGGACTGATTTAGATGAACTTTGGTATGGAGATAGTTGGAGTCCCGGGAAAGGAAATAGTCTACTTTTTATCCTAAAAAAACATAGTTCCCGCGGGAACGCTATAACCAAATTACACGCGGGCGAAGTCGCGGAAAGAAACAGGTAGTGAATAAAGGCAAAAGTTAATGAAAAAAATAATTTCGCGATCAATCGCGAGGCACAAAAGGCAACCTTAACTGTTTATCTGCCGACCAATATATTTGGTGGTCCTCTAACGAAATCATTTTATGAACCTTTTTACCCGAATGTCAGGGAGGGTAATGTTTATTATTAAATAAACTGACCTAACCTTTAGTACCTAATTACAAAGAGTCACTTTGTCATGGATTCCCAGATTTCCCAGCGCTTATTCTAAGTCGTGGTCACGCCGCGGGAGTCGTGCTACACGACGAGTACTAAGAGAGTTTTCAAAAACTGATGATGCTGCTTAGAAATGTGGGCGTGACAGACAAAACTTGTGTACAAAAGTAGGAGTGCTTGCTTACTGCACTAGTGCTTTAAGCTGGGTTTAATAAAAAAAATAGAACCGACTTCAACTCCGACAGCCTGTGAAGTTGGTGTCAAGTTCACTATAAGATAGTCATAGCTTTGGGGCGGTTCACTTGACACCGACTTCACAGGCTGTCGGAGTTTGAAGTCGGTTATTTTTTTTTATTAAAATTTTTTTTTCGACTATTGCTTCCAAACATGTGTACGATGGGACGTAAGTCTCACTGTAGTCTTTGAAATTGATGCCAAAATGATACACATGCTAACAAATTTCGAGGAGTTCCCTCATTTTTTCATGGATCCCATCATCAGAACTCAACCAAATTAAAATGGGACCAATTCGGAGGTACCACCTTTCGATTAAAAAAAGAATCATTAAAATCGGTTTATAATTTAGGAAATTATGCGTGGTCATACATAAAAATATATATATATACGCGTCGACTTGAGGACCTCCTCCTTTTTTTTCGTCGGTTGAAAAACGGCCTAGCAACAATTGTAAATATTTTACTTTATTAATATTTCTTGAATGTCAGTTAATTCTTTGGGAAAATTATTAAAACTTCTTATAGAAAAAAATACCGCCTTCAAAGTTTTACATGCAAAGTCGATGTCAAGTTCACTATATTAAGATTGTCCTAGCTTTCGGTCGCTTCCCTTGACACCGACTTACAGGGTCGACTTACGACTGTCGGGGGTTTGAAGGCGGTTTTTTTTCGGCTGCAGTTTCTAAACATGTGGACTACAGGGCGTAAGTATCACTGTAGTCTTTGAAATTGATACCAAAATCATACGCTAAATATAATAAATTTTGAAGAGTTCCCTCATTTTCTTATGGATCCCATCATCAGAACTGAACCAAATTAAAATGGGACCAATCGGGAAGTTTCGATAAAAAAATAATACAATCTCCCTAAATATAGTTCCCCATAGTAATATACCAGCTCCCTATCATAGATACGATAATAGTGTTAACTATCTAGCTTATCCACACTAATATTATAAATTCAAAAGTTAACTCTGTATGTCTGTTACCTCTTCACGCTTCAACCGCTGGACCGATTTAGATGAAATTTGGTATGGAGATTGTTAGAGTCTCAGGAAGGCTACTTTTTATCCCGGAAAAACGCATAGTTCCCGCGGGAACGTGATAACCGAATTCCACGCGGGCGAAGTCACTTTCTGAAGCTAGAGAGATAAAGTGTATTTTTATTTAGAGATGAGGACGCTCCCTTATCCCTTTATACCGTTTTGAATAGATACCTAGTGCATAACTTTAAATACAGGCTTTCTGCGTGAACAACCAAAGCCATGAATAGGCGGGGCAGACCTTTTTCTCAATTTAAACCTCCCCTGACGCAGATAGCGTAATATTTTCTTAAACGCGCCCATAATGCTCGTTTAACCGTAACTGTGACGGCACGTGCTTTATTATGCATACCATTAAATTTAAATATGTTTAAGCAAGAGAAAGACTACGCCCATCAATACTGAGCACCTATAATGATTGATGCAACTGACCACAGGCTATGCAATCTTAAATGAAAAATGTGAACGAAAACAGCTGTTTCTCATCTGCATGATTTATTGTTACGTTCCTTACCTGTATTAAAAAAGATTCTTATAGATTAGACAGATAGGTAACTTTGTATAGGTAAGTACATAGATAAAGTGTACACACACATATCCTTTTAAAGGAAGTTAGTGGTAAGAACTGGTGCTGTGTCCGTCCGGGGTGGTATATTCGGGGTGATATATTCCCTTCTAACCTGCCGCCAAATAGTTGTACTCACACTGTTGTGTTCCGGTAGGGGGTTTAAGGCAGCCGGTGAAATTTCTGGCACAGAGGCATTCCATCTTAGGCCTCAGGGTAGACAACGCATTCGAGATCTTATGGACGGTCAACATATAGGCTACTTTTTATCCCGGAAAAACGCATAGTTCTCGCGGGAACGCTTATTCCGAATTCCACGCGGACGAAGTCGCGGGCAGAAGCTAGTGATGAATAATAAAATAAATAATAAAAATAATAAATAATAAAACTTTATTGTTTAAACTGTGTAGTACAAGGTGTTAAATTGTAAAAAAATAGATTCAACAGTTTGCCCTTTCCGGACGTACAATAGTTAAGATATAAGTAGTCTTACATTTAATTAACTAAGGTTTAAGATGTAATGTAACAAAATTATTAATTTATACAATTTTAATTACTGTGATAATGACACTCGTGTTCTAATTAGTTGTTGTACCAAAATATTCATTATAATAAGATAGGATTCCTCTGCGAATATCGGTGATGTGAATGACGAGACAAATCGGCTCACAATAAAATATGAACACTCGCAACCAGTTTGCGCGCAATATTAGCTTTTTTATAATTCGACAGGTTTTTTTTAAGAATTCACCAGGAGATCCAAATGTACCTATAAGTAGGTCTTATACCCTAATTACGTGTCTTAATCATTGATCTATTATAAGTAAGGATTCACAATCAGCCGGAGAAAAATGGCCCCGTCAAAATGGGTGCCCGAACAGCCCGTTTGGCCTTCGTTATAAAGAGGCGTTATTAGCATATTGGAACGTATTTTCTAATGTCAGTTTGCTCCATATATTTTGACATATTCTGTTAGGCACTGTACGTCCATATGTTATTTTATTACTTATTATTGGTCAATGGTCTTAATACGTTACGTACCTGCATCTAATGCAGGGTCTGTGCGAGTGTAATCGTGCATGACGAACCAAATCGGCGCCTATGTCGTTGTAATGACGCTTCTTCGCCGCACACGCAGGCCGCTGTCCGATCCAGTCTTGTATGTACTTACCTACTTACCTCAAGGAATCGTAAATTACGCTTCCCTACAATCTTATGAACTGCAAATAAATAAACATGGAATAATAATATTCGATCCCTAGGACTTAAATTATTCTAAACGCTTCAAAATGACAAAGTCAAATCAGATTGCGTTATTAGATCTGCATTTTAAATAAGTACGTGGTTATTGCACTTGATACATTAACCTGGTTATATTCTAATATTGTAAATGTGAAAGTGTGTTTGTTTGTTTGTCCTTCCTTCGCGTCAAAACGGCTAGACTGATTTTGATAAAAGTAGCTTGAGACCCTGGAAATTACATAGGATTACGTTTTATCCTGATATTTCCATGGAAAAGAGCTATTCACTTGTGAATCCAGTTTATCATTACTTCTATAACTACCTAAGTACATATTATGTATGATCAGGTACGCAAATCCTAATTCTACGCGGGACGAAGTCCCGGGCGACAGTTAGTTTCTCTATAAAATGTTTTTTTTGCGATGCCCAAGATACACGTTCTTCGTTTAGATAATTTATTTTTCCTTGCTTGGTCATTTAGTAATGTAGTCCTTCGATGGCAACCATTCCCGACCTAACGTCCTCGTCTTGACGCCGACGTCGCTAACTGCGAATAATGTGTCTCGCGGATTACTTTTTACGCACCCGCGGGGACGATGAAGCTGGGGCTATATTCGAAGTCTTAAACAGGGATCTACCTGTTCCCTAAAGGATCGCTCACGCGTAAAGTTGAATTTTAAATCTAGCTGCTTAAAGTTCACGCGACGCATGAGCGATCCTATAGGGAACAGGGAGATTCCTATTTTAAGACTTCGAATATAGCCCCTGGTCGATCGGTAAATTGTGGCAGTACTATGTCATTACTATGTTCACCGGCCGGACTCTGATTAAAGTACCTACATCGCCTGTACATGGAAATATATTATCCAGGGTAAAAAAGCGTCTTTTTTTTCACCAAGGACAACTCATCAACAGCTAACCAAATATTACGCTTTTTATAAATCCATACTAGAATCACTAATATTATAAAAGCGAGAGTAACCCTGTCTCCCTCTTCTGGCAAATTTTACTGTGCTACTTAGAAATAATGATTTAGGCACTTAAGATTAAAAAAACCCTTGTGATGCTCCAGAATATCATCAAAACAACCTTTAAGGTTACATCAGAAATATTTAAATTATGTAAATCTCAATAAGTGGCAGAATTTAGATATGGAGGTATATCTAGATATTTCCATTAAATAGCTTCAAAAGGTCCGGGTGTTAAGTATTAAAACGATGTTTACTTGCGTTCCACTCTCGAATGCGTTTAGTGATGCGAATATTAACCTCGAACGTTTGCATTTGAGCTTAAGGCCCTTCATAGACCCAGCTCAGCCGTCACTGTCACTCGTGGGACGAGTGAAAGAGAAAGCGCTACGCACAGAACGCCCGATTTAGTTACTTTTTAACACGTTTTAATTTCTATAAAAATACCGTAAAAAAAATGGCATTTATAAAGCTGTCGATGTATGCATATAATATGGATATTTTTTGTGTTATAATTAGTTTTACACTGTTTGATATAATAAACTGGAGTAAAGTTGGATTAGCGGTCCGAGTTAGAGGTTACTTTGGAATTAAATTGTATCGAGCGAAGTTTCGTGAAACGTGTATCGAAAGCTGTCAATGTAAGGATGATATAATCAAATATAACATATGTTTTTTTCATATTTTTAACTTTTAACATTTCTTAGAAAAGTATGATTCCTAATGAGCAATTTGACGATGCTGGGTCAGGGAAGGGCCTTAACAAATTAACTGGCATTTGAATGCGGATACCTACCACGGATCCACGGATCCAACATACTCGTAAATAGGCAGCATTGCACATTCCCCTGGGTGAATTTTCAACACGAGTTTTTTGCATGCCCGCATGCTTGCAAAAAAAAAACTATGCTATATTCCAAAAAGAAAAAAATATGGTTGTATTCTTTGCCATCATTTATGATGAGGCTAATCCTTTAATTAATGATAATCAGCTATTAATACGCAAAAAAAATATTGAAAGTCCGAAAATGCACGATTAGCATAGCTGTAAGGTATGTCACACGCGTAGTTTCGCTCAGACAAACACAACTTAAACAAACAAACACAACAAACACAACTTTTTCTGTGGTTGTCGTAATACATTTCTGTGAAAAGGATTTAAAAGGGCTCTTCCTGGCCTATATTATATAGCAGAAAATCATGCAGAAATCTCATAATTTAAAAATACAGAGATCGGAGTGTGTTTGTCCCGCGCGCGAACGACTTTTAATGACTCGCAAATACCTGCTGGTTACTGATTGATTGAGCTATTTATTTAACTCTATTTTTAAATTACTACGTTGAAGACATACTAGTTCGCGTTTGATTACCGATCGCAGTGGACCCGTAATCTTTGCTGTAATTTAGAAAAAATAGGATAGTTCTTGACAGGAAGTTTTTGGTCAGCCTTCAAGGTAATTTGTGTGGAGAGTAAATATTGCATATTCAACTCTTTTACAATGATGTCTATTTAAGTGTTTTATAGTTAAGATTATCGAGAATCAATATTTCTATCGTCATTTACCTAAAGCTAACGGTTTCGACAGAAAAAAATTTAATGCACTTTTGCTGTAATTTGGGTGGTGTAATTTGTGTGCCACTTTAGTGCACACAAATTACAATCGCGCCACACAAATTACATTTTAGGTTTTATTTTGGCAGTATGAGCATTGTATATGCTTAATTATACTTGTTATCTTTAAAAAACAACATAAATACAATAACAGTAAGTACGTTCTATTGTATACTCTATTGATTTTAGGTCTGTAGAAACGCATTTTGTTTTTTAATATTTTTTTCATTTACACCATATGACCGATTTTTTTCAAGAAATATCGTGTGGTGTTTTTATGAAAGCAAACAAATCGAAAAGTAAAAAAAAAGTTAGTTTTATTGAGCAAATTTATGTCACTGAAGTTAAAAATGTAATTAATTTGTGTGGCGCGTTTGTAATTTGTGTGCAATGAAAATTTTCGGCACCGAATTGTAGCTAAACTATTCATCACAAAAGTGTGCCTCTTTTTGCATTTTGCTCATACTTCCAATTTCTACTGTAATCCGTTATCATCATCATCATCATTTCAGCCGAAAGACGTCCACTGCTGGACATAGGCCTCCCCCAAGGCTCGCCACTCAGACCAGTCCTGTGCTACTTGCTTCCACCGGTTCCGTTATCAAAATTATAAAATAAGAGAAAAAAAAATGCGCCACGAAAATTACCAAAATACGTCGTGTTCCAAAATTTACCCACCTCCGTGTGAAACTCTTGAAAAAAAAAACACATTTCAATAACACCTGATAATTGCATACTTCAAATGGTTTTATTTTCATTTCAGCCAAAGTGACATCAAAATTGGGTAATATTTCGTGTCCTAATAGACAGCCTAAAATCAATATTTTAATTCCAATAAAATCTATAGTAAAAAAATAACATTACTTGGTGCTTTACGTTCTCTCTAGGTACTTGTCAGAAATATCTATCTGTTAACCATACCACCACCACCACAACAGCCTATTTATGCCCCACTGCTGGGTACACACGCACCCACACGCCTCTCATCACGAGAGGGTTTGGGCTATTGGGGGCCAGTGCGGCTTGGGGACTTCACACACGTCCTTTAATTACTTCCCAGATGAGAGCAGATTTCCTCGCGATGTTTTCCTTCGCTAAAAAACTCAGTGGTAAATTAAATTTGAACCTGACCTTCAGTATGAGAGGCGGTAGGTCTAACCACTAGGCTACCACGACTCAAATCGTTAGTATCAATTCCTACATAGTAGAAAATAATAAATACGAACAAAACAAATCATTTCAAGTGGTACTTATGAAAGATTTTTTTAAGCTTCAAGTAATAAACAGAGTAAATAAATAATTTTGAAGTGGTATACGAGTAAATGTCTTTTTTGTCCAGTGTAGATAAACAAGAAGAGAAATAATTGCCGCGCGTTTATATCAGTGTCCACGATATGACGACTTGACAAGCCTCCTGGCGAAAACCAGTCTGATGTTAAAATATTACCTTAGATGCCTTAGCATATGTATGCTTTATACGATACGAAGCCATAATGTACCTTCTAAACAATCGGCAGGAGCTAATAAAATATAAATAGAAACATTAGGGAATAATATAATATTAGGGAAGTACAGGTTTACACAACTTAGAAGGCGCGTGGATTAAGCAACAATAGACTCTGCGTCAACGCCATACGTGCTTTACCGCGCGCCTTCTTAGTTGTGTCGTGCTGTTAATTCGAAGAAATCATATCTAACTCTGGAAACTGCTACAAATACAGCAATATTATAACATGTAAATCATAGGAAAGTGTTCCACATACAGGGTAGCGTCTCGTGTGTTTCATCGCAACCTGCCCTGATTCATTTACAACGACAGATAGCATCGCCTACTTTATTGGACATTGTGCGTACGTCCCGATCGCAGATAGTCCTTATCGATCTGCGCAACGGCAATCAATTATTGCTACCTACCCGCCCCATTCAATGCAACCATTTTATTGCACTTAACAAGTTTTATTTGGCCGAAAGTGCTGAAGCGGAGATACATAATACATAATTAATGGTCGAGACGATACACTGACTGGTCTTAACTAGTGATGGGAAACATAGCAAGAGCTGGATTAAGAATTACATATTTCCAATTCATCATCATCATTTCAGCCGAAAGACGTCCACTGCTGGACATAGGCCTCCCCCAAGGCTCGCCACTCAGACCGGTCCTGTGCTACTTGCTTCCACCGGTTTCCCGCGACCTTCACGAGGTCGTCGCTCCATCTTGTTGGAGGCCTACCGACAGCTCGTCTCCCGGTTCGCGGGCGGTGATGACTTATTTCCAATTACATCAATTCATTTATAGGTGTAAGACTTCGAATTTAAGTAATGTTCATAATTGAACAGGAATTAAAAGCGAAAAGTAAAATTTCGTTATTGATAGTTTAAAAAAGTTACTTTTCAAATTCTTTGGAATATTCTTATGCACATATGATAATGAATAAGTCTAGAATGTCTAGAAAGTCTTTCAGATCTTACTTAATTCATAAGCTCAAATGCGTCTTAAACTTAGTATCAGAATTATATCAATTAGATTAGATACTTACGTAATCACAAATTCGATCCTATCCTAATTTATTACGAAGTAACATAGGGAGTTGGTGGAAATTCGCTTAATTTCATAGGTAGCTTAAATAAATGATTTAACTTTTGAAACATAAATCGCTTATTTATTACATTTTTTTATCAAAACATGCCAATTTATCCCTATGCTATTCACTTCTAATAGATATAAACTAAAAAGTAATATGGCATTAATTTTAAATTTACAATCGCTTCAAGTTATTAGCTAAAATAACTTAGCTGAACTTATTACATACATGGTCGTAAAATTCCGAAACGATGATGCTTATTATATGAAAAAGTACCTAAGAAGTTGATTAAACTATGAAATACTACCGTTTTTACTATACTAAAGATAGCAACGATAGAATAATAGAGGTATATTTATCAGTTCAAGTTGTGGTTGTTAAGGATTACATTTTCCAATACTTAAAAACAAACTATCGAAGGTAATTAGGCTGAGACCACTTAAGTCAATAATTGATATACACTCAACATCAACAGCAATAAAAACGGGTCACTTTGTATGGAAAATCCTATACAAAGTGACCCGTTTTCATTGCTGTTGAGTGTAGATTTTTAATCGTTTCAATAGTCGCAGTAAGTACAATACACTCAACTGCAATGAATTCGGGTCACTTTGTATGGAAAATCCTATACAAAGTGACACGTTTTCATTGCGGTTGAGTGTATAAGAGTATTAAATAAAAGTAACCGTCATTGTCCAAAGATAGGAGATACCATCAGTAAGCGATGAGGAGATAAGGCGGCGTCAACGACAATTACGATACTTGCATATTCGAGCATAATTTCATGCATATAAGCATAATTTACTGCCTTAAATAATAAAAAACCGGCCAAGTGCGTGTCGGGCCACGCGCAAATTATAGGGTTCCGAAGTTGAGGATGCCCACAGTACCTTTCTAAGACTTATTAGCATCTAGGTAGCCTGTGGTATGACGTGCCCACCCGACGCCCCTGCCGCTCGAGAAAAATCATCATTATAAGTTGGTCGACTATTACTCGTAAGTTTGTACAGCCTACTTAGCTCTGATAGTTTTCCTTTCAACTACGTTATATACGCCACAACCGTGATTTTTTTCAGCCATCCAATTACCACCATTTAGCTGGCAGGGGGGGGGGGGACACGTGACTCTAACAAAAAATAGCACTTTAAAGCTTAATATTTCACAAACGCATCACTTAATCAAAAAATGGTTTTAACAAACCCACAATATTTTTTAAGACCTATTCAACGATATGCCGCACCATGGGGTACACAAGAAAAAAAAAATACATCCCCACTTTACGAGTAGGGGAGGTACCCTATAAAAAAATATATTTTAAAATTTTATTGTACCACTTTGTCAGCGTAACTAATATGCATATTCATGCCAAATTACAGCTCTCTAGACCTAAGCATCTCCGAGCAATAGTGCGGACAGACGGACGGACGGACGGACATGGCGAAACTATAAGGGTTCCTTGTGGACTTCGGAACCCTAAAAAGGGGTCTCGATTTGCAACAGGTAGGTATCTACATGTGTTTCCGGAACATTGCTGGTGTTAAATTGACTGATATTATAAGTTACAAGTTACTTACATCTGGTAAGAGAACGAAGTGGTGTGAAACAGATGTAGTGTAAAAAACATGTAGGTATACCATATGGAAAGGAGAAGATACGACTATAACTACTACAACAGCCTATTTACGGCCCCCTTGCTGGGCACAGGCCTCCTTTCATCACGAGAGGGTTGGGCTATAGTCCCCACGCGGGCCCAGTGCGGATTGGGGAATTCAGACACATCCTTGAATTACTTCGCAGATGCGTGCAGGTTTCCTCACGATGTTTTCCTTCGCCGAAAAGCACAGTGGTAAATTCAAATTGAATTTCGCACATAAATAATTTCAGAGGTGCGAGCCGGATTTGAACCCGCGACCCTCTGCGTGAGAACTTGAGAAGCGGTAGGTCAAACCACTAGGCCACCACGGCTTCAAGGATAAACAAAAAGAATTACACGGCGAATGTTATTGTAGTTGTTCAAAGAGGAAGATCAAGGCCGAATGTTCTTGTATCAAGTTTAGGACAATCTTATTGAAGGTTAGGTCAAAAGTACTCTATCGACAAGCATGTGTGACGAATGTCACATAGAGGTATAGCAGTACAAGTATCTTCACGGTACAGTAAACATGAAAAGTAGATGATCACACTTGTACTTTATCGCTTTTACATGTTTAATAACATATTGTATACGTGTAGCAGTTAGACTACTATAGATACGATGTAAAAGCGACAAATTACAATAGTAATCAATTTCTTTTTGATTTAGTATTTTATTCATTAAGATTATTAGTAGTAATTATAGAACTCCAGGAATCTCATTATCTTGACGTGATGCGTGGACGGCGCCGGAGCACCACGCTGACCCCATCTCATTATGATTGATACGCCTTTACCTACGGGTGTTTTGCACTTCGAAATGAAGGAAGTGAGATGACTACTTGATTACCTCTTGATGGATGAGTAACACGTGACTCTTCATAATAACTTTGAATTTAATTTATAAGTGTTTTTTTTTCTTTTTAGCCGTTCACCATTTAATACCTATGTGTAAAATTTATTTAACTAGCTTCTGCCAGCGACTTCGGTTATCGCGTTACCGCGGAAAAAATGCGTTTTCCAGGATAAAAAGTAGTGCTTATGTCCTTCTTCGGGACTCCAACTACCTACCATGGTAATTTGCACCTAAATTGTAATGTTTAATTATTTCAGAATAAAGTACCGACGTTACAAAGACTAAACCCAAACGCAAGGTAGTCGGAGAGATTAATTCTCACAATTCCCCATTATCGTCCATCGCAGATTTGCAGTAAATCCAACAGCGAGAACCCAGTATAAGTACCATTAATATTTGTAATGCTGCCTACGCTCTGAATAAATGCATTGTCATGACTGTTATTTGCACAGTACCCCACTTTATCGTCCGTCACCGGCGACGGTGAATGCAATAGGTTAAGTGGTTTGTGTCTTTTAACAATATTTTTTTTATTACTAAGCAATGGTTTATTTTTAAAGTAGCCATGAAAAATAATAGACACATCCTTTGAAGTACAGATTTGAAAAATATTAAGAGTTCATTGAAATTGGAAGCGAAAAAGCTGAACACGATCTTATTGTCAAGACGTTAGTTAGAGGTATGTTCAGATATTTATGGTCACCGTTGCTCGCTCACATATATCTGATGGCGACTATACCTGCCAAATGTATTTTTTTAATAGGACCTGTACGTAACTATTAATGAATCTCAGCATGTTAATGCCCATTTAATATTTTAATCCAATAAATCCATTGCCTTACTATTTTAGGACCCTCGCTCCAAAAAATATACTTGATCAAGAAATTAGGAGGCCTTTGATATAGGTATGTTTGTAGATAGGTATTTCTGATCAGTCCTAATAATTCTAAAACAAAGTGAGCCGCGTCGGTTCTGCGGCACGAGTCACTTCAAGTAGTAAATTATGAGCAAAAGACATCTGAGAACGCGAAAGACACGGGCTGACTGCGCGTAATCCTGCGCACACAAATGTATGATAAAAAGGAGAATTTTTATTGGTCTAAGGACGGTTACACACTCATTTCATGGTTGAGGATGCTGTACTGTCGGTGTGAGAAATAAACACGCAATAAGTTCTTTCTCCTCGACTTAATAAAGCTCTCTCAATACAAAAGGTATGGTAGACTTTAGACGGATACAAATTATTATTATATGGTGCATTTTATCTGTGCTTAGGATTAAGTCGATTCAGCCTGCGTTGCACCGATCGATCGCAGATGTGCGGCGGACCTAAGCTAGGCCAAGTCATTGGTCATAAATCATACTCAGCCATACAATGGGACAATCAGTCTTGTGGAACCTGGAATGCGCTTTCCGATTTATAAATATACGATTTAAATTATATGGAAGCTTTTGTGACTTTGAATTCACAAGAAAAACATGAGTGTACCTTTAAAATGTATTTAGGTATCTTAAGCTACTTTGTATTAGCTAGCAGGAATACGTAAACCTAGGTTACACCGCATGCGTGCATACTCATATGCGTTGTAGGTATAGCGTTATTTCTCGTAAAATAATGACCCACCGTAGACACACCGCTTGCGATCCGTGCGCGCGACGTGCACTATATACTTACATACATACAAATTACAATAAAGTAACGTTGAACCACAGAATATTTAATAGTTCTACGTACAGAATGGCCACGGAATCACCCGCCTGAATCTAGCCCGCGCGCAACTCGCGCCCCACGCGCCTTACCGTCATTTGTTTCATCCGAAGATGGTGAGTGGATCGTTGGCCCGCGTGCTGGTACACACACATTTACAAATGTAAAGACGTCCTTGCACGCACTACTAACGGCTGTTTTTCTTTCTATGTAGAACCAGTCGAATAATATCTTGCAAATTATAAACGTCTTGGAAAACGTGTTACATTATTTACTTTTACGAATCCCAATACTTTTACGCATATTACACCCGAGCAAATCTTGGTCGCCCAGGTAATATTATTATTATATGACCTAAACGTACGGAGGTTAAACCCGTGTAAGCAAATGGCAGCCAACAATATATTGAGCTCACATTGTGCAAAGATTCTAAAAAGCAAGGCAATGTTCATTCTTAGAGATTCATAAAATATTCATAAGCCTAAGTGCCTAGGTTCGAGAAATCGACACATTTGTACTATAAAGCCTTCTCAGAATGCGTAGAGGTCGTAACGTCCAAAACCTTATTGACTGCTACTAAGTAGGGCCGTAAAAATATATGGTACTTACATAAAAATCATAAAATAATGAAAAAACGCTTTAGGCTTTGGTCCAGATTTAGATTTGTTTTCATAAAATGAAACTACTTCTTTTATACATTTGGAAATTAAATGTCGTGACAGCTTCTTCAGAAGTCATCTAATCTCTGGTAGTGATAACTTAAAGTAGCAGTAAGCTTTTCCTTGCCCATCACCAATTTCAGAAACTTTCATTTCCCTTAGGTACTTAGGTGTAGTGGACGAGCACTCGAAATGGAGCAAAATGTAAATCATATTGTTTTCTGGTATCTTAAAGTAGCAGGTAACTTTTCCTTTCCTATCACCAATTTAAGCTTCTCTCTTAGCTTATTTAGTGGAAAAGCAGTCGGAATTGAAAAAAAATTGCAAATTTGACAATATATACTAATATATAGTTGACGTAATCGGGACTGTTCTTAGCAATAGGAATTTGAACATAATTGTGTCAGCGGCTTTGTTCGGTTAAAAAACTTCAAAATGAAGTTCCCAGGTAGGTATAAGCCCTAACAACTTAGACTAACTAGATCGATTATTTGCCCCCTATTTTCCCGACTAAATCGCTGCAGCCGTTTCTGAGATCTTCTGTGATAGGTATAGGCAGACAACTCGTTTTAAGTAAAATTTAAGATTAGCTCCTTTATGATGTCTTATGTCTAGGGAATATTTAATTTCCAATTTAGAGCATATGCAGACTGTTCTTAGCAATAGGAATTTGAACATAATTGTGTCAGCGGCTTTGTTCGGTTAAAAAACTTCAAAATGAAATTCCCAGGTAGGTATAAGCCCTAACAACTTAGACTAACTAGATCGATTATTTGCCCCCTATTTTCCCGACTAAATCGCTGCAGCCGTTTCTGAGATCTTCTGTGATAGGTATAGGCAGACAACTCGTTTTAAGTAAAAATTAAGATTAGCTCCTTTATGATGTCTTATGTCTAGGGAATATTTAATTTCCAATTTAGAGCATATGCAGTTATTTAATTTGAAGACTAGACGGTCCCGGTCCCGAAAATTGGTATAAAATGTCACAATCGAATAATGCAGCAATTAACTTGTGAAAGATTTTTTAATTCGGCTTACTTATTTTTGAATTCATCCATTACAAACATATTATTACCTTTCCTCTTTATAATATTAGCATGGAAAACGGTTCGGTAATTAAAGTTTACTTTATGCTACTTTTTAGCAGAGTGTGATACTAAAGGTCAGAACACGAGCACTACCAGCATTTATTAAACAGCAAAAACATGCGTGAGTGAGGCGGGCTGCCCGCGCGGGTGACAGCTGCGCCGGCGCCGCGCATTACGCAGAAATACGAGTACACTAATTCCGCAATTACACTCGAGAGCAATTAATTTGGATCAAAAATTTCAATACTGCTTTTTAACGTTCCGTTGTTAAACAACACTCATGGGCAATGAAATTGGGTCTATCTTTCAAACTTTGAATGATAAATCCTATACAAAGTGACCCGATTTCATTGCCAGTGTACCATAAGTTACATTATAAGTTTTTAGTAATTGCATTCTAAAGATAAAGATAAAAGATATATGAAACAAAAATGCATGCGTAAAGTGTAAATTTAATTTTTTTTGACAAATGTAAGTACCTAATTTACATATTTTTCGAGCTTTTCTTTCTTAGTAAGTAGGTAACTGAAATCCAATGCTCCCGAGTGTAGAGTTCCGAGTCTCGAGGCTAAACGTAAATATTATAAATACGGCACGCGTCATAATGGAATAATTTGCAGTTCTAAGTAAAGTCAACTGGTGGCTTCTTACTCGGAGATAAATGAGGTACTTACATAGGTATTTAGAATATATTTATCAGATTTAATATGAAAGAAGGGAAATGAATATCCAAATTTTTTTCTAGCCTATTTGAGTGTCCCACTGCTGGGCAAGTGTTGCAGCATTAGCTGGAGTTCTGCCGCAGAGGAGGAGAAGAGAAAAATGTCGCAAACAAACTCAAATATAGCTTCATTTTGTGAGAGCAAGCAATATTATAGGAATTCAAAATTTAAATAATAATTTAGCCTCATTTTATCTACTCACCGCTTTTTAGCTGAATAAAACACGTATATTAATCCTAGAGGTTCTAAAATGAAATAATCTTAGTACCTAACCATGGCAGAGAAATTTGCAAAGGCTCGCTGGTAACAGTTACCGGAGTATCCATAATCTTATAACTGATCAACATCTCGGGCACGATTCCGTCCAGTTAGAACAATTTAACGCCTTCTACTGACTTCAAAAATATAATACCGTCAAATGCAATTCGTAACTACTTTTATATAGGTAATCCATTAAAATATAGACCAAATATTTGGATGGTCTATACTAAATATTTCTAGATGTCTTACTCTACTTAGGAAGATTTATGTGATACATAAACCAAGTTCCAGTTTCCCTACAACGGCCTCTCATTACGAGAGGGTTTGGGCTATAGTCCCCACGTGGGCCCATAGGAACTTCACACATCCTTAAATTAGGTAGTTTGCAGATGCGTGCAGGGTTTCTTAAGATGTTTCCCTTCACCGAAAAGCTCAATGGTAAATTCATATTAAATATTGCACATAAGTAAACTCAGAGGTGCGAGCCGGGATTCGAACCCTCTACATACAAGGCGGAGGTCGAACCACTAGGCCACCACGACTTCAAGTTGCAGCTTCTTATTATTATTGCATTTTTCCAAATCCAGGTACTGCTCTGAGGCCTTATTCGAGTTTTTTAAATAGGGATTTCTAATATTCGTAAATAATTATAGGTCTCCTTTTGTACCGAAAATTCTATTGGAATATTAACCCAATAGCCCAAAGTCCATAAAATTGAGATACCAGACCATTTCATATAATAGCTTTTCAAATTATACTGTAATATCTTGCTAATTATGGAGACAGTCAGTTACTGAGGGATAGGTATGTGAAATCCCATATCCCTATTTCTAAACACGAATAAGGCCCCTGACCTCCTCCCGTCTCCATGTTTTCTCATGAAGTTCTTTTAAATCTCCGCAGTGAAGCTTTTAAGCTTCATTTTATTAGAATGGTTATAAAGTGGAAGGTAAAGTTTTTACTTGCATGGAATAAAGAAACCTTCATTATCTATACGAAGGTCATAACATAACATAAGTACCTGCGACTAAAACATTTAGGTCACTCGCACCCGCTCGCGAACTGGGTAAATTAATACTTACACGCAGTAAAAATGAACCCTCATTGCTTTCTAGGCTGATATTTAAATAACCTTCTAAAGAACAGGTAAGTACCTGGTGAGAAAAAAAGCCGTGGTGGCCTAGTGGTTCGACCTACCGGCACTCATGGCGAGGGTCGGGGGTTCGATTCCGGCTCGCACCTCTAAGTTTACTTACGTGCGAAATTCAATTTCAATTTACCACTGAGCTTTTCGGTGAAGGAAAACATCGTGAGGAAACCTGCACGCACCTGCGAAGTAATTCACAGATGTGTGTGAAGTCCCCAATCCGCACTGGGCCCGCGTGGGGACTATAGCCCAAACCCTCTCATGATGATTGGAGGCCTGTGCCCAGCAGTGGGACGCAAATAGGCTGTAGTAGTAGTAGTAGTTGTGTATGAAAAGTAGATTACATTTATACCTTCCATTTAAACAAATCATACAAATGTTTTGTAAACGTCGCATTTATATATCCGTAAGAAATATATCTAAAAATAAAAATCTCCTTGCGCCTACTATATCTATGTTGCAATAAATCCGATACAAGTATAATGATAATTACTCAAGGAATGTTTTGCTGTGTGCGTGGATAGGTCATGTCTTGTACACGGTACACATCTGTGAGACTTGACCTTCCTGAATTCAAATATCTTATTGTTTTGTTTAAGAATGGTTAAAATCTGAACTTTACCTACTAATACTACTACTACAGTCTAGTTGCGTCCCACTGCTGGGCACAGGCCTCCTCTCATCGCGAGAGGGTTTGGGCTAACGCAGGCCCAGTGCTGATTGGGGACTTCACACACATCTCTGAATTAACTTCGCAGATGCCTGCAGGTTTCCTCGCGGTGTTTTCCTACACCGAAAAGCTCAGTAAATTCAAATTGAACTTTAACTATTCCGTAAGAATCCGTTAAATAGTACCCTTAACGATTCGTATTGCGAATAGAGAAACCGACATCACACACCTCGTCAGGAACATTTTTCGTTTTGTACTGACTGGAAATGAAGTAAGTCAAATAGTCATACTGCAGCATCGCTCAGCATCTTAATGTTCATGTAGATACCTAGACAAGATGATGAAAATGCACTCAAAACTTTCAAGTGCATTTCCGTCATGTTATCATGGAAATATAAAATATTCAATTCAATTCAATTCAATCATTTATTCAGCAAATTGGCCACATAGGGGCACTTTTACACGTCAGAAAAAGAATTTTTCACCCCTCCTATTCGAAAAGAAGTGTTTTGTTCCCCGTTTAGAGGGAGCAAAATGCGATTTTGCTCCCTCTTCGCTTTTTTTTTAATTTTTTTCATTTCTACCCCGCTAACAGGGAGCAAAATACGTCTTAGCAGTGCGTTCACGGAGCTTCGGAGACTGTAAAAAGTTGTATTCAAAAGTCGTATCTTTTTCGTATTTAGAATTTTATATATCGGCGTTTTACATAAATACTTTAATGCACATACTATAAATCCATAAATTCATAAATATATACTTACTTTTGATAAATTATTTTCTATTATCTTTTATTTTCAATTTGGCTGAATGGTGCAGGCTAATGCCGTAGCATTCCACGCAAACTCGTCGTGTGATCGAATTAAAAAAAAAACTCGAACCCGCGAATTTTGTGAGCGCTCATTTCCTTGCCGTATTATTTTACACTTAATTTCCAAAATAAAACGTACTTTATGTAGTGTTATGAATTATTTCGTAGAGAATGAATGAAATCAAAAAGTGATTTAGGTGATGCAATGTATTGGGATCAACACCTCTGAGAATTCCAAAGGAATATTATGTAAGTACGTAATATGAATTGCACTGCCCTTTTTTCATTTTATCGCAAATGTATTAAAAAACTTTGTTTGATACATGAGCGAAATTGTAATAAAATATATATTTTTCACATTTGTTAAAATTTACCTATTATTATGAACGCAACGCATGCGAGCATGACAGAATATAAATACAATGAAGTAGTTAGAGATTCTTCAATATGGAAGCCATTTTCGCCTTCTGCCTATGAATTTATGATAGGAGCGCGAAACACACGTTCTTTTTAACCTTGTTTGTTTCTAAATGTATTATTTTTTTGTTTTACTTCATTTAATGACAATGATGAACGAATAATCTTATGATTTTCTCATAGGAGGGGTGAAAAGCAGAGTGTACAACACGGTAGCAAACTTATTTATGCCTTGGGTGACAAAGCTTGAATCCTTCGCTAGCTCATGATTCCACGCTAGAATCCCTCGCTTACGCTCGGGATTCTATTCTGGAATCTTCCGCGTCGCTCTGGATTCAATCCGTCACCCGCGGTAAAATATACCATTTTGCTCCCTAGTCATACAATCTACTATACCAGCGCTTCCTAGACCCATTGCTTGAGAAGAAGCGCCGCAACAAACAACTATATAGAACGTCCCGTCCATATCCCTACCGTCAAAACATCATGGCGTTGAATCTGTACTTTAAATAGCTAGTTCTAAAGAGAATCAAAGTTCAATTTGAGCGCCGTGATGTTTTGACGTTCCCTATAGCTTCCCAATCCCTTTTGCGTCTGGAATAAGGCTCCAGTCAGTCATACATCTATACTTTAAACGAAGACTATCTTAGTAAGTCCAAGCTCTTGAACTGAATATGATCATATTCTATCAGTCAGCGACTTTGTAGCGTTCCTATAAATATAGGTATCTAATTGACATGTATGAAAGGTACATTGTCCGTATTCAAATCATCGCCAGGCTGTCCGGTACGTGAGCTGCGTTGATGGACCACTTCAAAATGCTCGCGTCATCTCGACCTCCCAGACTGCGGCCGCTACAGGAGCAAGTGAATATTTTCTTTAGACGTAGACAGTTTTTGTATTATTGTTATTAATAAGTATGATAAAAGCAACGTCTACAATTAACAAAAAACATCGATGAATTAGAAGACACTGAAAACTAAAAATTGTTGTACCTATTGTAGGAACGATTGTTTGCCTACATGAGATTTCTTTTTTTTTCAAAAACACGACACGACATAGCGCCCCCTGCTTCCCGCCTCCCTATGCCGATGAGACCTTAAAAATACTTTTGCGCAGAGAAGGCCACCGCTCAAGTTCCGTACCGATGCCTGTACGTACTTAAATATACACCCACGAAGTATATTAAGGTCTAAAAGTGTAAACATATCTTTGACGTCGACTGTACATTTTGTTAACCTTTTTTTGTATTCTTACGATCTGCCTAGGTAAATCGGGCTTCTAGCTAGAGGTAAATTGTCTTGTAACGTATGTGTACCACTACCATCAGTCAATTTACGTACGTAGTACGTACTTATACGTAGTTAGACATATTACCTATTGGGTGCAGGGAGTTCATTTTGTCTACCTTATACTTTGCGGATTGCCAAAAAATTTGCTAATGGGGAATTGGGGACAGATTGTAACATTTTTCAACGAATAGGATATTTTCTATCACTACGAGATAATCCCATGTGACATGTCATATAATTTGAAAACGCGAGAACAAAGTGGATAACTGATAGTGTATTAATCATCAAAACGGTTCGAGACTCAAACGAGTTTTATTTTCGCGTCGCGTCCCATGTTTACAAATGGTAATTCTAGGTCGCGGGAACGCGGTGGATGCGAGTGGCACAGGACCGGTCTAAGTGGCGCGCCTTGGGGGAGGCCTATGTCCAGCAGTGGACGTCTTTCGGCTGAAATGATGATGATGATGAATTCAAGCGTCTCTGAACCTATTTCTAGAACTGTCTAGTAACTCGAGTAGCATCGAGGTTCTGCTAACCCATATTTAATCATGCTCTTTTAACGCTGTAAAACAAAGCTTCAATTAAGTTGTTAAACTTTATTCCTTAATTGGAGTTTATATATAGGTGTGTACGATAATCCGGATGTGCTAACGAAGTTCTTTTAATTTTTCCTTTTTCAAAGTAAACCATGATAAGTTTAGAAGAGTTACGTTACTGTTGATTAATTTCATTTTATTTTAATAAGCAATATGCGTGATTTCTGAAGAAAAAAAAGTTTTTTATGAATGCTGCGCAAACAAAAACTCGATCGTGGTAGACGCGCATATATTTATTTATTAATAGTGTTCCTTGATATATTTGTTTACATTGTTTTTTTTTGTTTCAAAATCGAACCACCTTAAGAAGTCAAACCCATAAGTCGGATATCCAGTTACATAGGTAGACTATCATATGTATGTAATAAACTTCCGTTACCTAGTGACTGACCGACTGGCTGACTGAGTGACTGACAGATAACACACGCCAGCAAGGATGTCCCGAAAATCAGGAAATAAGAGACCTCTACGCGGATTATCCACGGGAGAATGTTAGTTTTTTTTTAAATTAAATTATAAGTATTTTAATGTAATTTGTACTTAAATTAAATGTACTTTTATGGAGCACTTCCCGTTGTCTCACGCGATCCTGACTACTTAGTACACTAGCTTTTATACACTGAGGCATTCGGATCTAATAGGAAGTGACAAATCCTATACGGCACAGATAAGCGGCTAGCGAGCTAGCTCATCTGGAGAGCATGCAGTCAATGAACTATTGAAATTTATCGTGTCCCGCAAATCCTGCCTCCCAGGCAGGACTGGGTCGTCGACCTGGGACAGGCCGGGGTTTGTGCCTAGCTCACTATGGCTGGGGGCTCCTACGAACCCGGATGCCACGCTATGCTAAATATCAAGCAGATCCTCTATTGTAATGTAAATGCGATTGAATATAATATAGGTTGTACTGAACATAAGCACACCGTAACCTCTGAGCCGTTGTTGCACAATATCTACATATGTGGCAAGATCACAAGAAAAGTCTTGCTTTTTGAGTCCGTCACGGCGCTCAATTTGAACTTTAAATCTACTACTACTACTACTACTACAACAGCCTATTTACTTTAAATCTAGCTGCCTAAAATCGGTGACGCTTTGACGGTAGGGATAGAGAGTTTCCCATTCCCTATGTAACGTTTCGAATAGAGCCCCAGATATAGTTAAATGTTCATAGATCAATTTTACTCTCATGCTTACAAGACGATGCATAATATTGTATTGAGATGTTGATAAAACTCAGCACAAAGGTCCCCATGTGAGTTACTAGGTTGACATATCAGTATTCAAAACTGAGTGTAGTCATTTAAGACATTACCATAAACACAACATCTAAAGACATGCCCATTTTACATAATGACAGAGACCGTTCCGATTCTTTCTTTGTAACGTAATAACGTGACATTGCCCTTTAATAGCTGTCTATCAAGAAACAAAATAAAAGAAATAAATATTGCCTTTATAAATCCCGATAAATGAATAAACTTAGGAGAGTGGTGTATATGGTAACTATTCTATTATATTATTTGCTATTTTCAAAGTATAAACTATAGTACCTAGGTAGGCTATGAGTGAAGTTGGTAGTGGGATAGAATATATATCATTTCCAGCTACCCAAAATTAAGTTTACCTAAATCCCTCAAATGAAACTATGGAGCGTGCCAAAGTTTGACATTTCGTATCTATATACTTATTTACTTAAGATAGTAAAGAAAGTTTTGTTCAATAGTGTGTTAAATTGACTTGCATTCCACATAGCGTTGCCATCTGTTTGTATTTAGCAGGACATGTTTGGCTTTTTCGAGTTGTGTCCGGCCAAATATTCAATATTCTTTTTGTTAGCGCCTCAAGCGAAGCATTCATAACATTCATCATTACTACTCTCAGTCATGTCAGTACTGATCGAAGGAAGCTGAAATTTGGCAATTGGTTCCTTGAGGATTGTAAGGGAACTTAGGAGAGGATTTCCCGAAATTCCCACGGGAACGGAAAAAAGGGGTTTAACATTTAAAAAAAGGTATATTCGGCTTTATAAAGTCGTGTTTGGCTTTTAGTTTTGGACGTTGTGGTGATGTCAGGGTTTGAGGATAAAATGACCGGCTTTTTTCTGGGCAAAGTCCGGCTTTTTCATTTTAGGAGATGGTAACCGTAATTCCACACAACACTTAAAATAAAACATCCTCTGCAGAACCACCGTCTGGAAAGGAAATTACTGCGAACAAACACATTCCATCAAATGTAATCCAATGACTAGCCGAGAAGTTCCCAAACAGGAGAGAGGAGAGCGTTTCTCCGGAAGATTTGATGGCTACAGCGAGGCGAGGCAATAATTATTTTACTCTTATTTCAATTAAACCATTCGTGTCCGGCGCTCGGTGAAATGTGCGCCCGCGCATCGTGCGATCTAACACGCTCCTCGCAATTATTTAAAGCCATTCCCATTTCAAATCTCTTTGTACTTGGAGCTTGAACTGTTCAGACAGAACCAATTTAAGACCAATCTTTTTAACCCTGGTACTGACTGGCAGGGTTTATGGGTTATAAATGCTTACAAAGCAATTGTGATTTAATGTGCCTAATAAAGCTTTCATTCATACTTTGTTACAACTCTTGATATTTATTTTCAACTGTTGATAGATTCTTTTTTTTAACTGCATGTGTCTTTTATGGTCCCTATTGTACATGTTTTAAACAACAAACGAACGCATCCAGTCCTGCATTCTATAGATACCTACTATTTCAAGTTTAGATTAAGTGCAGTGAAAGCCGAGGTATACTGTAATGATATCATTCACCTCAACTCAACTCTCGTGGCGATACCTGTAGTAAATTTACAACCGTTGAACCATACACGTGACCATGCTTAATTCAAAAACTTTCTTCATGTGTCTAGGATCAATCAAGTTTAGTTCTTTCACTTTCCAGTTAAGATTTTGCCCACGCACTCCGACTATGCAAATATTGTAAATGTTCGTCCGTGAATAGTACCGGAGAGATACCTACTACCCTATCCTGTAGTGGACTTGTCCGACAGTTACAGCATGTAACTAATATGGCGTGCGGATTAAGCAATAAGATACTCTTCTTCGCCGACATAGCACTACATCACGCGCCATGTTAATGTCATGCTGTATAATATAATGTTTTATTAGTAGTTGAGAACGCCAGCTGGACTCTTCCGGGGCTAACTGTTACCGGACAGGCAACTTCTAAGAGCTTTGCGATAATAGCTTCTCCGTAGAACTTGATAATGTTATCTTTAAGAGGCATGTGAATATGTACTACTCGTACATCAAATTGAATCTGTAATCATAACAATTTGCAACTCTCTTATTATTAGCTTAGATCATCCCAACATGTAGATATTCTGCAACGAGAAAATATGCGGCAATACTAAATTTCCTAAAGCCGTTTTTGAGATCTAAATTTTTAAAGCTGGGATGGCGAAATAGGATGTTAGAAACTCTTAAACTTAAAAAAAAGTCTAATTTATTAGGATTAGACACACGTAGAGATAATCTGCGATAGAAAGTACCGCCCCTCCACAATTCAATTGAATTTTGAATTGTTGAGGGTCGAGACTTCCTATCGCAGATTATCTCTATTATGGCAATTATTTCAAGGTATTTTATTGCAAGTTACCGCCGCTGAAGTCTAATACAAGGAATGGGAAACATGAGTAGGCATGAGCTGAGATGACGAAAAAAGACGTCGAAAAGAACCTGAAAATCAAAGATTAAAAAAAAATGTTTGTTTAAAATAAGCCACAGCATTTGTCAACTATTGCACAGAACACAGCATTCCACGTAGTTATTTTTTTTGCAATTCGCTTTGCCGTTGAAGTCTAATACAAGGAATAAGAATGATGAGTAGGTGGTACTTATTTAAGGCCACATTACACATCACCGTGGGAAAATGACGACAATTGTCGTATTTATTTTTTAAACCGAGGGAAGAAATAAGCCAGTCCAAATGGGAGGCAGAAATCCTGTCATAGGTGAAATAAATTAGTACTTATGTAGTTCCCCACAATAGGCGATAAAAGGCAACGACTAACAATCCTTCCCATTCGGAGCTGCGCTTGCGCTGAGAACGGGGATAATAAGAAATCTAAACGTCGCCTGAGGCCGTAATTACTCGTTACAACTAATTTATATCTAAGGTGGCAGAGGTTAAACGAAAGTAAACGCCGTATATAATAACACTAGCCGATGCCCGCAGACTTCGTCCTGCGTAGACTTAGAATCTGCGTACCCGATGATACTATACCTACATATATAGATGGTTATAGTTATAGAAGTATTGAAAAAACTGGTTTGGCCAGTAGAAAACCCGTTCCCGTAGAAATACCGGGATAAAAATATCCTATGTTACTGCCCGGATCTCAAACTATCTCCATACCAAACTTCATCCAAATCGGTCCACTCGTTGCGACGTGAAGGAAGGACAAACAAACAAACACGCTTTCACATTTTTAAAATTAGTATAAATCTATTGGTTCCTTGTGATGCGAAAAACTAATAGGTTGTACCTAATGGTAAAAAATAACAGCCAAGCTTATCTCACACTAAAACAATGTTTAAGCTTCATAGGTATTCAGAAGCAAAAAACATTGTTGAAATTAGATGAAAAAATGTTATGTAGATAATTCGTTTCTTATAGGATAAGAAATGGAAAAGGTTTTCAGCAAGTTAGTAATAGTACTAATATCAGCTTGCATTTAAAAGATACACAAAAAAATTAAATCATTAAAATTTGTTGTATGAACTTACTTACCTTATGACTATTTAATCATTGTAAACCATAGACTTTGTAGTCCTTCAGCTCACTTTAACATATTGTTCAACGTTAAGTAGCGTGCGGTAAGCCGCAAGTGTTTCGTCCGTTAGTAGCTAAGATACTGCAAACACACAGCGGGACCGTAATGACGGACCACTATGCAACAGGATTATGCAAAGATAGGCCTTTGGATGAGGTTCTTCGTTTTCTACCGTTGGTTTGTTACAGTAAAATCATATCACTAAGTCACTCAGAGGGCAATGGAGACGGCTATGCTCGGGGTTTCTCTGCGTGATAGAATCAGAAATGAGGATATCCGCAGTAGAACTAGGGTCACCGACATAGCCCGAAGAATTGCGTGCCTTAAGTGGCAGTGGGCGGGGCACATTGCTCGCAGGACTGATGGCCGATGGGGCCGGAAAGTTCTCGAGTGGCGTCTGCGAACCGGGGGACAATCTGTCGGTAGGCCTCCAACAAGATGGAGCGACGACCTCGTGAAGGTCGCGGGAAACCGGTGGAAGCAAGTAGTACAGGACCGGTCTGAGCGGCTAGCCTTGGGGGCGGCCTATCCAGCAGTGGACGTCCTTCGGCTGAAATGATGATGATGATGAAAATGATGATGATGAGTAACATATCTGTCTGTCTGTGTTTGGTATGGACATAGTTGGAGTCCCGGGAAAGGACATAGGCAACATTTTACTAATATACAGGACATATTAATCATACATTACTTAATAACTAGGTAAAATAAAATTACAACTAGCCGAAAGGGCTCCAGCTCAGCTCTATGGTGGGCGGGGCCTCAGCGCTGGTTTTCAGCTGGAGCCCGAAGATACAGATGGTGCCAACAAAACGCCGGAATGCTAAAATGAAAATTCCACGAGAACAAAGTCGCGGACAGAAGCTAGTTACCTATTCTATAAATGCCTGCGTACCTTGTGGTAATGCACCATATGTTGCAATTTAATCAAATACAAATGAGTCAAGTTAGGAACTAAGTAGGTAGTGCAGTTTGCTAATTTTAATTAACGACGACATTAGGTTATTTAATTAGGCTCAAATGACAAGTACCCTAATGTATTCATGTTTAGTAGAGGTTGTTATAATATAGTTGACTTTGTTTCTTCAACACACTAGAATTGTGAGTCACTATATATATATATAGGTATATTGTGTATATCAAGGGATAATATTGGAGACTAGCTTCTGCCCGCGACTTCGCCCGCGTAGAATTCGGTTATCGCGTTCCCGCGGGAACTACGCGTTCTTCCGTGAAAAGGACCCTATGTCCTTTCTCGGGACTTCAACTATCTTTATGCCAAATTTCATGTAAATCGGTCCAGCGGTTGAAGCGTGAAGAGGTAACAGACAGACAGACAGACAGACAGAGTTACTTTCGCATTTATAATATTACTAGCTTCTGCCCGCGACTTCGCCCGCGTGGAATTCGGTTATCACGTTCCCGCGGGAACTATGCGTTTTTCCGTGATGAAAGGTAGCCTACTCGTATGTCCTTTATCGGGACCCCAACTATCTCCATGCCAAATTTTATATCAATCGGTCCAGCGGTTGAAGCGTGAAGAGGCAACAGACAGACAGACAGACAGAGTTACTTTCGCATTTATAATATGCATTTATGGATAGTATGGATATATATAATATGGGTATACCTACCTACTATACCTCCGTTTATGAGGAGTTTAACTGTGCAACGTTAGCTGTGAATAACAAGGCCTTAGAAGGACCATGACAGTTTTTGCGAGACACGGAGTATGCTGCTCTCGACAGTTAGAAACAGTTAAGTACTGACAACAAGTTACCGAACGACAGCACCGTTGCTCACTTCCTTTTCTGTTTATGTTTTAGATGCATATTTCAGACGTAGCCTTTCATTGAAAATATAAATTGATAGATAAGTGGTAAGTACTACTCAATACACGATTTATTTATTTATTTATTTATTTATTCGGGCGTATATGTATAGATAACTAACGAACCGAACCTACCTACTAACTGTTAGAACTGGTCAGACTGTACCAAAGGGGGGTCGTTTTTGGGACTGTTTTTTTTTTCCTCTTCTTCTTTGATTTCACTATTTATTTGCTGGCCCCTATTCCTGGGCGGTTTGCCCTCCGGGCGTATATAGATAACTAACGAACCTACCTACCTAGTAACTGTAGTATTTGTAGAGTTTTTTTTTGTTAATGGAAACTTACTTTATTGTGGTGCAGTTTTAGAAATTCCGTAGTAAGATTATACAATTTAGAGTGCAAGTTAGTATGTTTGTTTTATAAATAATATATCCGATGTACAAACCACATGTTTGGTGTGAATTCGATAAAAAAGGTCATCTCGTTTTGGGTGTTTTTTTTTGTAGGACATGTTTAGTTAATCCATTGTTTTTTTTTTGCACAGCATTCATTTTTCTGGTATGCAATTCAAATTACGCAGTTGCATGTAATACGAGTTGCTTCGATTCATCGAAAGCTAACATCCGATGCCTAGCTATTGTAAGCAGGTATCTACGTACCTGCAGATACTTACATTATAAATAAGGCAATGATTTATAAATACCTAATTAGGCTGTACAAGTTATCGAGTAATAGTCAACCTACATTGCGCGTGACCCGACACGCACTTGGCCGGTAGGCAGGCAGCTACATATCTATAACTCGTAGCAGACTAACCCTAATAGCACCTTTGCCCTTTAATATAGGTAGGCACTTAATAGCACAATACTTCATCAGCATTTACCCGCACAAAAATTGCCTGCCTATCCTATATCAGAGACAATGTAATTACGTATTTTAAAAAAGCCGTGGTGGCCTAGTGGTTCGACTTACCGCCTCTTATGCCGAGGGTCGGGGGTTCGATTCCGGCTCGCACCTCTAAGTTTATTTAAGTAATTTTACTATGACCTTTTCGGTGAAGGAAAACATCGTGAGGAAACCTGCACGCATCTGCGAAGTAATTCAAAGATGCTACTACAGCCTAATATTTGCGTCCCACTGCTGGGCACAGGCCTCCACTCATTATGAGAGGGTTTGGGATATAGTCCCCACGCGGGCCCAGTGCGGATTGGGGACTTCACACACATCTTTGAATATTATTATGTATATGAGACTGTCAAACGCCTTACATTACGGCGTACCTACATCGCAAATATCCAGGGATCTTCAAATTTTCAGACTTCGCCTGCACAGCGCCATCTTGATGTAAGACATCATCATGGAGTTCGTATCCAGGCTACTTAGGCAGCGACATCTATTAACGCATTTAACACTCATTTCGGGTGTACACTGATTTGTTTGAAGGTTCTCATTCTAATTTTACGTTACTTCTTCTATCTATTCTATACTCATTCACTTTTTGATTCAGAGTATAAACAATCTGTGTACGTGAAGGGCAAACACATGTTTTCGACCAAAGCGCAAAATATGTACTTACCTATATACCTACCTACATAGGTACAGCAACCAGGAACTCAAATGACATACATACCTAGTTACCTAATAGACCAATAGTCGTTGTTTACATATTTTGACGCTTTGGCTGATGACATACTTTGCCCTTAATTGTACAAGACCCATCCAAATTCAGTTAGCCATGTCAGCGTGATTGAGAAACAAACAAACAAAATAACTTTCACACTTGGAATTTGAGTGAAGTAAAATGACACTATATGTCATACATATATGTACATAAAAATAGGTTCAGCCCGCGACTTCGCCCGCGTGGAATTCGTTTATCGCGCTCCCGCGGGAACTATGCGTTTTTTCGGGACAAAAAGTAGCCTATGTCATTTCCCGGGACCGCAACTATCTCCATGCCAAATTTCATCTCAATCGGTCCTGCGGTTGAAGCGTGAAGAGGTAACAGACAGACAGACAGAGTTACTTTCGCATTTATAATATTAGTATGGATTAGATTAGAATGTAAACCCTTTAACAGTTTAGAATGAGTTAGTGTAATTCATTCTTAAGTAAGTCCAAAGGGTTTTAAAAAATACCCTTTTTTTTCAAAAAAAATAACCGAACCAGTTCCCGTAGCCAGGTGAAAAAAAATCGGATACATTCTCAAAAATCAATGAAACTTTCCCTTTTCATGTTTTTCCTTTGACACCATCATCCATGACTCGTATCACACGTATCAATCCATATACTAAAAACTACTGAACCGATTTTGATGAAACTTTTGGTGTTCCCCGAGTTGGATTAAATGCAATCAAATAAAAAAGAACAGTCAAAGTGCGATCAAACATTCAAACAAAAGACATACTCGTAAGTAGGTCCATACACCTACCAATAATTCGCATACCTATTGGCTTGGGAGCCCAAAATAGATTAGCATATATGTGAAAGTCATGCGGTTGCAATAACATTACATAAATGTTTATGAATTTATGATCTCCTTTTTTGAAGTCGGTTTAAAAAAAGATTTCTATTCATTGACATCGCAAAACAGAACTTGTTCAATAATTTCACATCCGCCTGCATCGGTTCCATGGTGTAATGGTTAGCACTCTGGACTCTGAATCCAGCGATCCGAGTTCAAATCTCGGTGGAACCTGTCTTTTTGTATTATTTTTTTCCACATATTATTTGATTTTAAACTACCAAGCTCGTTAATCGGTTTCGTTTTCTATATAAGTACGTAATAACGAAAGAAAATTAAGAAAAATCTTTGAAATTTAATTTAAAGCAGTTTCCCTCCAGGGCCCAAAACTTTTTTCCACCCTGTAGGTATGTCAATAAATAAGTGCATTGTAGGTAAGTATGTAGATGATTTAATTAATCACAATCAACGATGATAAACAAAGAATTGGGTTTCATATTCCTGTGAATATTCCTAGACCATGTAAAATAAGATTGTTTTGCCTGCCTCGCTGCCGCACCAATCTCAGGAAACACGCCCCGGTATCAAGTATGTTTGATGTCTACCAGGATTATCACAGGCATATCGATCTTAATGCGACTACTTACCACTATATTAAAAAAAGAAATATTAAGTATTAACGAAATAATTAAAAGTTAAATACCCTGTTAAACATATTGTCTTTTAAAAATTAGTTAAAAAAAAAAGTTAAAAGTAATTAAAATATTGTTCAAAAAATTGTTAATAAGAAGTTAGATTTAGATTTAGTAAGTGATGTTTGATTCTTTCTTTTGGCACATGTGGTGACCTTCTGTAATTGATAAGACATTTAGATCTTAAGAATGCATGTAAAAACAAAACAGTGAAACAGTGTACTTATTGTTGAAGGTTCTAATAAATAAATAAATAAAGTTTACTAAGCTTATTTTAACAACAAAATTAATCGAATTACACAAATACTTACACAGAGCCAGAATTAACTGTTTTCTATTACCAATACGAGTAGGAAATTATGAACCCCAAATAAAGATGAAAAGAAGTTAAAATATTTTGATATACTTAAAGAAATTGGTTTCATGAAGGCGGGACCATGGCGGAAGTCGGAACATAGGTCGAAATGTACTAGGGGGGCAGGTTGGGTTGCTAGGCGATGTCTAACAACAACAAAGGATTCTAGGATTCATTTCTTGACTTTAATAAGTGACGGTGCTGTCATTCGGTCTTGTAGTTGATTAAAACCAACATGCATCTGAATAAGATAAAAATCTTGTTAATTGGACCTTCGGGTGTAAGTGAATACCTAATTTGTCACCCCTAAATATAAACATCTGCCTGTGAAGTATTAAGTACATATCAATCCATATACATATCAAATTAAACTTTGTTATTTACAGAGTGGAAAATCTTTAATAGCTAATCTTATATCGGAAGCCATCAATATCGAAGAAGCCAGTGCTCCACCTAAACCAACTCAAGGAGTACGAATACTTGAATTTGAACTATCCAACATAAACGTTAACGATAAGATTTACAACAATGATATAGAATTATGGGACTGCAGTGGAGATCACAGGTAAATACTATCAGAGACAATGTAATTATATGTATATAAGACAGTCTAACTCCTTCCATTACGGGGTACATCGGAAATAGCCAGAGAGCTTCAAATTTTCATACTTGCCTGCACAGAACCATCAAGATTTAGCTCATGGAGCTCAAATTTGTATCCAGGCTACCTAGGCAGCGACATTTACTATCGATTATCGCATTTAACACTTATTTCGGGCGTACGGTGATTTGTTTGAAGGTTGTCATTCTAAGTTTACCTTACTTCTTCTGTGGTACTATACACGAGATTATCCTCTATTATTATTTGCAAGCCGTAATTAAGTACTTATAGCGTTGAATAAAACTTGAAACGAATACCTAATCATTATCATTGTGAACAAATGGTACCTATACATTCGACATTCACATACGATAGATGAACGCTATCTTCAATTAACGCCGCCTCTCGGCACGCAAAGAAAACTATCACTCATCCAGAGCGTTGCATACTACCAGTACTATGGCACTCATGATATTCTATACTAGCTATTGTAAACGATCTCTAATCTACTATGCATCTATGCTTTGCCAAAAAGCTCTCACCTTGATTACTAGCGACACCTAGCGGGCTCGAATGGTGACTCGCAATTGACTACGCAGTTCCTGGCCTGGGCACATCCCTGATTTGAAATGAACCAAATCCTAATTTCAGATTCGAATCCTGCTGGCCTGCGCTGCGTGTGGGAGTACAAGGAGTGATACTCGTATGCTCTCCAAGTACTGCACATGCAGCGACTAGAGAAATGGAACTTCTTTACAACTACTTTGTGTCACAGCCTAAACTGTCTTCTAAACAATGCGTTCTCTTTTATAATTGCACAGATGAGCAAGATGATTTAGAATCATTAAATCTTTGTAAGTTTTCATTTTCTCGTAATAATTATACTTACATTATCACCTGAACCTTAAAACTTCTTTTTTTGCAGCTTCCACTTTCACGAAGGTATCTCAAGTTGCAATAAACCTGAAGAGCGGAGGTAATCGATTGAAAATTGACTTTTCCAACTTTGTAGTTTCTATTTTGCAAACAATAAATAAAGCCAATTAACATGCTGACCCGTAATTCCCGTTATAATTTGTTTGTTTTATTTGAGTCCCCACTTAGGAAAATGAGGATATTACTAGAATCCCTTTTTTTAGTAGGTACCTGATCAAATTGTTGTGATCTATCTCTAATACTTGACCATATCGTTAGAAGTTAACGCCTCCGAAGATGATCTTTGTAACCATATATTGCACAATGAAATCTCGACGACTTTTGTGATTCCACTGAAAATCATCCATTCATTATCATACATAATTCATAAATTACAGTTTAAAACACTGGAATAAACATAGCACCTTCATAACATACCTACTTAGTAGGTAGGTATCGTATTTTGTGACATAACCTACATCTAAAAACAAGGTAACAAAAGGAACGCATTCTGAAATATAAACAATTTATTTTGAGTAGGCTCATTCTTTCCCATTACTATACTAGTTTACAAAATAAGCCATAGTTGTTTAACGAGGCTTGAATATATAGCAGGTAATTTAAACGTAGTTGTTATTGCTTTCTTTTTGTATCCGTATAATGTCGTCTTTAGATACACGATAACTACGACAGACAGACATAAAATGGCAAAGTCTTGTTGCTACAATTAAGATTTGTCACCGAATTGAAATACAAATTATGGATCTACCACGATCAGGAAAAAGTCGTAACATTTTATGATATTGTATATCGTGATTTTTGACTTCATTTAATAATTCACTCAAATCAGAACCGAAATATCCCACACAGCACTCAGTCTTAAAAATTTGGCTCTTATGCAATGAGTACTTGCTATATTGAGAAACCCTATTCTAATTATTTTGTTAGGACATAATTTACGACAATAACATTAAGTTTCCTAATTTCTAGCTACCGTACAAGTAATAAAATATTTACACTTCCTCTAAAACTTAACCGAACTACCTATGCCTGCGATCATAAAAATATAAAAATAACTATACAATAAGTCTGTCAGTATAATCACCTTAATCACAATTGGTTTTTCGCGGAAGGGTGGGTTTCTTAAATAATTTAAACACTTCATACTTCTACTGTTGACAACAGTTGCCGGACCTAATGTTTCCAACTACCTCGATCGTTGAAGTTTTTCCGATCTCGATGTCCACGCCCTCCACGGTTCCACCTTTCGTTACTTCGGCCCCGGTGGCCACCTCTATTAGGGAACCTCTGGTAGTTTTGGTCTCCGTCATAATTGTTTCCTGGTCCCGGTCCATTGAAGCCCATATTTCCGAAATTGTTGTTAAAATTATGTGGAATATTTGGTGCAATTCCTAAGAGGCCAGGAGCAGGCCCAGGTCCTCCTCTAGGATCAGAAAACGGTTGACTGAAATTTTGCATGTGACCTACGTTCATATTGTTCATTCCACTGCCCAAATTTATTGGTGCAATGTTCATTAAATTTATATTATTCGGGTCCAAGCCTCCTCCGGGTATACTGTTCATACCATACGGGTTTGCATTTTGACTATAATTTAAAGGAGTCTTAAGTAATGCTTCCTTTGGTTTAGGTAAATATGAAAACTCGGCATTTTCACCCAAAGATACTCCCAAATTATTAAAAATATTACATAGTATAGTATTATTTTGTACAGCGGTGAGTTCAAAGGATTTACCGCTTGACTTATCTTGTTGGTATTGCTTAATCATTTGGATAAGCGGTGCCAAGTGTTGATTAACGAATATTTTTTGGGTAGAGCTCATTTCTTTGTACCAATTGGAATTCTGCAGTATAGTTTGTATATCAAGAGCGTTAGATTTTTGATCTGCAACTACGCTTTCAACAGTTTCTTTAGGTTTTCTTCGTGGATCTATTCTTGGCCCTGTAGAAGCAGGGGTCGCTTTTGTAGACTTTTCACTATCACTATTCGATTCATCTAAGGAGAGACGAAATACTTTTCTTAATCTAGGGTCCAACAAAGCCTGTGATTTAGCGGTACTGTTTCGAATATCAGTATAATCTGGTCTAGGTATGTCGATGGGTATTAGTTTAAATGGTATATGGGGATGACTATTGATGGAACCATCTATTTCAGACGCAGGAGTATAATTAGGAATGGCCTTAAAAGGTAATCCCAGGCGAAAATCAATATCTCCGCTAGTTCCTTGTCGTAAATCTGTATCCCCAAAAGCAGGCAAGTTATAGTCAGTTTGCCGCAAATCAACGTCTGATCTCCGCCGCCCGTCAGTAGGTTCACCATCGACACACTCATAAATCGATACACGAGGTTTCTTTTTTACCTTAGAATCATTTAATTTATCAGGGGATCGACGAGATCGAGGATCCCTAGATTTCGGAGAGCCAATTACGTCGATATTAGTTTCCACTTTATTTTCTTGTAAGTTATTTCTCATGGTATTTAGTAATTTTGTAACGTCTTCACTAATATCAATCTTAGAAAGATCTCCGATTTTGCTTAAAACGGCTGAAGGTTCTATAACACAGGGCGCAGGAGCTTGAGGTGATAGGGAAGGTCGAGGTGATGATGCAGGTGACTTCTTTTTAGGGCATTTTTCCTCATCGCTGGAGTACCATTTTTCATCAATTAATAAATTGTTATCCTCGTCATCTGTGGTAGAACGTCGATGTCTCTTTTCAGGATATTTGAATAATGGTTCGGGCTGAAGAAATCGAATATCTACGTCACATTCTTTAGACAGCGAATTTTCTTCAAAAGATGTAGTGACATTTCTTGTGCCTTCGTCTGAAAAGGGCAGCACTCTGTGATCGACATCTTTTGTCTCATTCGTTAAGACAGACTTTTCGTTATCAAATGTTTCATTAGAGATGTCCACATTTTCTTTGTCTTTAGTGGCAAATTTTAAGGCATCTTTTGTATACTGATCTATATCAATCATATCCTTGTTGGGTCTCAAATCAGATTTAATCTCCGTTTTATTAAGACTGTCGTCACCTCCTGACATGGTTCCCGATGATTGAAAACGCATATCAACGTCTTTTCCAGGAAGATCGGGCACAGGTAACTTTTTCAAAGTAGGAGCAACAGGTGGAACCCTTAAATCTAGATCTTTGTTACTTGATACAGCTCCCAGAAATGGTTGGGATTGTTGTTGTTCAGTGGTCGAATTTATAAGTCCTAATTTTTGAATACTCATCGTATTTAACTGGATTTCTGTTATTTGTTTTATTGAAATTCCAATACTATTCAACTGAATTACAGTTAATTGTCCCAACTGATCCAAATTATCTATTCCCATTTTAGTGAGATCGGAAATTTGCCTAGGTGTTAAAACTCCAGTCAAGTTTTTAATACTAAGCACATTCGTGCCTGCGTTGCAAGAATTACTATTTGGCGAAACGTTTAGATTGAAATTTTGGTTTGGATTATCATTTTGCCATCTTGATTGTCTCACTTTAGGTGAAACTTTGTTCTGTCTTTCATTTGATAGATGAAGTTGAGAAGAGTCTGGTGCATTTTGAGGATTCGGTACGTTTATTTCAAATAAAGAGGGTATATTTTTTTCCAGGCCATCACTATTTTCTGCGAATTGTTGCATAAGTTTTGCCTGAGTTGTTTGCATCATCTTAAGAGCGCCCTCCCTATTCAGTCTTGGAAAATCTCCCAATATTTCTTTAGGTGCAGACTCGATGTGTTTCAGAAGTATATTCTTGAGATTTTCAGTCAGTGGTTTACCGTGTGCGAATTTACAATCATCTTTGTAAATACATGGAAGACCGGTATGATAATACTTGCAAGGGAAATCAGCGTGCATGTAAAGGCATTTGTCTCTTTTAGCGCAACAGTCCATTAGATAAAATTTACATAATTCCATTTTACGAGGAGGTAGCGCATCGTGTGAAAATATACAATCATCACCTTTGTGACATTTACCTTGCATAAAATATACACAAACTCCATCAGGATCTTGTAATGGATGAGCACCTCTTCGTCTATCGTTTTTGTTAGCTTTGTTTCGGTCTCGCTGAGGCGGCCTTCGCCTTTGTTGGAGCTGATGTCCTCGAGTTTCTTCATGACTACTATCAGAAGCATAGGACTCTCTATCATCATCTGCATAAGCACCCACGGGGGATTGTCTCTGCACGGGAGAAGCTCCACGAATACACATCATTTCGCTTTCATCCATTTCATCAGTATATTCCTGTTTCTTACGTTTCTTAGCTGGCCCATCTTTACCCTCGTACTTTTTTCGTTTCTTGTGTTTTTTTCTTTCGTCGACCTCTTCTTCAATATTAAATTCCTCTTCTTCATTTTTGTTCATTGCTTTTCTAATTGCTTTTTCAATATTACCCGCAAAATCTTCTTCCATCGAAGTAACATGTTTACGGTTTTTCTTATTTTTATCTTTGAATTTTTGATCACCTTTATGAGATTTAGACTTCTTTTTCTTACCTTGTTTTGGATAGTACATATTTTGTTGTTCCATTTTATCTTCCATCATTTTTTCATCATTCAGTTCATGGTTATCTTCATTTTTCCTTTCATTTGCAACTTCATTAATGTTTTCTCCGTCGCTCTCAATTTCTCCGTCTTCTAAGTCTTCTATTTCAGCCGCGGACTCCATCTTTTTTATGGTATCACTGAAATGGAGAATAAATAGACATGTGAAAAAAAAAGTTATACTTCACATCGAATTTTATAGGAACCAATTTAAGCCAGGGTCACACCGAAAGCGTCTGCGGCGCATCTGCGGCTCGCCTGCATCTGTATAGCCTATATTACTTCTCGTAAGCACAGCTCGCAAGCAGTGTGACAGGTCTTACGAGAACTTATGCTATACAGATGCAGGCGAGCCGCAGACGTGCCCCAGACGCATTCTATGTGACCGGGGCTATGCTTATAAGATCATAATATGATTTGAATATTATGTGGTTTGTTTACGTACGAATGGTGTTCACTGAGTAGGTACAATAGATACGATAAGGGTAACTGAAGGAGAAATGTGAGCCTACCTAATCAAATGAAGTGGCAAAATTAACAATAGGTACTACTGAAATAACACTTAAGTATAACGCGAATATTAGAATGTTTTTTTAATTGCAATTTTGGTCTACAATTTTTGCCTACCAACAAGTTTTCCTATTATAGCAATATGACAAATTTGAAAAAAAAACTAAGTGAATCCGGTATTAAATATCGGCAGTTGTTATCAATAATTATCTTACTCGGCTACTTACTTGAAAAGTACAGCGTATTATTAAAATTGGAAAGTTAAAAATAAAATTAACAAGGCCTTAAACTCCCTAGGTACCTACCTAGGGAGTTTAAGGCCTTGTTAATTTTATTCAAGACAAGACATACTAAGATGCTCTGGAAGACCTTAACTATATTTGTATTTTCGACCTAACATTTAAGAAATTCTGATTTTCTCACATTATAGGTATTATCCTTGCACGTCATTGTTTCGTCAATATATTCTTTTTGTTTTTAATCTAGCTAATGATTTTTTTGACAAAGATACAATACGTATATATATATATTAATAATACCAAATGAACGACCTATATTGAATATTAGAAAAGAAGTCATCGTCACTCATTCATTGATTTCCTATAATAACAAGTAACGACATGGCTACCTCAGCCGCCATATTTGTGTATAACCCTGCTAAATTAAAGAGTTCATTGTGTGTAAAATGGGAATATTGATTTAGAATGTAACAAATGGTGAATTTATGATACCAATTTTACATTTTATAATTATACATAAACAGAATTTTAGTATTTTATTAGTGTCGCACAAATATTCACTAGGTACTGCAATAATCATGTTACCTTGAAACAAATGACTGGTGTTGATTACTTTGTTTTATCTCAATATGAATATTCAGATAATAGAACAGGAAAGCTGATGTTAATAAAGAACTTTCACGTTTGGATTTTTTCTGTCCTGTCAAATACTATACCTAATATTCGCCGAGACAATTAGCATTAGGAATAGATCTCCCAAAATTCACTTAATTAGTAGTTGCGCAGTAAGATAACATTGAAAGGCAGAAGTCAGTTAAGAACTGTTCATGACCACTTCTTTCAAGTAAATTGGTACATTAGAGCTGGGTAAAGCAAGCAGTGGGCGGCCGTTCACATTTCACAATGTCTTGCTTTGCGCCGCGCTCTCACGATGAGTGAATGACGCCAGCCTTCTAGAACAACGAACATCTGTGTTGTTCCGTATTCGAGGTCACGTTGCGTATCATACGCTCACTCACACTAAGCCACAAGGCATTCTACTGGCGTACAGCTTTCTACCTACTCTAGCACTGCGAGATACTTTACCTACCATCCTAACTCGATCGTATTATAATCTACTAAGTACCTAAACATAATAACCTCAATCAATTGAATCTTTCTAAGTCCGCCATTTAACATTGAAATTATAACAAACCTACCTGAAAATAAGTAGGCATATCTGTAAAACAGAAAGATTTAATTGATTGAAATTTATTTGGAAGATAACGTTAACAGAGCGGAATACCTATGTGAGAATGCCAACACCAGTAAAGCAAAATTATTAATAAAGTACCAATTTTATACACCTGCCATTGCTCTCAAATTAGTGAATTAATAACTGAGAAAAAAACTATGTAGGCATAAATTAAATTTTTAAACTGCATGCAGACAAAACAAAGGATATTACAGACTTACAAACCTACAAATGGTCATGTTACGTAGGAACTACGCTATTTACGACCTTTGTCCGCCATTTTGACGAATCGGTGAAATACGTAGTTCATAATTTTCAACTTTACAATGTCAATACATATTTTAGATATAAATCACAGTTGGTAGTTAATAAAATTTGTGTGTAAAAATGTTGCACGTGTATATGGCAAAATCTTTAGTTGCAATGCAAAAGCACTATGTATAAATAGGGACACGCATTCATAATGGAATGGCCTAAGGAGGTAAATAATATTAGTAAGTGTTACCAATCTTACATTAATGAACGATTCACTATGTGCGACTACTATACGCCATGTAAAATGGAATTATTTCATAGCATTGCTGCATAAAGACGTAACAATCGAGTACGCAAATATGATTTCGGACGGCGACTGCAGCGGACCAGGAATGCGGTGTGGCTTTTATTTGGTTCCAATTAATGTCACGTTTCCGATAGTGGCGCTGTCTGTTATGAACAGGGAAACCTATCGCATCCGTCATCGTTTATTGATTTGAGAAATGTAAACATTTTTCACAGTTAATAACCATTGAAAAGAGAAGGAGAATTATTCATTAAATTTATCATTCAAATGAAAATTTACTATAAATTGTGACATTATTTAATATATACACAAACAGTAGCTATTTGACTTCAAAATGCTTATGATATATATTTTATTGCCAGTATCAAAATATATGAGGTACTAAATCCCTTCCTTTCGCCTAATATTTGTTTATATCCATAAACTGTTAAAGTTATAATATACTTCTCAAATTATACATTAAAAATAATTAAAATATAAATTATTGTTATTTTGAATTCAGTTAAATATATTTCTATCTTTTTTTAATTTCAAAACTGAACGATGAAATGTCAATTTTATCAATTCAGTGTGATAATGAATTTTTGTCATAGTTTCAAATGCAAAATTTGTTTAATCATTTTATCAATTTAAGTGGAGCTTATATGCTTAGCCTAGTGTCCGTGGATCATAATATTGAATGTGGTACAGAAATGAAAAAAATACTTGTGTAACTTTTCGAACTCATCCACTTTTTTAATTACTTATTACCGTCTTCGAAATTTAACCATGTCGGAGCCAAGTAATCCATTTGCTGGTTTATTAGGAGTCTCGGAAACAACGGCATCGAATAATACAAACTATGTTGATGCTAATCCACCGCTGCAAGTGAAGAAATCACAAGAGGAACAAGATGTTGAAATAATTAACAACATTGTGGAAAATGTGTTTCACTTTACCATCAATGCCAGTGCATTTGATGGCAACAAGGCCTCAGATGGCCAATTGGTTTATTTAGAAGAACTTGCAAGTGCCATGAAACCTCGAATCCATATAGATTTGGAAGCTTTAGAACAAGCACTGTTTGAAAGGTTACTCCTTCCTGATGTTGAAAACACTGTGATACCAAAGCCAAGTAAAGTATTTAAAGAGCATGTCGTTGAAAAACAGGTGTTCTCTTACTTATTCAATTCAATTCAAAATCTCCAAAGCTATGAACAGAACACTTCAAGTGTCGTACAAACTGGACTTCAGAAAATGAGAGAACTTATTTTTAGAAATGCTGTGACAGCTCTCAAACAACCAGCTCTTTTTGAAGGCCAAGACTTTGCTTCTCAACTTGTGGATCTGCTGCGACATGTTGATCCACAAAGTCATGCATTTTTTATTGACATCGTAAAATCCTTTGTGTCTGATGGTGAGCATTTATTTTATACCTTATTTAAATTCTTGTTACATATTCCCCAAACAAAGAAAATTGACAATAAAATCTTGACCCTTCATCTGTGGCTATAAAAAAAGTATGAATTCGCGTCTCCACAGATCGCTGCAGTACAAAAAAAAGAACATGAAAAAAATGCAAAAAGCTTTACAAAATTTTGGTCAGGATCCTTATCAAATCCAGATGAAGGGTTAAGTGAAAACATTCAGTTCACTAATGGGCCACAAAGCATTTAAAACCAAGTCATGGTTCTACCAGCACTTCTAACCTTGAGCTGATTTGAGCAAAAAACTCATCAACAGATCACCTTTTTTTATATTTCAACATGGATGTGATGTTGTGTGTGGCAGATCTATACATTTTATATTGCGGGCATGCGTTTGGAATTAATTCTGTGACGGAATTCTGTTGTGGGATTCCGTAACGGAATTCCAACTGTATGTGGCGGGCCTTATTCAGCTAATACTTTCCATGTTTGTTATTATAGGAGAAGATGGAATGCAAGAACAGCTGCGAGATGCAATGGTTCCAGTTTTACAGAAAATCCACACTGACGTTAACAAATCAAATCTTATCAACTTGCCTATATACGTCCTTCCCTCCATACATATGTTTGCCAGTAAGTATTAGCTACATTTTTTTTTATATGAGATGATAGTAAATAGATCATTGTGCCTTACTATTTATACCTACATGAATTATAATTTTTAACTGCTATAGTCTTTTTCACGACAGATGAACTGAGCGAATTTTGAATAGAGAAAGTCTTTATTAATTTCAATTATTTAAAAATTACAGGTAATCCTAATTTGGCCCAAATATTGATGGAGACATGTGAACCTAAGAATGAAACAATAGGGAGGTTCTACCAAGACTCGGTTATAGGTGCTCTTCTAAGCCTCTCGGCTCTGCCCAGGACCACATCTTCATTTCATGAATTTTTCGATAACCCAATGGATCAGGTACATGTATTTTTAATTAATAAATAAGTACTTATATTAGATGCCTATGGAGCAAACTTTATAAAAGTGAACAAAACATTCATCTATTCCATATTTCTCTTACAGTCTGCCATTTCATTGATGGAGTCATCAATATCAAATGCATCGTCACACCTCACCAGCAATCTGCATAAAGTATTCTTGACATTACTAAAAGGCGGTCCTCAGATGCGGAACCGTTTATTAACATGGATTGGTAAATGTTTGAAAACAAATGTTGCTAAGGGCAAGCTGTGGAACGTTCAGGTAAAATATAAATCAATGTCTATTTAGTGTTTTGGTTTTGCTAATCTAGGCTTTTTACCCTGAACATGAGGTAATACATATGCTAAGCTCAATATTAGTGAAAATAAAATGCATGTAATTTACAATTTCAGGCTGGTGAAGTGAGTGCAGGAACATTGAATTGTGTATCAGATGGCTTCATGTTGAATCTGGGCGCTGTACTTTTACAACTCTGCCAGCCGTTCTGCACAACTGCTGACGACCCCAAGTCACTTAAAATTGACCCCACATATGGCGCAGTACCTGTAAGTTATAATTAACAGTAAAAGCCATATAGAACTCAAATAAGATAGAACTCGAAAGTGTACCTGCCTCGCATGCTAAAGTTGACTCTTAAACCCTCGTATACTACTACTACAGCCTATTTGCGTCCCACTGCTGGGCACAGGCCTCCCCCTCATCATTAGAGGGTTTGGGCTATAGTCCCCACGCGGGTCCAGTGCGGATTGGGGACTTCACACACATCTTTGAATTACTTTTCAGATGCGTGCAGGTTTCCTCACGATGTTTTCCTTCACCCAAAAGCTCATGGTAAATTCAAATTGAATTTCGCACGTAAGTACCTTAGAGGTGCCGAACAAAGGAATCGAACCCCCGACCCTCGGCATGAGAGGCGGTAGGTCAAACCACTAGGCCACCACGGCTTTTCCTACTCGTATGCGGTGGCGTAATTGAAATTTGTCTCCTTAGTGCAACATTTGACGTAAGTGAGACTATTTTCTTAGCACGGATCCATGTCCGTGCATACGAAAGGTGAAGCCCCAGTTCTCTCGACTAACCGCAGTTCGTTTCCGACCGTTTTCCGCGAGCAACGTCACATTGCAAGCACCAAATGCCAGTATTTGACATGGCGTTCAAAAGGTTAACGAACCTTTGATGATTATATCTTGACCCATGACTACATTCGATTTATATTTCAGCCAGAAGAATGTGCTGCGAAATCGGTACATCTAGACTGCTTGCACAGTGAAACTAGCCTTCTGCCGTCAAGGGAAGATGAAAATGGTCAACCTCTCAAACGACCTACTGCGGAAACATACAACTTTGTTACGGAATGTTTCTTTATGACACAAAAATGCATTGACTTGGGTAAGTTATTTAAAGGCATGCGGTGGACACACAGCCGTAGTAAATGTATGTATCGGCATCGCGAAATCGGCGCCGTCATCGTGATCTCGTTGTCGGTAACGTCCCGATGACGGTGGCGGTGGGCAAACGGCCTTATTCTGTCATGAATATTTGTAGATACCATGTCTATTTGTATCCAAGCCCTATAGTGATATATCCACTCAGCAGCAGAAGTAGCTAAGCAATAAAATAGGTAGGTAGAGTCTAGGAAATCCATAAGCATGTCTTGGCCTTTATATTTATGGTTTTTGTGGGCCAACGAAAAGGCGCTTCGTCTGATGTTAAGCAAGCAATCAGCGCCGCCCGTAAACACCGGCATCTTCAACGAGATAACTAGTAGCCGACATTTAAGGCCCGCCACATACAGTCGTAATTCCGTAACGGAATTCCGAACGCATGCCCGCCATACAATGCAATACAATATATAGGGGATTTGGAGAAACGGTAATAGCGTGGTTGGGGGGTTATCATTTTGAGCTATCTTCAACTGCTTCGCTATATTGTACCGTATTAAACACATACATCACGGTTTTCAGGTGTGCGAGTCTGCGCTGAGAAGTTATACCGTTGCGGGCAGGACTTGGGGCGCGCGCAGCGGGCGATGGCCGACGTTGGGGGCGCATCCCATCACCTCTTGGAACCCATGCGGCAGAGGACCCATCACCTTATGACCAAGTATGGGATCAAGTCGTCATCTGCAAAAACTTAGTCGCTGAGTTTCAATGCTTAATTTACACAATTATTTTATCGCACGCACGGCATTGAGAATTAACAGATTTCTCAAGCCACTCAAACGGCTATTTGCTATTGAATAATGAAACATAATCATTTCGATTTATTACCTAGTACATATTTATTTTTCCTCAAGACCTGTTCACTTATATTCTTATCATTATACTTGAGTGGGGAAAACTTTCACTGCCTGCGCCCATTGAAATGAAAAAGATCCTCAAGATTCTGGAGTGCAAATTTTCTGCCTTGCCTGTCTTATCTGGCTGTTTGTTCCATTTATCCATAACAAAAACAAACAATGGTCTACTTTTAGTTGGATCAATGAGCTAATCGATGCACTGATAGACAAACGAAAAATCGCACCATCTTCACTTCTTCGTAGGTATGTCGAGGATACCCTAATCCAATTTTCTTACAAATTTCCCACCAGATTCGTGAGTCTCCGCTGCGCTCTGCTAGAAAACGAGATGCTCACGAATCTGAACCGGTTACAAGCGATGACGTGCACTTGGCTGGTGCAAGTGGCCATTAGGACTGATTCGGAGCAACCGCTGGCGTGCTACGCGCCCGCGCAAATCGTGCCACTGACGATGCCCATCACTACGCGGCCTCCGGACACGCTGAGGTTCGTACCAAGAGGGCATGGGGACTATTACCCACAAAGCGCTAGTTAGTATAAAGGATTTTTCACTCCTATTCGCAAAGGATTATTTTGTTGCCCGCTGAAATCTTCGCATCTCTGGATTCAATCAGTCACCCGTGATAAAATATGTATACCATTTTGATCCCTAGTTAAGTCAAAGTCAAAGTACATTTATTTGCATAAACATAGGTATTAAGGTGTTCACAATACTATGAAGGTATCACTATGTTTTGCCGTCAGGCATACAAATATTCAAGAAATATTTATTATGCATGCAATACATACTAAAAATTGTCAGTTAAAACTCTTGCAGGGAATAAGGGTAAGTTGATTCATGCATATTTGACGGACTCCTGGTCGTTAAATATGGCCGCCGAGCTGTCATTCCATACAGAAACGTCATTTTATCCCATAGTAAAATATTTAACGTTAATGATAACTTTAACGGGCGGTTTGAATCAACTCACTCTAATAGGCTTTCTGAGATAGGAAATTATACAGTGATCTCTTAAAATGCATGTAATTGTGTTTCGCTAAAATGTGTTCAGGCAATTTATTGTATATCTTTGGCGCCATTCCAAAAATACTCTGCAAGTAAGGCTGTCTTGTCTGGCCTTACATTTATTTTGTTTTGATGCCGCAGACTTCTAAAGCATGGGAATCGACTGATATTTGATCTGACATATACAATATACTAATTTATTTCACTATTGGCGCGACTATAACCAAATCTCCTTGTTTATCCAGTGTTGTACTAAGTCTGGGTTGCATAAAGAAAGTTGACGGACTCATCATATTTGAATATGGACGCCGAGTTGTCATTCCATATAGAAACGTTATTCCTAGTAAATTATTTTTCCATAGTGAAAATGTCAACGACCATATCTTACGACTTTTTTGATGCAACCACCCAGGCTAATAAAATAATAACAATAAATATTTCGCAGATGCGTGCCTGAGTTCGTGTTAGAAAACATAGTGGTGCTGATCACCATGGCGCGGCGCACCGTCGGCGCCATCACGGAGGAGGCCGACATCGCGGGGCTGCTGCGGCCCGCGCTCACCCTCGTGCTCGCCTTCATGGGCGACTCCGGCCGGACCTACAACCCGCACCTGAGGTACCTCGCGCCGCGGCGGACATAGCGGACTGAGCACCATGGCGCGCCACCGTCGGCGCCATCACGGAGGAGGCCGACATCGCGGGGCTGCTGCGGCCCGCGCTCACCCTCGTGCTCGCCTTCATGGGCGACTCCGGCCGGACCTACAACCCGCACCTGAGGTACCTCGCGCCGCGGCGGACATAGCGGACTGAGCACCATGGCGCGCCACCGTCGGCGCCATCACGGAGGAGGCCGACATCGCGGGGCTGCTGCGGCCCGCGCTCACCCTCGTGCTCGCCTTCATGGGCGACTCCGGCCGGACCTACAACCCGCACCTGAGGTACCTCGCGCCGCGGCGGACATAGCGGACTGAGCACCATGGCGCGCCCACCGTCGGCGCCATCACGGAGGAGGCCGACATCGCGGGGCTGCTGCGGCCCGCGCTCACCCTCGTGCTCGCCTTCATGGGCGACTCCGGCCGGACCTACAACCCGCACCTGAGGTACCTCGCGCCGCGGCGGACATAGCGGACTGAGCACCATGGCGCGCCACCGTCGGCGCCATCACGGAGGAGGCCGACATCGCGGGGCTGCTGCGGCCCGCGCTCACCCTCGTGCTCGCCTTCATGGGCGACTCCGGCCGGACCTACAACCCGCACCTGAGGTACCTCGCGCCGCGGCGGACATAGCGGACTGAGCACCATGGCGCGCCACCGTCGGCGCCATCACGGAGGAGGCCGACATCGCGGGGCTGCTGCGGCCCGCGCTCACCCTCGTGCTCGCCTTCATGGGCGACTCCGGCCGGACCTACAACCCGCACCTGAGGTACCTCGCGCCGCGGCGGACATAGCGGACTGAGCACCATGGCGCGCCCACCGTCGGCGCCATCACGGAGGAGGCCGACATCGCGGGGCTGCTGCGGCCCGCGCTCACCCTCGTGCTCGCCTTCATGGGCGACTCCGGCCGGACCTACAACCCGCACCTGAGGTACCTCGCGCCGCGGCGGACATAGCGGACTGAGCACCATGGCGCGCCCACCGTCGGCGCCATCACGGAGGAGGCCGACATCGCGGGGCTGCTGCGGCCCGCGCTCACCCTCGTGCTCGCCTTCATGGGCGACTCCGGCCGGACCTACAACCCGCACCTGAGGTACCTCGCGCCGCGGCGGACATAGCGGACTGAGCACCATGGCGCGCCCTCCGTCGGCGCCATCACGGAAGAGGCCGACATCTAGGGATAGTGCATTTAATAAGCCAAGTAGATGGAGATTCACTGGGTGACAAAATGTCCCACGACTGTATCAAAAATGCGTCAAAAATTGAGCGACGAGTATCAACACTCGTCTTCAAAGTCGCTTTGTGTCGAGTATGATGATTTGAATATTGGTAACTGGCGTGTCACAAACTATCGACTAGCATCTCTTGCTAAACATAAAAAATAATGTGTTCCATAGATATTAAGATTAGCATTCTGGTGAAAATAGTTGGGAAAAGTGGTGTTCTTGAGCTTACTCAAGAACACCCCTTAAGAGGTCAATTGCAAACATTGACTATTCTCTGCCGCAGTGGAGATGATTATGATCATGATGTAACCGTTTCAGGGCTCGCCTAGCGGAATGCCTGGAGGCGATGCTGCCAAACCATCCTGACGACCAACAGCCTCTCAGCAGTCTGGCGTCGTTCTACCGTGAACAGCTGTTCAAAGAGCACCCGCATAGGCTACAAGTGAGAATATTTCCGTTTCTCTTGTGAAAAAGATATCAAATGCTGCTTGCTTGCTTTTACGTGTTTTAAGTCCAACATGAAACTATAACGTACCATCTTGAATTGCTGTTCCAACCGATCAATATAAATCAGTATGTACCCAAACCTAACAAGAAGAAATCTTTAAATAGGGAAATAATTACTCGATACCTTTTATTTGGCCATTCCTTATGACTTTTGAGCACACTGGAGCTAATTGAGCTTTTCGGTGAAGCATCTGCGAAGTAAATTCAAGGATTGTGTGTGATTTCCCCAATCCGCACTGGGCTCCCGTGGGGACTACCTAATGTTTCTGTTGTGGTGATATACCTACTGATTACTTGATACAGTCATGATGACCGTTAATAAACTTTTCTCAAACATGCAATGAAATGTTGATATTATGTTATTCTTATTAGCCTGGGAAGTATCACGTTTCAGGCGCGGCTAGACAATTGGTCTATAATGAGATTTCATACAAACGTTGCAGGCTAAGGCCGGCAACTCACTTTTTTTAATTTCCATTTCATATATTTGTGACACAGCATCTTGGCATTCCGCCATTTAAAAAAAGTACAAGCAATATTTATACTATGGTTCGCTATGACATTCTGCCAATATAGCTATAAAATTTTTATTTATTTATTTCATTGTATGTTTGAGAAAAGCACTATACATACATCGGCGGGGAACGGAAGTTGTCGGCCTCGTTACTATCCTATATATAATATATAATACTCGGCCTGCAACATCCTCCTTCCCGGCCTCTGTAGTAATGTACTATCACTCCCTTTTGTCGCTACAGACGGCATAAATGACGGCCAAGTCTACAGCGGAAACAAGTCTTGGTAATTCTCGTAGAGGTCAAATTGGATTTTCATTTCGCGTGGCGGTTATAGGACTTTCAGTCTGCTATCTGACTCATCATAATAATACATTTTGATGCAAGTGCGAAAAGATTGTCATTTTATCACGAGAAAATTTCGCACATGTATTAAACGATTTTTTTTGAACACTACCTATAGTTCGTAAAAAACAACTTTAGGCACGCTCAGTAGCTGTCAAAAAACAAAAAGCGCTCGTTCGGAAATGACAAACTTTTGGCACGTTAAACAGTTATCGAAATGTTTACTTTTTGAGCAACTGTATTTAAAAAAAGTTTACATTACAACTTGAAAATTGTGTAATTCTCATCCAAAAACCCCAGTTGGTGCCGTGTCTCCTGGACGTGTTCGTCGGCATCGAGATGACCGGCCAGAGCGTGGCGTTCGAACAGAAGTTCAACTACCGCCGCCCCATGTACCTCGTCATGGACTTTCTGTGGACGATGGACGAGCACCGAGAGGTTTTCACGTATGTAGAATTTTTTTTTAAGAAGAAAGACATTTATTCGTTTGCTACTTAATCATTTTGTATTTAAAAGAAGGGAGTGCAAAATTGGATAAATGCTTAATCTACGTCAATTTTGCGTTACACATAGTTAAATTTTTTTGTTGCACCTGTCACCGCGATTTAATCTATGTTGGCCAAGCTATACGATGATCAGTTATTATGAGCTAAAGATGTACATCTCGAATTGTTTGACTTTCCATTGTATTTCCACTACCTTTACCCTTTTAAATCTTTACAGATTGTATCTGTGTCGGGGTTGGTTAGCAGAAAGTCCTACATTTCTTTTACACTAAGCTTCTGCCCGCGACTTTGTCCACGTGGAATTCGGTTATATCGTTCCCGCGGGAACTGTGTTGTTTGTATAAGAAGCAGCCTATGTCCTTTCTCGGGACTCGAACTATCTCCATACTAAATTTCATCTAGATTGTTCCATGTGAAGACGTAACAGACAGACGGACAGTATTTTCGCATTTATAAAACAAGTATGATTATTATAAGTGATGATGACGATGAATACAAGTATGGATTCACCGGTTTTCATGTAGAATAAGATAAGACAGACAAGACAGTTAATAAAATAATTCTTGAACTTTTCAGCCGACTGGCAAGGGAGGCGGAAGCGAACATGGAAGCGGTCCACCCGCCCATATTCCTGCGTTTCGTGAACCTGCTCATAAACGACGCCATCTACCTCTTGGACGAGGCACTAGGCAACATGGCTCAGATCCGCACCATGCAGACGGCTCAGTAAGTATTACTCAGTATTGGCGAGCGTCTCGAGCGATTAATCGTGCGAGACGAGCGTTAGAGCGGTTTCACATTATCCGATACGATAACGGTGTCGGACGGAAAATGTATGAAATAATTATCCGACAACGTGATTAATCGCTAAGTATTTAACCTAGCCGTTTCGCTCTAGCTAGAATCTAGATTAAAAATGAAATAAATAACTGTCAAAAACAATTTGTGTACATCGTTTTAGAAGAATCATAGAAATTGTCTAAATGCAAATATAAACCCTTTATAAACACTATACGATAAAACACAAAAAAGTTTATTTATTTACCTTTTTTGCTTGACTCGACGTTGTATAAACCATATTAGAAAGAAAGAAATAACTTTATTTTGCATACACTTTAAATACAATAAAATGACAATAGGTTGGACACTATACCTACAAAAGTGTTACAAAAATGGATACCACTCAGCGTATGCCGTGGTACAGATGCACCAACGGCGCTGGTTTTCAGTGGACCCGATAAAACTACAAACTAACTATACTAATTAAGACTAAAAGGAACCGTGGTCCGCACGACTTTTCATATACAAATACTAGCACAAATTATACAATTAAAGGAACTAAAAATAGAATTTTCTAACTAATGTGAAGACAGTAGCCATATATGTTTTAATATATGACTTATGGTAAACGAAATGGAAATACACTTGTTAATAATACTGCTATACGTTATACATATAAACTAGCCATAAACCCTCTCGTCATAAGAGAGAGAGAAGAGTTGTCGGGGATATAATCTAAACTAACAAGTCGACTGTTAGAACAGATACTCGTAACGCTGTTCCAATGCCACTCTTCTTTTCAAACAAGGTATTAAAGACTATATTTAAAATTTCAGAGAATCCGGCGCCTGGGCGTCGCTGTCCGCTCAAGAGCGCGAACAGAACCTCGCGAACCTCTCGCACATCGGAATGCTGGCTCGCTTCGACAACATACTGGGCCGCGACACGGTGCGCACGCTGGCGCGGCTCGCGGCGCACGCGCCCTCGGTCTTCTGCCACCCCACGCTGGTCGAGCGGATCGCCTCGATGCTCAACTACTTCCTGCTGCACCTCGTCGGGCCCACGCAGAAGAATCTCAAGGTAACGCTCGCTAACTATGCCAGCCGTGTGTCATAGCAGGAGTGGCCTATTGGACCGCACGCTTACGTGGCTCGCGGCGCACGCGCCCTCGGTGTTCTGCCACCGGATCGGATCGCCTCGATGCTCAATACTTCCTGCTGCACCTCGACGGGCCCACGCAGAAGAATCTCAAGGTAACTGTAGGTCGTCAACTTCGTGCCGTGCCCTGCGGTGCGGTGGGCGATACGACGGCGAGGGTTGCGCGAAGATGAAACACGCGCATTGCACTGCTGCGCCAAAAAGCTACGTATGACTGACTCGCGTGCGTAGATATGATATGACATAATGAGTCTATGGTATAATAATAAAACCGGCCAAGTGCGTGTCGGGCCACGCGCAAAGTATAGGGTTCCGAAGTTGACGATGCCCACAGTACCTTTCTAACACTTATTAGCATCTAGCTAGCCTGTGGTATGACGTGCCCGCCCGACGCCCCTGCCGCTCGAGAAAAATCATTGGTATTTTAATCATTTCATAGGTTGGTCGACTATTACTCGTAAGTTTGTACAGCCTACTTAGCTGTGATAGTTTTCCTTTCAACTACGTTATATATGCCACAACCGTGATTTTTTTCAGCCATCCAAATACCACCATTTATCTGGCAGGGGGGGGGGGGGACACGTGACTCCAACAAAAAATAGCACTTTAAAGCTTAATATTTTACAAACGCATCACTTAATCAAAAAATGGTTTTAACAAACCCACAATATTTTTTTAAGACCTATTCAACGATATGCCGCACCATGGGGTACGCGAGAAAAAAAAATTGCATCCCCACTTTACGAGTAGGGGAGGTACCCTATAAAAAAATAAAATTCAAAATTTTATTGTACCACTTTGTCAGCGTAACTAATATGTATATTCATGCCAAATTACAGCTTTCTAGAACTAAGCATCTTCGAGCAATAGTGCGGACAGACGGACGGACGGACGGACGGACGGACGGACATGGCGAAACTATAAGGGTTCCTTGTGGACTTCGGAACCCTAAAAAAGAGGGACTAATGATACTTGACAGTTCTTTTCTGTCAAATCGAACGAAAGGATGAAGAGTTTGAATCAGATTTAACG
>OZ020279.1:9439011-9522114 GCA_963971205.1 Aethes cnicana | reverse complement strand
ACATTGCAACATTTGCAATCTTTTATCCCATAGATTCCTTAAGGAGAATTTAGCAAAGACGTAAACTAGTCTTGATTTTGGTTCACACATGAGACAGTTAATAACTACAATACTCGTGCTTGGTATTCCCATAATAACTACCACAATATTTAGTAGGTGTTCTAATGCGTAAAGTTTGTAGATAGTACCTATCTATGTGCTTTCATCATCGGTAGAGTAACATGACGAAAGTCGTAAGTCCTAAATCTGGTACGAGTACAATGTAAATATGAGTAAGTTGTAGATCCCCAGTTTTCTTCTCCAATTTACCTGATGTGTGTCAGGCGAGGCGCGCTCATTGTGGGGCTGGCGCGCGGGCGACTGCAGCCAGCAGCACATGGCCGCGCAGATCAGCAGCGCGCCGGCGACGATGCAGGCGACGCCGACGTAGCGCACGGGCTCCGCGTAGTCCTCCGCCAGCCCGAGCCAGTTGATCAGCGCGCCGGCGCATAGCAGGACCATGCCGTAGCGGTACGGCCGCTGCGACTGTCTGCCCTCGTCGAGCGACATACCTGCAAACAAACACAGCTACATGAGTAATGTATAACACTGTGTGATACAATTATTATAAATGCTATAGTAACTATGTCTGACTTTCTGTCTGTTAACTTCACGCTTAATCCGCTGGAGCGATTTAGATGTAATTTGGTATGGAGGTAGCTCGAAGAATTGGGAACTTCAAGTGGCAGTTGGCGGGGCACGTACGGTACGGGGCACATTGTTCGCAGAGCTGATGGCCGATGGGGCCAGAAAGTTTCGATTGGCGTCCGCGAACCGGGTGACGAGCTGTCGGTAGGCCTCACACAAGATGGTGCGACGACCGCGTGAAAGTCGCGGGTAGCCACTGGAAGTGAGTACCGCAGGACCGGTCTGAGCGGCGAGCCTTGGGGGAGGCCTATGTCCAGCAAAGGACGTGTTTCGGCTGAAATGATGATAATGATGGAGATAGCTGGAGACCCGGGGAAGCACATAGGCTACATTTTATCCCCGAAAATAGGCATAGTTGCCGCGGGAACGAGATAAAACCGAATTCCACCCGAGCGATGTCGCGGGTAGAAGCTAGTCTAGAATAGATACTTATGCTGATACAGTCTACTTATACTTATGGAATTTATTTTTAGCTTAAGGTATAAATGTCGTAATAAATGAGGAAATTGATTTCAAGTTCAACAGTGCGGAAATAAGTATATAAACTAACGATTTTAACGTTGTTTTGAGTCGTCATCATGAGCAGTTACACTTGAATTATATTAGGCCACCTCAAAGAGCTCCATGACCTCGTGAAGTTCGTGTCATATAGTAGGCAGATGTACTTATTATTTATTGCTTTTTATTAGGTCAATTTGTCTCAGACATAATTGTGTGTATTAATAGCCTCTGTGACCTAATAACAGGGGTAAGTTGCCCTTATAATCCTGACGCGCCCCGATGACCTCCTTAGCATTCTTTCATCCACCCTTCGCCTATCTATGGAGGTATATAAAGCGATCATTGTTAGGAACGAACGTTACAAAATACGAGTCCGGTCCGCAATGTCCTCTACATCAAAGCAGTGCTCACGTTCATAGCATTTTTTGCCGACAGAAGTACTTAGATACGCATAATTATGCCATGGCTATCAATATTACCTATTTACCACATGAACCATGGAATAGAATGAGCTCAATTTGTAATTTACTTCGCTCGCGGCCATCATAAAATCTAAACGTTCGTTAGAAAAAATACAACTTTGACACGATGCACATTTCTACCTAATTGGAAAGAAAATTTTACAAATCCGAGCTCATCTTCCGTGGGTTATTTACCCACTTTTACCGTGAATAGATAAGATTGAATGCAGTTACAACAAATTACACGAATTTAACATCAGCTCGTCAGAACATGGAAAGTGTTTGCATTCAGTTTAGTGGGGCAGTCACTATAACGGGACTCGGAAATCATGTTATCAAATCGAAAGCTGGGAAAGTTTACCATTACGTGAAATTCAACATCAAATAGGCAGATGCATTAGCAAATTCTCACAACAAATTGGGCAGGACCGTGCCTACTTCCTCGATTGTTTCTATAATATTCAAGCGTTCTCTGCAATCAGAATGTCGTTAGTAAACGTAGTGTAAGTCGGACGTACGAGACGACAGCACGCAATGGCTTTTCAGTAATAACCTAAATACACAAAAATAAACAAATTAAGAAAAAATCTGTTTTATTCGAAAAAAACATAATTCTTCTACAGTTTCCGAACATACCTATATTAATGTATACCAAAATCAGACGCGTGCCAGCATATTAAAATGTGAAATCGTCAACATAATGTTACAACATTTGAGGAGTTTCTTGATTTTGTCATGGATCCCATCCCTAGAATCAAAATTTGAGAAGAAATGGGACCAACTTGGACGAACAGTTAGGTACCCTTTTGATAAAAAAAAAATAATTTGAATGAAAAGAAATCATTCCATAAACGACGGAGATTTGAGATTACAAACAGAAAAAAAACAACATACAGGAGAGAACGGATCCCTAAAAACGAGGATGCTTCGCGAGGTAAATTCGTGGAGAAGTGTTAAGTGGTGGGGTCGCCGAGGCCGGGGCAAAGACAATGGTCTCTGGAGTGGGTCAAGTTCGGAGCGCCGCCGCCGGCCGGTCACGCGCCGCGGCACACACAAACAGCAGCATTAGTGTGTCAACATCGCATCCGAGTGACCACTAGCAGTAGCTCATACAATATGAGAACACGAGAACAGTGAAAGCTTTCCTCCGATTCGTTCCGACCCGCAGAAACAAACGACAGACAACTGCGCGCTTGAATTCAGTTCAAGTATCAATTTGTAGAACATCAGAAGACATGTTTTGATTTTTTTTCGACTGCCCGAGTTAGTAAACACAGTTTTTATTTGCAATTTACTCGCAGTATGTTAAAATTTATCCCGAGAAATTCTTAATTATATGATTTTCTTTTTTTCTTAATTATATGGCATCTACCTATAAACCATTGGAATTTGCTAGTTCTTGGTAATTATAAATAATGCAAACAAGATTTATGTTCGTAATAATACATATTGATAACTTACAAATGATTCGATGCCCCCTGTCACTTCCTGCTTACGCTGCTTTTTAGCATGATGAAAATGAAAATGAAAATATTTATTCAGCAAATAGGCCACATCTGGGCACTTTTACACGTCACTTTTAAATGAATTTAACAGAAATGAATTTACCAGCGCTTCCTAGACCCATTGCTTGAGAAGAAGCGCCGCAACAAACTCAGCAGAAGGCCTTTTTTCAAAATTTAAACATATAGATTTACATTAAATTTACGTTAATATGTATAAAAATACATATATAGGTACATACTAAAATCACATTTAAGGATATATCGTTAGTCTAGTCTAAATAGATTTTCGGATTTAAAATAGAACTACACAGAGCGCAAATCGACTGTGTTACTCTATAGATTAGTACAGATGCTGTGAAACGAATGAACACAATAAATATGAAATGCTATCTCCTAACTAAACTGATAAATCTATTATTGACAAGAGATAAAAATGCGAGTAAACCGTAATAGAAGTGCATTTCGAGAAAACAAATCCTGCATTCACGAATCGAGTCAGCAAAGATAAGAGGGCATTATTTAAGATATAAAATCATTGACTAGTTTTTAGAGTACGTAATGTCTTAAAATAAACGCAACGTTTTATTGGCTTGATTGATACTTATCGTGGATTATGATTTGATTCAGCATATCTACCGGATTTAGTTCTAACATGGCCGACAGCTGCGACATTATACGGCTTCGGCGCTGCCGGGCTCGGTAACGCGATCATATTTGTTAACCAGATTACCAACAGGAAAGTACTGGCCACTCCAACAATAAAAAAAAAACATTATTCCTAGTAGAAATCTTCTACTATCTAAAGTCCCGCGCCTTCACATTTCAAAACGCTTCAATGTATTTAAATCATCACCAACACTCTCAACACACGTGTGCGTGCTGAGACAGCCATCAACTATGCGTTGAGAGTGTTGGTGGTGCTTTTTAAATAAATAAATAAATTGAAGCGTTTTGTAATGTGAAGGCGCGGGACTTTAGATAGTAGAAGATCTCTAGATAACAATTATTATGGCCGCTAATGAACCTAAAAGAGCACGGATCTTAATAAAAGAAGATTCATGTTTTTTCATAAAATACAGAAGTATTTTCATTCATCCATATCCATATTATTAATATAAATGCGAAAGTAATTCTGTCGGTCTGTCTGTCTGTTTGTTACCTACCTCTTAACGCTTCAACCGCTGGACCGATTTGGATGATGGATAGATAAATAATCCACCACAACAGCCTATTTACATCCCACAGCTGGGCACAGGCTAAATTTCGGTTTTAAACAATCACATTAAAATTAAGCTAAGCTAGAACGGGGAAATTCTGGTAACATATGTTATTCGGTATACCATCATTTTTAGACTTCATTTAACTTTTTAGCAGGTAGTTGCCATTTAATTTCCAAGTAGGTTCATACAGCCTTGGCCCATGCGTTTTTCATACAAAAGTCTTTTATGTCTTCACTACATAGTATAAAACAAAGTCGCTTTCTCTGTCCCTATATCCCTATGTATGCTTAAATCTTTAGAACTTCGCAACGGATTTTGATGCGGTTTTTTTTAATAGATGGAGTGTTTCAAGAGGAAGGTTTTCGTATATAATTTGTTATAGTTTAACGCTCAATTCCCGCGGGAACGCTATAACCGAATTCCACGCGGACGAAGTCGCGGGCAGAAGCTAGTTTATTATAAAAAGTATTTGTTGACATGGGAAAAAAATGTTTGAAGGCAAAATTTACGATTTAGTTAATAAAATTTAAAATGAATTGGTTAGTTGGCGTTTTAATAGTAAAATAAGTAAGTACCTAGAATAGCCGTTAATTTTACGACCAAGTATTTTTATTTACTCGACACGACAACCCCGAAGGCGAGCGCGATAAGGTTGGCGCCACACGAGGCGTTTATGTTTCTCCTCTTATATAAAATAATACGCAATAGGTTTTCTTTATGTACCTACTGAGGTCCTATCGACCGAATAAAATGCTGCATCATCGCCTGCCCCAAGGTAAGACAGCTCCTATTGAACCATTAGAATGTTCCAGATCGTTGGTACCTTTGTTCGTAATCGATTGACAGACGGCAATTTACGAGTATAACACGATCAACAACTTGTTTTACCAATGAACTACCATTTAAAGGATATCTTCAATAAAAAGAGCTCATTTTAAAAGGCAGAGCCAAAAACAAGGTACTAAATTATGCTAATTTAAGTTGCTTAAAGAATAATTTGAAAGCTAACTTTAAATCTAAAAATGAATTGATTATTCACAGCTTCACGTTTGTTCATGATTAAGCTTTAAAAATAAGTTCTGCTTACGTAGGTAAGGAAGGTAGATAGCAGGTAGTTTTATTAATTTATTACTTTGTTTTCAATCGACGAAGAGTGTATTTTATCTTTTTTAAAACTATTTATACCTATATACACTACACCAAATACATAGATGACCCTATTGATTACAGAAGTAATGTACGAATGGAACTACTTATTGGGAAATATGAGTTTTTACTCTTCAAAATTTCTAATATACCTATATGAGTATACCAGAGAAATAGCCTAAAATAACATCTTGGCTACAGTAGTTGATGGCTCATCAATGATGAGGATTGTTTTTGGTATATCTGTCCACAACAAGGTACTAAAATTATACTATATCTAATATATAAAATTCTCGTGTCACAGTGTTTGTTACCAAACTCCTCCGAAACGGCTCGACCGATTCTTATGAAATTTGGTGTGTATGTTCAGTAGGTCTGAGAATAGGACGTAGGTAAGCTATTTTCATACCAAAAAGAAATTCCAAGGCGGTACGAAGTCCGCCGGGTCAGCTAGTAATATATACAGGTATAATGATACTAAAAATACTAAAATGAATATGTTTACCTAATAAGGTTATTGTTATTTGGTTATCATGTCATGCACAGTCAAGTATGGATCACATTTAGGATTACAAACTTTTCTCTCCAGTTTCCGGCTTGGTATGGTATAAGAAATACATACTTTTTCTCAAACATGCAATGGAATATTGATATTATGTTCTTCTTATTAGCCTAGGAAGTATCACGTTTCAGGCGCGGCTAGACAGTTGGTCTATAATGTAATTTCATACAAACGTTGCAGGCCTAGGCCGGCAGCTCACTTTTTTTTATTACCATTTGATATATTTGTGACACAGCATCTTGGCATTCCGCCATTAAAAAAAACTACAATATTTAGATGTTGCAGGCCGAGTATTATGTATATAATACTCGGCCTGCAACATCCTCCTTCCCGGCCTCTGTAGTAATGTACTATTACATTATTTGTATGACAGACAGGTAGCCCTAGTTGGAATAATCTGTGATATTTTCGTGTAGCGGCGAGAACGAGGCCGTCGCGGCCGAGACCGGTGACAACCGAGTGCTCCAAAAATAGACGGAAATGGGCGAAAACGTTCTAAATAAAACAATATGCACATTACGACACACGTCCGTTGCAAACTTTTAGCAACGCATTGGTAACTTAATCTTTTGAATTTGTTGCACCGAAAATAAAACATTAGGTAAAAGTATATTTTCACGTAAACAAACTCATACCGCGTAAACTTTGACGCAGCCAAATTTTCGAATTGGCGGCAGGTTTTCCAAATGCGAATTTTGTGTCGTCCATTGAACTCTTAGCATGTTATTTTAGTTTGTTGTTCTATTTTATATGAGACCGGTATTGTTAACCAACTTCAAAAAAAGGAGGTTCTCAATTCGTCTGTATGTTTTTTTATCGTTACTAAAGTGTCTGTACGTATTTTGCAGGCACTGATAGGCTACGCGCCAGCCCACTATCAGTTCTTCCACTTGTTGAACCTGACTAACTAGCTTTCAGCAAGAATTACGTGCGCACCACTGAACGAACATGTTAAGCCACTTTATATTTTTGTATTTAAAACAGTTATATTCAATATAGCGTTATATTTATGCCCAATTTTCTATATTCTCACTATTCCCATGAAATATTTATTAATTGGCGAGTAAAATATAGAGATAGAAAAGTTGTTAAATTTAGGGCCCTCGCCCACGGCGACTTTTTGTAGCGATACTGTCGCGCTGCTCATATCGCTATCTTTTTTTACATCAAAGAGTAAATAGGATAGCGATATGAGTAGCGCGGCAGCATCGCTACAAAAAGTCGCCGTAGGCGAGAGCCCTTAAGAATTGCGCGCCCATTTCGGATTAACTTATGTTACCTTACTACTACCATATCAGGTATTTTTTAAATAGGTAACAGAACGAAATCAAGTTATACCTACCTAGATTAAAAAAACATACTTTTCCAAACGTTACGTCTTGTTTAGTTACCCTTTCGTTTTATAACGTTTTTCTCATCTTGTTTTTACGCTATTTAACTAGAAGTAGGTAATTTACTGCCTGTAAGTAGTTTATTTTCGCTCTTCCATTGTTTGCACGGCATAAAAAATTACAATAGTGTTATGGTCCGATTAATTCATCAAATCTACGAATGTCTTTATCAAACTCCCGACCCGGCACAACTTTATATAACGTATAGTTTATGATGTATACAATTGATGCATGCATAATTCCGTATATTTTTTACATAAATATACCTACTGTAGTTTCATTTTGATTTATTTTCTATGTAAATTGTAACGGTTTAACAAACGATTAAGTATGGATAGTCATATTAATGTATTTAAAGATATTTAACAGTTTATTGGTCAATTATATTACTTTCAATTTGTGTTAATGAAAGGAACTGATCTGATCCGCTCGAATGAAACGGGGTTTATGGATGGAGACACCATGGGCGAGAGCTGGCTGCGCCCGCGCCGGGATGCGGGCTTCCTGCCTCTTAACGCAACTACTTCCAATAAAAATAAAATATTGCTAAACGACCTGCCACATCCGGCTGCACTGCACGTCAGCACATCACTTCACGCTTACCTGAAACAAAAAGGCACAAAGTTAACGATTTCGAAATAATATATCGCAATGTATGCTTCTAACTGGTAAATGAGACAATAAAACTATTGTGTTGGGGCGATACGGCTTCTTGCTTTGTACAATGGCGGTGGGCGGGTAATTTGCAGAAAAGGTTGGAGGGATAGGGCGCTCGGCGCAGCGGCCGTGACTGAGCGGCGCGTGCGCACCATACGCATACGTACAATCGTATACCTATGTAGGTATATCGATAGTCTGGCAAAAGTCCAAAAAAGATTCGAATGCAATTTGATTTGAATGAAAGTCTCAATAAGCACATGTAAACATTTAAATAAAAACGTTTCAATGTTGTACTCAGCATGTTCACATTCAAACTGGACAGGAAGCTGTTTGATATTTCACCCCGTTTATAAAGTAATGGGTTTTTTGCGTGATTCTATTGAAATCGTTTTGATCTATTTATGGTGCTTAGTGAATCAAAAGACGTTGGACTGGAGTCGGCGACCTTTCGACGCGGAAACGTAGTGTCGTGTCGGTTAACCTTCAACGGGGTGCCCACGTTCGTAGGCTCTGCGGCGGATTGGACGACCCACGGTCAAGCACGTAGTACTTGGATTAGATCATAAAAATGATTGTTATGTCATAAAACCATTACTCCGTTGGAAAACGCAGCTCTATGAAGCCACAGTAGGCTTGAACTTGACCATAATGTAGATCACCTTATTTTCTAATCACAATTTTTGTTGCTCACGAAATAGATACCGCCATTTGTGACATTTGGAAAAGTGCAAACTTATTTAAAATCGATACGTAATAAGCTCAAACGGGGGTGGAAATGTTTAGGGCTACCGCGCCTTCTGCTATTGTCATTCTTACGACCTGGGCACTCCACTTTCGGCGTGCGTGGGGAATTTCAATGACATCATTAAACATAATGGATTCAGGCTCTACTGTATAGATAGAACCCGCTTTCACTTTAAATTATATACGTTGGTATGGTTCGTGAGCGCAGAAATATCGTCGAATGCGGCGCGTAAACAAAAGCGTTCCCGTTTAAGTTCATTGTATACCTAAATCCATTCACCATACTTTAATGTGTACTTTTATTGAAGTCACTGCGTAGTTAGAAATAAAATTATATGTGCGAGACCAATTACTGTAGTGTTGCATAAAAAGTGTAGAGCAGTTTTTACAGGGGTAGGTTAAATTGAGTTTAAATTAAACAGACGTTACCTTGACGTTCACGATTCAACGATGAATAGGTATGTCGATGTTCTGCGCGATCTAAATATTGAATGATACCATATGCTACACATTGTGCCATGGTTTTGAATATTATTTCCAAATTGAAGCCATGAATTCAGAATTAGGCATATAATTTATCTTGAATACGGACCGGTTGATTCTCACGCCTTGTATATTATATCTTAACAAATTTCTGCAAATTATCATTCTGAAAGTTTTATTTAGAGGTGAAGATAATATTCCAGTGCCACAAAAGCTTAGGAGCTATTGACAATCAAGTACTTAGGTATTTATGTAAAATACGTTTTCAGTTTGTATGTATTTATCGGCACTATCAGAATGGGCATCTAGAAGTAGGTATTATTATGGACATTATGGTTTTTGCCTGAGCAGTGGGTATAAAATGTTTTTCTTGGTTTATTTTTCACTTTACACAAATAAAAGGTACTGCCGGTTGATATTTAAACAAGTGATATTCGACAGCAGTTAGGTTAACGTTATCACAACACGTGCACAGCTGAACCCACCGACATGGTTCGAGCAATTACAAAGAAAATAAGTAATAATTCATTCTGTTTCTGGAACTTTATTCCATTAAACCACATACTAAAGTTAATATGTGTTTTTTAATGAAGTAGTTTTACCTAGGTACCTAAGTGAGAGCCAGCTGCACTTAATTTAATTTAAAATTTTAAACGAAAAGAAGAAAAAAACAAATATCACTTTAATTTAACTTAGATGCAGTCAATTCGGTTCCTTTTGTTCTTTATTTTATTAAATTCATGCGGAATATTATCTGTCCCTATATAGTAGAGATATGATCATGACGTTGCGAAACGAAAGTGGTAGATAATTTAAAAGAATTAGCTGCTACTTTCTTTCTATTCTAACGTACCATTCGCCCTTGAAGTTGAACCCAGACATGGCGTCACTATTTTCACTACTGGAAGTCGTACGACTTTTACGACGCTAATTTATATTTTGCGTTTCGTGACTCGACGAGAAAGAAAGTGAAATTGATTTGCGACACCATTGTCGTTGTCGCCATTGAATGTCGAAGAGAAATGAACGTCAATGAGAAATATTTAAGAGTACAATGCATAGTGCACTTCCTATTTTTCGAACGGGTTGCGTGCGGCGCGCTCCCGGTTGGCCACACGTCCGCTCGCTCAAGGAGACTTTCCACAGACATCAGCCATGTCGACATACCTATGTAAACATCGATTATATCTTTCAGTGCGTTTATTTGGGAGTGCTTTTCCCAAGTAGTAGCGCGGATTGTGTCCCGGATTGATCCGTTATCTAATATTTTTTTAATGTGTCCGTCGAGTACTCGAATGGATGGTGGTAGGTTAACTCATTTACAGTGGCTCTTCACTTACATAAGTGTTGAGCCATACGCAACCCTAACAACTCATTTGACAGTTAGTAACGACCAGAGTTCATTCTGAATACTAAAGTAATATTACTTTCTAGAATTAAAAAGTTATGTTAATGGATTAGAGAGCATACGTGGAGTTTTAGTTGACCTTGTCAAACTAAGTATACAATACAATGAAATGTATTTTCATGAAGTTCTGTGCCTATTGTGACATGAGACAATGAATAATACCTAAATATTTCTTAATTAATGCCGCTATGAAATTAACGGTATTGTTAACGTAACGTAGGTACCTACATACTTGTTTCTTATCTAAGTATGTATTGGTGGCGTTCGTCACTTTGCTTTACGGTGAGTATACCAGCTACTTTTCCTGCCTGAGAAAACCAGGGCCTAAGCTAAATTCGAAGTCTTAAAATAGGGATATCCCTGTTCCCTATAGGAGCGCTCACGCGTCGCGTGAACTTTAAGTAGCTAGATTTAAAGTTCAACTTGACGCGTGAGCGACCATATAGGGAAAAGAGATCCCTATTTAAGACTTTGAATATAGCCCCAGGAAACCAACTACCACATGTGAAGTTACTTTGTTCAAATCGCCAAGTTGTCGTTAAATGCGTTTCGTGCTTTATCGTGCGGTTTAAACAAGTAGTTGCATAAATCCACGAGAATTACGCAATTACCTATTGCGTAAAAATAATATCGCTTACTATTTGTTTGTTTAACCTGGCGCGAGAAACCGCATGTTATAAGATACCACGATACGGTTAGGTACAAAGGCTATGACGACTAGAGTCTTGACATAGTATACACATAAGTACACTGCTGCTGGAGACCCAGGACTGGTCGCAGAAACGTAGGCAGGCAACCCGCAAGATGGACAGATGATCTTGTGGAAGTAGCTGGAAAAGATTGGATGCAAAAAGCCCAAGATCGGAAGGGATGGAGTGCAATGGAGGAGACCTACACTCAGCATTGGGTGGATATAGGTTGAAGAGAGAGAGAGAGAGTTATATATATAAGTACAGGGAAATAACGATTTGTTGTGTATTGAAAATAAAATACAATTATTCTTGTTTGTTATTAAATTCATTTTTAAATAACAAAAATAGGTAGGTAACCAGTAAAATAATGTAACCGAATCGTGATCATTTAATAAAAACTTATCGCTAACGTCATATTTTTTACGACTTGGTACTTTGTCTTACACAAATAAACATTGTGTATTCAATTGATTCGAATATACATATAATGCAATGTTAAAGTACATACTTATATATTAATTCGCTCGATACATTCAAACCGAAAATGAAATAAAAAGGAAATTATTAAGTATACTCTTTCACAAATCTTGAAACGATTGCACAATATAGGTACCGCTTCCTGGAAATATCCTTCATGTTCTGAGATAGCGATTAAGGTAAATACATCGTAACGAATCTGCCGTGAACCGAGTGAGTCAGCTGGTGTGACAGGGTCGTAACCGTGATTCATCACCGCCGGCGTATGATGCTGCATGACAGTTTCTCTTTTCGTCCAAATCCTGTATTTGCTCTCCCATTTTCACTTTGAATATTTATAAATGTACGAGTAGGTACTTGATTTCAAACAGAGTGAATATTTTAAATAAATGTAGGTACCTATGCCTTTTCTCGATGTCAGTTCGGTAGTAGGTGTTGTATATGTATATAACTTGTTTTATGCATAATAGCTGTACCTACCTAAATAGCATACTACATATTTCTAGGATCTACATGCCCCAATTGAAAATAGAAAATAAATTACTGAAAATACACTCAACGGCAATGAAAACGGATCAATTTGTACAGGATTTTCCATACAAAGTGACCTGTTTTCATTGCTGTTGAGTGTAGTTGCCCTGTTGCAAAGAAAAACATTTATGAAAAAAACGTACAAGACTAAATAAAGGTTAAGAGCGCTAAGAATACGTAAAACGCTCTTGAATCTGCAGCAAAGCTTGAACAGTTGAAAAGAGTTTATTATGTTTATCTAAATATATAAAACTCAAAGGTGACTGACTGACTGACTGACTGATATAGTGATCTATCAACGCACAGCCCAAACCACTGGACAGATCGGGCTGAAATTTGGCATGCAGGTCGATGTTATGACGTAGGCATCCGCTAAGAAAGGATTTTGCAAAATTCCCACGAGAACGGGAAAAATCGGGATTTTACTTTTTAATATTTCTGCGCATACGAAGTTGCGGGGAAAAGCTAGTATACGATATGTTACCTCTCTAAAAAAAGCCGGCCTTAGTTAAATACGACAACGAACCCTTGCAACATAACAATAACAACAAAACATTACAACACGATGTTAACAATACGATGAGGGAAATTGCTGAAAAGTTTCAGGCAAACTATTAAAATTCCCAGAAGGGGTCATCGGCTGCAACCGCTGCAAGTTCGACTCTGTTGTTGGTGATTTTAACCAACTTCAAAAAAGGAGGAGGTTCTCAATTCGTCTGTATGTTTTTTTAAATATTTTTTTGTATGTATGTGCCGCGATTACTTTGTCAATTGTGCACCGATTTCGATGGTTCTTTTTTTAATCGAAAGATGGTATCTCCGAATTGGTCCCATATTAATTTAGTACAGTTCTGATGATGGGTTCCATGAGAAAATGAGGGAACTCCTCAAAATTTGCTAGCACGTAGATGATTTTGGTGTCAATTTCGAAGACTTCAGAGTTACTTATGTATTTCTATAGTAATGTTTGGAAACTGTAGACGAAAAAAAATTAAATAAAAAATAACCGCCTTCAAACTCCGACAGACTGCGAAGTCGGTGTCAAGTGAACCGACCCAAAGAAATGATAATCATATAGTGAACTTGACATTGACATCGCAGTCTGTCGGAGTTTGAAGGCTTTTTTTATTTTGATTAAGTAGGTAGCATCTGTCCGCGATTTCGTCCGTCTGGAATTCGGTTATAGCGTTCCCGCAGAAATTATATGCGTTTTTGAAAGTAGCCTAGGTATGTCCTTCCCCGGGACTCGAACTAGGTATCTCTGTACCAAATTTCATCTAAATCGGTTCAGCGGCTTAACGTGAAGGAAGAGGTAACCGATAGTCAGAGCTATACTTTCCCATTTATAATATTAGTAGGTAAGTATGGATCATTTGTAATTAGTTAGGTATGTAAATTAAGTCATTAGATATCCCGTATGAAAAAGCGACAACTACGTATTTTAATAAAAAATAACTGTAATGTGTTAAATTTCAAGTTGGGAAATAGATAATCGAATTTGAATTTAATGACACGATTGATAGCTTAATGCATACAAAATATTTCTATAGGTACTTTTATACGGATGCAGTGAATAGTAGTACCTACCATCCATATTTTAATTTAATAAAATAATACCTGTATCTGTATTGAAAGGAATCCTGGATGCGTTCCGAAACACAATCACACAAAGAAGCACAAACTGGTCACTTAATAAGGTAATGCGTCGAAAAAGTTAATAAAGTGTTGACGTCAAGCACTTGTCTGTTATCACTGGTACAAGTTAATTTTTGTGATAAGAGATACGTCTGTCCGTGGTGGCGCGGCGAGTACGTGTGGATTCCGCCGGTGTGGCAGAACGAGTATATGTAGGTACCTACTCGTCACGTAGCGGCAGAGTTGTGACGCCACGGCGGTGACGTCGCGTCGCCCCAGCTGGGTACTCCGATCTAGGATCTAGACTATCGAACTTACGACCTGAGCGATACCAAATAATTTTATAAATAAATAAATATCTTGGGACATTTCACACAAATTGACCTAACCCCAAACTAAGCAAAGCTTGTAGGTACTAGGTACTTTGGGTGCTAGACAACGATATAAATACATAGATAAATAGAGAAATACATACATATATAAATACTAAACATCCATGACTCGGGTACAAACATTCGTGCTCATCACACAAAGTTTTCCCCTAGCGGGATTCGAACCCGCGAGAACTGTAGACAGGGTCACTATACCAACTGAGCCAAACATGTCGTCTAGTTAGAAAACAATTGCAGCGGTATTACGTTAGCCAGTCCGCTTGCGATGTGGATTACGACTGTCAAAGGGAGGGTGCGTGAAGTTATTTCTATACGAAATTTAACCTTAATGCGCGCCACACGTATTGAAAAACTACCGGTCGTAATCCGCATCGCAAACGGATGGCCAACGAATTGCCGCTTCTGGAAGTAATGTTATGATACTGTTGGAATTGTCCATGGCCCATTGGCGAAGGATCTTTCTAGACTTTTCTTATCTTTCATGTAGATACTTAGTCCATTTAAAAATAACACTCATTCTAATCAGGGGGTTACCGTTGTTCAGACAGCGTAATTTAATCATGAAACGTAGTTCATCTACAACGATAAGAATCAAGTAGATAATGCGCACGTCTACCTATAAATCTTAATATACGTTCTTTTGTTTTCACGAAGCAAATGATAAATAGGACGCTGCTATGAAAACATTTTTATGTACGTAATATGCGATGTTAGCTGTATAGGGTGTTCTGGGAATACCATAATAATTTGGGAGCGAATCCACGTCAGCGGCTGTTGTTCCCCCAGTGTCTGATATACAGTGGCGGACTAAGGGGGGGGCGGCGGGGGCGGTCCGCCCCGGGCCCCGGTCCTAGGGGGGCCCCAAATCACCAAATAATGTACATAAGGCAAAAAAATACTTGAAAAAATAGTTTCGACCAGGTAGTGGCATAACTGTACCACCTTACGCTCGAGGCCCCGAGGCAAATATTTCGTCTCTATAGGGCCCCAGCCCGTTAATTTACCGTAAATTGCACAACTGAAATTTTTGGATTTTCCTTTCTTTCCTCGCGACCTCTTGGGCCGGGGCCCCCTCAGCTCAGGTAGTGAGTTAGGGAATTTAGCCCGATCTGCCACGCGCCACTGCCACCCTCTTGTTACGCCAATGATCGGGTTTCGACCTAGTTGGCGTGAGGGCCCCCACAGTCCATTCCATAGATAGTTATTGGTAAAACATCCCAACATTCCCAACTCTAAGGTCCAAGTACTTATTTTTTCGGAAACAGGAAATAAATCGTCATAATCTAAGCCTATTATTAGTAATGAGTCCAACGCTCGCGGTACCGTGTTCAGCGCATTATATGGACTCCGTGGGAATATAATGATAATACGTAAATTAATCCAATAACAGTAACAGTACATCAGCATGTGCGTCAAATCCGGTAGTGGAATTCGGTTATCGCGCTCCTGCGAGAACTATGTGTTTTTCCGGGTTAAAAAGTAGCCTATGTCCTTCTAATCCAGTAACTTTATACATCAGCGTGTGCGCGAAATCTGGTAGTTCTGATTTTTTGCAGGCTTATTTATGATGTTGGCCTTATGTATCATCCAAGTGTGTGACCTCGAGCGCCGAACGAAACTTTGTCAAAAATAAAAAAATAAACGAAAAAAAAATCCGATGCTTTTCAGATTTTGGCAATAGTTTTTGATACTACCTCAGAAAGTTTTTAAAGAAGACTAAATTTGCTATAATATGAGACTAAAACCGTCTCTGTGTACCCAATAGTTTCTGAGACAAAGCTTTTCAGAACTCATAATTTTTCAGAAATTCACAATTTTTTAGAAGTTATCAAACAAGAGTTGTTTCGGGATAGGGATTTTTTTCCAATTACGTTCGACGGATTGTGCTAGTGTTGCTCGTGTAGAGTCACGCATTGGAGCCACCTGTAGCATTTTTATATCATACTAGCTTTTGAAGGCGATTTCGTATGCACAGAAACATCAAAATTTAAACTCCCGTTTTTCTCGTTCCCGTAACAATTTTAGAAAATCATTTCTTAGTGGGCTCCTAAGGAACTTACATGCCAAATTTCAGCTTCCTACCACTATCAGTTTTGGCTATGCGTTGTCTGGTAACTATAGGTGAAACGTGGCAGTAGTTTTCTTTCGGTGTGTGTGACGCACAGCTGGTTCCTTAACGCATGCTACAGGTGACTCCGATTCGTGACCCCACACGAGCAACACTAGCACACTCCGACGGAGGTAACTGGAAACACATCCTGCTATAGCTGTTCGAGTGACTTCTAAAATATTGCGAAGTTCTGAAAAATGATGAATTCTGCAAAGCTTTATCTCAGAAACTATTGGGTACACAGAGACGGTTCTAGTCTCATATCATAGCAAATTGAGTCTTAAAAACGTCCTGAGGAGGTAATATCAAAAACTAGTCCTCTGGGGTCAAAATCGCCAAAATCTGAAAAGTAGCCGAAATTTTCTCTTGTTTTTTTATTTTTGACTAAGTTGCGTCCAGCGCTCGAGGTCACAAACTTGGATTAAGTATACATTAGGCCAACAACATAAACAAGCCTGCCAAAATCAGAACTACCGGATTTTGCGCTTACTACTCCATACTTTTAAACGACAAGGTTATCTTCTGGATCATTCCCCGAGACTAGACTGTCTCCATACCGGATTTCATCTAAATCGGTCTAGCGGTTGAAGTGTCAAGAGGTAAACAGACAGAGTTACTTTCGCATTTATAATATTAGAAAATGAACTAGTTTCTGTCCACGACTTTGTCCGCGTAGGATTCGGTTGTAGCGCTCGCGTTCCCGCGGAAACTAGATACGTTTTTCGGGGAAAAAATTATGTCCTTCATCGGGACAAGAATTATCTCCATCCATATCAAATTTCATCTAAATTGGTGAATTGTTTTGAGCGTGAAGACGCAAAAGAGAGTCAAAGTTACTTTCGCTTCGAAATGCAAACGAGCACACAAGCCACCTGATGGTAAGCGAACAAATTTCAACTAAATGTGTTAGGTAGTCAGTGCACGGGAGTCTAACATATACCATCAACACTTCTACACAAGCAAGGAGGGGGGCCCCATTTCGATTTTCCGCCCCGGGCCCCCGGCAGGCTTAGTCCGCCACTGCTGATATACTTAGTTACGTGGAAGACTACGTCAGCGCTCTAGGTCGAAGACCGAATTGGATATGATATTATTTACTCAATCAGGCGGGAATTGATAATGAGGTAGTATTTGTGGGACGTGGGGGCGTCGTAATGGCCCACGACGAAAGGTTGACCTTTTTGGTCGTCACACGTCTATTTATGTCTTATGTTAATGTTAGTATCTTTAAGGTAATCCATGGTGTTAATGGTTAAAGAGCTCTTACATGAACTAGCCTACCCCAAGGAACTTCAATCAAGTCTATATTAAATGTCAGTGGGCTACCCACTGCAACTAAATTCATTTAGCACAATCGTCATGAGTAGGTACACAACACACATATTATACGCATACACATGTATTTAATAAACTGTATTTTTCATCCTGTCTACTTCCTAAATACTTGTATTACTTGTACTTTTTCTGTTTTCCAATCCTCACTGTCCGTTCAGCTGCGTAAGTACACACTTTTTTCTAAAGGTTTCAGCTGAAAACCAGCGCTGTGGCTCTGGCTTATAGCACATGCTGAGCTGAGCTGCGCCCTTTTTTCACATCACACTACAGCATAATGTATTAAGTATTATTACTCGAAAAAAAAACGTAATGACAAAACAAGTAATGACTATCTATCGTTTTAAATGTGTTTAATTTGTCATTATTTGTTGTTATCGTTTTCATTACCTTCCATTTTTATGTTTTTCATTTTTCCTGTGTGTATTTTATGTTGTAGTGTCTGTGAAAATAAATGTTATGAGTTATAAATACCCTACCAGGATCATGCTTACACAGTTCGTTAAAAACAGAAGTCTTTCCGTCTTGATTTAGGCATTAGGATTACCCACATGAAATATTTATAATATAGGTAACTTTAACAATTTTAACATATACAAAAAAAAAACACTGATTTCGTGCCATAACATTTTTCGTTTTTGACTTTCTCGATTTTTTTTGCACCTTACAGCTCTCGTGAATACGCGTCGTTTGAGCCTACGCTATACGCGTTTTTTTTAAATATCATATCTTTACCTACAACTCTCTGTGAGATATAAGGGGATCGCACTTTTTCGTGAAATCGGAGCCATTACTGGAGCGAACGAAAAGACATTTCCAATTTCAAAATAGCTTGTCTATACAGTCGGTTTATGGCCGATAATTTTACGTGATAACGTCACGCTTAGGCCGATCGTGCCTCTCTATCGCTTGTTCCACGCTCACGCATGCACCGTAACGTTACTATTGCGTCATGTTTTTTCGTGCGCGAGCCAGCGTTCATCGATTTATAATAAGACGTTATCACGTCAAAAATGTGTATGACTCACCAGCAACTGAGACGGAGCAATTCGTCCAAAAGGCCGTTTTATCAAGAAAAAGATTAAGTACTATTTATAATGTAATCGCATGTTTGCTCGATACACTTGGTGCATTATAGTTATGCATTACGAGTTTAGTGGTACCTAGCTCTTGGAAGAAACGATAGCTACGCTATTGAATACATAGGTAAGTAACGATTGAGCTTAGGCTCAACCATCAGGCAGAATAAATCCCTAAAATAACTTCATCAATAAGTATTAGAATGTTATATTTTGCACTGCTGAGTAAAAGGAATGTCACGGTAAAAGGTCTGATCGAATTCCATGACGTGAATTAAAATTCACGTCATGTTATTTAATAGTTCTATAGATTAGGTTTAATAGGTCTTATAATATTGTCTACCTATATATTTTCTATATTATTTCAAAAAATAATATAGAAAATAATCATCGAACGGAACCCTCCGTAGGCAAGTTTAAATCGCTCTTGTACGGTTTTTATTTTTCTTCGAAGTCCAAAGGACCCACGCACGAAGCGACTCGATTACTTACTAGTCTTACTAGTACACATTTTCATCCGCTTAAATAACTAGGAGGCCAAAAATATTATAATAATATTACTTCAATACTTGCATACTAATATTATAAAATTAAATGCGAAAGTAACTCAGTTTGGCTGTCTGTCTATTACCTCTTCTCAGTTAAACCACTGGACCGTTTTAGATCTGGACTGGTCACCCGTGGAGTCCCGGGAAAGGACATAGGTTACTCTTAATTCGGAAAAACGCACTATTCCCGCGTAAACGCGATTACCGAATTAAGTAGCGGGCAAAAGCTAGTATCGATGTAAGACATGTGAACTCGCATTGCTAATTAACCAAAGCTAAATATAGCTCTAAAAGTAAATCACGATTTGCATAGCTTGCTTGGGAATAATACGCTAAAAGCCGTGACTCTGTGAAAGACGGATTATGTATGTTTATATTTTTCTAATTATAGATGATCTAATTAAATTATCGCCTGGCTTCCGTGATGCTGGAAATAGCCGTTGAAATTGTGAATGCTGCTAATGGACGGGGCACACCTGAGTGCGTTGCATCTATTTATGCTCTGTCGCCGCTGGCCAGCTGTCATTTAGGTCATATATAGCTACATGCTCGGCCGCAACGAAGGTTGATATTCAAAATAACTTTTTTAATTGCTTTAATTGATTCTGAATTGACGATTGAGATGAAAAGAAACTTTTTATAAAAATACTAACTAAGTAATCACTTATAACATTGTTTTTTGTTGTTCTCTACACACAGACACAGAGAACATAGTTTGATCGATTCCTTGTTTATACAATCATGTACCTACCTGATGACTAAGTAGTAATCTAGTCATCAGGTAAACAATCGATAAAAAGCGATCACTTATGTAAGCGCATAAGAATTCACACAATAATGTTAATTACAGAAAGCAGAATAGATAACTAAACCGCAATTGAAATCAATTGTATTGTTACACCGTTATTTTACCGTGTAAATTATATCGGATATATCAGGATGCTGCGTGAAGTCAGCTTTACAATTAGTAGTCACTGGCCGATTTGTTTCATGATAAAAAACACAATGTGCATGTCATGGTCCACATCGACTATATCCACAGACGACAATAGATAAAACCAATTGTACGCACCTAATTCATTTCACGCGGTGCAGTATGACTCTGAGGTGACGGTCCGTGCGCAATCGGTCAACTTTCAACCTATTGATTTGATCAGCGGTTCTAAGACGTGTAAAACTGTAAAACATGCCTAGAAACCATCGAAAAACCACCGTTTTGGGTAGAGAACCATTATTTGCTAACAGCCTTAATTGAGGGAGTGGTGAGAGATTGACTTGCTGCCAATACGAATCGATTGCTGGGAAACGATAAATTTGCTTTTCAGCTATTGTTATCAACGATGTCGTAGTTATTTGAACATTTATTCCATGTTATTGAGCGAAGGAGCTCACAAGTCACCCGTTAAGATTACATTACAAGTAGATAGTATATGTATATGTGGTATGCATATATTGTATTTAACCTCCAATATGAAAAAAAAACACATTTTATACTTACAAAACGTTAATGGTAAAAATGCAACATTGCAAAAATAGTTAGAATTTCTAGTCATAGGTATTTTCATAATATTATTATCAATTATAGAGTTAGCTGTACTATAATAAGGAAAGAAAAGAAGTTATATAGTTTACGTTGTGTAGTTTCCAAGAATTTAATAGTTTTGTTACGAGCTCGGAGAACGGTTACGGAGTATCCTCATTATCGGGATTCAAATCGGGTTTCTACACAAAAGGTCTTTTGTACGTCAGTCGCAGTATTGCTAAAAATGGAATACTTTATTAACATTATCTTGACAATTGTTCGGATGCCTCATTTCCGTCGTTCAAAGATTTTATACTGTTAAAAGTAGTAGCGCTCGTGTTTAATTTCAAAAAGCTTCAACCATTTGCGAAGATGGACAGTTTTTTTCGGTATACAGACGTGAGTTTTTGTACGTATGTTATGTATGGTAATTTCCAATTTCTTAAGACTAGGCCTATGCTAGCCTATTCTCGCATGGCATGCCCAGATGTTAAATAGGTAATCCAAATTGAATGCCTACTTACAATATAAGAAAGAATGGATATATAACTATCATTTTAGATTCTATCTCTAGAAACGTAGTCTTTGTGGAGAAAGTTAAACTTGTGAAAATACAGGTTTTTTCATCTTTTCTTTATAGGAATTGAAAATTATATACTGAAGTTGTTTCTATATTCCGTTTGTCGCACTCATTGTACCCGACCGCAATGCAAGAGGTCTACTCATAGATATTGTCTTTCTTGAAGTCTCTTGACTATTTAGAGTAGAAAATTGTGCCAGGTTTTTTTCTATTGTCCTATTATCACCCAATCATTAACCGGTACCTAAGACGATTAAAGTGACCTTTAACGATTAATAAATCGATTCAACTAACGTCACAACAGTAATGAACATAATTACGCGGCATAATTATTATTAAACTATAATGAACGAAATAAAATACTCGTTTTGCATTCATGCGCTACTTGCATAAAAAAACATGCATTGTTTTATACAAGGGTTTTAACCTCCACGTGTCAGAGTTGACATATTCCAGGTCAATCGATAGGCGAGTTAGTGGCATCAAAAATGTATGGACAAAGTGGATAATCAGTGTTGACCCAATGAATAATCAATTATTCAAGGTTGTTGCCGTGTAGGTACAACAAGGCTTTGTTTCAGTTCCAGCTTAAACATTTGAGACACCCTGTAATTTGATGTGTATAAGTAATGCCGGTAAAAAAGCCGTGGTGGCCTATAGTGATTCGACCTACCGTCTCTCATGCAGAGGGTCGGGGGTTCAATTCCGGCTTGCACCTCTAAATTTACTTATGTGCAAAGTTCAATTTGAATTTAACATCACACACAACCCTTTATTTTGATACCCCACTCGATGGGCTTTGACAAGAAAAATATTTTTGGAAACGTTTAAAATGTCTCCAAAAGTCAGCCATTTTGTTTTTTGCAATTTTGATAAAACCAGTGTCACTCTCACAATGAAAACGAATCTAACGACACTAAGCATGCTAAAATCCATCAAACCTTTAGGCTACAGAGCGTGCCAAAGAAATATACATACATACATATATACATACACACACTCAAAAAACATAACCCTTCTTCTAGCGCAGTCGGGTGAAAATGACTTTGAAACCTTGTATGTTTTCTTACCAATCCAATCTGTGGCGTGTTAATGCAAACTGGCATGCGCATGGATAAATATTAGTTTAGCGCGTAAAGGCAAACAAAGTAACTGCATCACTGGCGGCGGCCGCTGTACACGGCGACCCGAGGTTTTGTTTTGACCACTCATACATTTCCAGTTTTAGCGCATTTTTAGGATTCCATCGATAAATGGTAAACATGAAACCGTGACAGATTCGTTATACCCATCTGTCTGTCCTTTACTGTTGTTTCCCGGATACTTAATCTATACTAATAATGAGTCTGTAGAAGTCGCGATTGAAACGTGAAAATTAAAAGAAACTATAATGTCGAGGAGACTATATAAACCAGTTTGTAACACATGGTCAACATATAGGCTACTTTTCATCCCGAAAAAATGCATAGTTCCCGCGGGAATGCTATAAACGAATTCCACGTGGACGAAGTCGCGGGCAGAAGCTAGTTATTTCTATATACCACTGGCTTCTGCCCGCGACTTCACTACGCTTTTTTCCGGGGTAAAAAGTAGCTTATATACTTTCCCGGGACCCCAACTATGTCCATGTAACATTTTATATCAATCAGTCCAGCCGTTTAAGCGTGAAGAGGTAACAGACAGACAGACAGACATACAGACAGACAGACGGACAGAGTTACTTTAGCAGAGGGTCGGGGGTTCGATTCCGGCTCGCACCTCTAAGTTTACTTATGTGCGAAATTCAATTTGAATTTACCACTTCTATGACTAAAGGGCGATAAAGGTAAATTATGACAATCTTCTATAGAAAACAAGAAGGGATCTTCCATATGCCCAAAAACGATTCACTATCTGCCTATTAAACGAGATATTGTATGTATTTAATTTGTGTATATTTAATGAGCTGTTCGGTGAAATGGATCTCCTTCTCCTATAAAATTTTCAAGGCCTCTATTAGAATAATATATTCCAATAGAATCTGTGCAAAATATGGAGATAATGTATTAATTTGATAATAATGGACATGGGAAATCCTAGGTTTAAACTTGAATGATAAGGTCACACTGAATGCGTGTGCTGTAAAAAGAAAAGACAGAAAGAAAAGAAAACGTTTAATACATCAACAGCTTCACAATACACACATTGACACACATTCCAATGTGTTGTGTAGCATCAAAATAAACAACCTGTTTTTGTAAAGGAAAATGGATGTTTATGTTGTTATTAATTTTCGATACCCATCTGAGTGACCATTAATATTTGAAACGACCGCTCGCTATCGCTCACGTGTAGCAGTCTCTAAAACCATTCGCAAAATCATCGATGGTCTTATTATAGAAAATAAACATAATCGATTTAAAATGTATACCAGACCTATAAAGCTAGCGATCCGCCGCGGCTTCATACGGGTAGTTGAGCAACGAATTTATATTAATTATATTATACCTACCTAAACCATCCTAGTTCCTGGATAGATTTTGTCTGGAAATTCTGTACAGGTACTTTTGAGTTAATCGCGAACAAACTGACCGAGACGGTAGGGACTTCGTATGTATTTACCTCTAGCATTTATTGCACCATGGATCTTGCCGCACCTCTCAACTCCTCAGGTATCCATATTAATATTATAAATGAGAAAGTAACTCTGTCTGTCTGTCTGTCTGTTACGTCTTCACGCTTCAACCGCTGGACCGATTGGGATGAAATTTGGCATGGAGATAGTTGGGGTCCCGGGAGAGGACATAGGCTACTTTTATCCCGGAAAAGGGCATAGTTCACGCGGGAGCGCGATAACCGAATTCCACGCGGGCGAAGTCACGGACTAAAGCTAGTATAAAATATATATAGTGATTCATGCCTACTATGTAGACAAGTCATCAATATGGGGAGGAATAAGGTGTCTTTAAAGCGAGAAGTGGGGTTACGTCATGGCTATCCTCGCTAAAAGGGTTAAACAAATGACGCGCACGGCAAACGGCAATGTCAACCCGTAAAGAGCGGTCACGCGATGTCTATGTTTAATGTCCCTTTTGCACAGATTGACCGAAACCTCTGTTTTTAACGAAACCTTTGCGATTCTGGCCCAAGGAAACACACCGCCGGTACACGTGACTGCATGTACAGTGTACTTCAAGGCGAAATTGGAATTTTAGCGAAACTACCATGGACTAAAGAAAAACGATACGTAAGAACATAATTATTATATACGTGTATTTTCATACAGCGTCTATTATTTCAAAATCGTGCTACATATTTTTGTAGCAGTTTATACAACCTATAATCTCCACAAAAAATTGCTGTAGGATACGGACGTACGGGACAAAATTTTATAGGATTCCATTTGCTAAACACTGATAGCTATTATGTAGAGAAATGCCAAACCACAGACCAATCACAGAGCTAATGAAAAGGTGGCTGTACACAGCCATTTAACTACTACGAAAGTTCAAAAACACAGTAGGTTATATGACGACGTCACTTTGACGTCCCGAATAACAGGTTTATCCGAAAAGAGATCAGGAAATTCCTATTCTGTTCGCTATAGAATCACTCCGTGAACTCGAATATATACCCTGTGTTTTATAATATACGTGATGAAAACATATTTTTTTTTATATTAATATTGTAATTTAACGTAGAACAGTTACCCCTGTTAACTCCCGAACAAATTGGAGGGGTGTTATAAATTGGGCGTGTGTGTTATGTGTATCTATCTATCTGTGTGTCTGTCTGTGGTTTCGTAGCTGATTTAGTTTCCTTTTTGGATATGTGAATTTATCGAAAGTTTTCTTAGCTAATATATGAAGAAACTAGCTTTTGCCCGCGACTTCGATCGCGTGGAATTCGGCTATCCCGTTCCCGCGGGAACTATGTGTTTTTCCGGGATGAAAAGTATCATATGTCCTTTCCCGGGAAGCCAGCTATCTCCATGCCAAATTTCATCTCAATGGGTCCAGCGGTTGAAGCGTGAAGAGGTAACTAACAGACAGACAGACAGACAGAGTTACTTTCGCATTTATGATATTAATATGGATATCTGTTCAGCGGTTTGAAAATTATCGGCACTTTTCTGATGTCTTCTGTAGTCGATGTATATCGGGGGTTTATTTTCCATTTCATTGCAGTCAAACTTTCTCTCTGTGTAGTTGCAAATTCCTTGTCTCATCTTAGCACTCTACGCTAAGGCTAATAAACTTAACGGCAACCGCATATCTCTTCTCTTTGCAATCATTAGGAACTTTCGAATGATTCACAACACCAAATTTTAATCATTTATTCAGCAAATTGACCTCTAACTGACGTGTAAGTGCATTCAATTTAAATCTAAGATCTTAGAATGTAGTCTTCAAGTGTCCAAAGAAATAATAATAATAATTATAACGCAGACAGCCTTCATCGTCTAATAAATTTAAATTTCAGAGATGTCGACAGTCTTTGACAAATATATTATTACAATTGATAGATTATTCGTCGGAGCATTTGAACGACACCCATTAATTGTCGTGATTAGGTCATAACTCTGCTCTTAGGTCATGTAATAATTATTGGGTATTATATGATATGAGCACCGCATTATGTAAGCTCGTAGGTACATAGGTGTATCTTTACTATCTATATGCGCTTGCACATTATTACCATATCTCGGATACCTACTGTTACAACACGTATGTGGATGTTGCAGTAGCATGCGAGCTGATGAGCCTTGGATACCTACGATAGAGTCGATAGATACCATGGATGTTAATATCTATCAGTTTTCGATTAGTTATTTAAAACGCAGTACCACTAACTCTTCTAATTTTTTTCTACTACTCGTACCTGTGAGTTTTGTAACTAGTCCAATTCAACCGAGATGGAATTCAATAATTTTGAATATAATTTCTTATGCAAATTGCAAATCGAATGCTTAATTTATATTAACATGAACACTAAATATGTTATATTACATCTAATCTACTAAACATATTTCTACCCAGCGTTGTTCCTCTTTTGTTGTTGTACTTCTTTTATAATAAATTGTAGACACTGTGTAAGTGGTCTTTGTAACTTTTAGCCTATTTAATTTGTATAGGTATCTACATTACAGATTGAATCTGTGTAGCGCGTGAGCGTCACCAGAATGATTCAATTTCTGCCAATCAATGAGCGCTATGTCCTCAGTGTGAGGTCGTGAGTGCGACCATCACGTGGTCACTCAAAATATCATCACCACACCAGTGTTGGAATATAAAGAACTACTGGATCCCATTTTTCCCCGTTCCCGCAGGAATTTCCGAAAATCCTCTCTTAGTGCTCCCTTAAGAAGTGTAAGGGACCTAAAGAATCTATATCATCATTTCAGCCGAAAGACGTCCACTGATGGACATAGGCCTCCCCCAAGGCTCGCCACTCAGACCGCTCCTGTGCTATTTGCTTCCACCGGTTTCCCGGTTTCGCTTCTTGGCCGGTTTTTTATTTAGCGTCATTTTGTTTCAGATATTTTTTGTGAACAGTTTACTTACTTCTCTTTGTCGTTAGAAACCTACCCTGTTTGTTTTATACTTCAAATAACCCTGCATTTAGATACAGTTACAGGTGGAGTGCTAATAAGCTATTATCGCTTTTGAATTTAGTCGTAACTAATGGATTAGTTGGTGACGACTTCGAACGAACCGTTCGACTGTGACTGATTGCGCGATCAGAAATAATAAGTACGATGCTGTTACTGAAATAGCTGAACACGATTAATTTACCTACTTTAATTTTAGCCGCTAGCTCTAGAGAGTATGGAAATTGCGTTTCATAAAATTTCTATCTGGGAATTTTCATGTAAGCTGATAGTAAAACGATATCATGTCATAAACTCTAGGAATTCTTCATTAATTAATTAATTAGAGTATTGTTGTACGTACATAGGCGTCGTGACAAACATAAAACCCCGTCAACACACCAATAAGAGTTTTACGAGCTCACATTCGCGTTCTAAAGCGCGTTCGTATCAGGGGGTCTACTCAGGAACGTATAGGGATTCTATAAACGAAGAGATATGAGAAGCCTTTTTGAGCTTAATAGTTTATGTACTGGTACGGGAAGCCAAAGTGACAGCTCAGTAAGGGCCAATTACAAATCTTAAAATACTATTCAGTAGGGACCTACCTAGAGAGAGAACGTGGTTGGCTGTTCTCTTTATCGAATAAAATTGTTGGAGTGAAATGCCATCTTGCTAATATTCGAATATAAGTATTTATCCTATTATACGAAACCGAATAGGACCTAAGCATTACGGCGAAGATTGCGTGGATTCCCCGGCGAAAAGGCTCGCTATCAACCAATTAGGTATGGTATACGTACTATCTATTAAGACTGCAATAAAAACGAGCGCTATTCTTACAACATAACTACTTTACACTCAAGAAATTCAAACATGAACGCACTAATTGTGTTTTCAATTAACGGAAGAAAATGCAAGATGCGATACCAAAAGTTAAAAACAGATCACCCACAGTTCACCCACTGCATTCTAAAAATAGTTAACTCTTTGTAATTCACCACAACATAAATAAGTCGAGTAAATAACACAGTCTTGCCAAGATGTATGTAATAATTCAATGAGATTAAAACAAAAATCTGACGTGTAAAAGTAATCAGACGCTGCTTCATTTTAGTTTAGCGAGGTCACGGTTTCGGCATTGAACGCACCTCGAAATTATTTGCCTAAAACGAAATGTTCCTGGTGATACGAGAACCCAATTGAAGCATTTATATCCTTTATACATTATAGCATACCTACCAACCTAAATCAATTGATGACTGATGTGTACATCGATCGTTATAGCTCGGCTCTAGTATGGATTCTAAGCACGTCCAGCTTCAGCGCCGGTCCATGCAAAGTGATGTTACCGCACAACTGGCAAAACAAAGCATAGAGACTATAGTAGGTATATAGTGAGCCTTCACCACACATGGAAATTAGCTTCGGGAAATAATAGCCTTAAATATTACGCCTGACCCACTTTCCGAGTCCACCGCGAAGTCGGTAAAGCACAGCTACTGTGTGACCGTATAAATAGCTTAATTTAGGTTTCAATCCGAACACGACGAACATGAACGACAACTAGCTACCTTGATGACTTCTAACCACGCAGAATCGTGGCAAGTACATATTTGTAATTTTTTAGTCAGTCAGGTGGTCGGATCAAATATCTGTGTTTACTTGAGATAACGTTTGTATATTACTTTTTCATTTTAGATATTGTAAGCCTTTTTTCGATAGACTGTACTTTCGGTACAAATTAGAGGACTAAAAACTGAAACAAAATGCTTTACCTATAAGTATATTCATTCTTAATGAGTTTTATCTTACCGTTTCCAAATGGACTTCCTAAACCAGTAAACCTCGATTTGAGTAAGTACTCGTAGAAATATCTCGGAAATCTCACAATGAAGTATAGCGGTTCTTCAGACCGCCGAACCACCGACCGTATCATGACCGAATCGCATCGCGGCACACGAAGAGCCTTCGAATATTTCTTAAGCCGAGGCGTGAACTACATTAAAGCGGACTCTGGAGCGAATAATTATACCATATACAATTTTATAGTCGTAACGGCGGAAAGGAAATTAAAATTTGCAGCAGAAAAAACATCAATTTGATGGGAAATTAAACCAGCGAAATTCGGCTAGATATTGACTATGGGCCATGGACGTGTACTTAAATAGGTAAAGACTGTGATTACATTGTTAGTTGCATTGCAAATTTCATAATGTCAATGTGGGAAACGGTTATAGTGTCGGATTACACTCGGTGGCAGTGTAGCATTAAGGATGTCAAGGCGTAATGCGATGCAGGCGGGATCTCATAGACAAGTCACCATTGTATTCGCTGATGAGGAAAAAATAGCCACTCCGTAACGTATGCAGGCAATTCACTGAAAAACTCTTTGATAAATATCTCTCCCTGGACTAAGGTGTTAACTAAACTAAGGTTTTGCTAACCGAGTTAAGAACTAAGTACATCTACTTAGCCTAATCTATTAAAAAACCGGTCCATTAATTTTTGCCATAAACAGCGATTTTGCCATACGAAGCCCTTTTAGTTACAAGGCTGAACGGTGTACAGTTTGATAGTAATGCGCTAGCAGATATTTTGTTTTGATTGGTTTCGAAAGGGCGATAACACATGTATATTATTGTGACAATATCAAGATCACGTTTTGGAGTTGGCGTTGGGTTTCCGCACGTCTCGCGTCTGCGCTTGCGCGCACGCAGACGGGCCATTGCATTGTGGAGGGAAACCAGTCAGGGCCGCTTGGTTCGCGTCTGGTTTGCGCGTCACCAGTCAGTGAGAGTGGAGTTGCCTGAGCTCCAACAGGATATAAATATAATTATCTATTCATTCATATGGATGACCTTGCGTATACAGCACGGCGCGTCTGGAGATGTTGGCTCGTTTGTTATTTAGTACCTTTCTCTTCAACTTCGACGCTTTCCTAATATTAAATGAACATTGACGCCTTTAGTGGAGGAATATACACCGTTGTCATTATATGTTGCCTTGACATAACAGTTTTCTCGGTGCTATCGGCAGTTGTACAGCGACTGTGCTTCATTCTTTTCATACTAATTGACACTTCCATTAGCGGGAGCGTCATCGATTTAATGCTACTTACTAATAACATTTATAGTTAGATTGCTTAATAAATTAAATAAATAAATAATTTTTGAACAACAATTTTACATTACAGAGTCATAGGTATTAGGGGAGTTTAAAGAAGAGGAGGAGGGTTATAGACACACACAGTACATACAGTTCAAAAATCGGTAATGACAAACCCGTTTCACCTTCACAGAAAGCAATTTGTGATTGAGCACCTAGTATCTACTTTCAAAACAATTTGATATAGGTACAGAATTGATACGGGGAACGTTCCTATCCCTAAATAATTGTAGGTACACTTTCTGCCTATTCAGTGATAGGTACAGTCAGCAGCAGAAGTAGATAAGCTGTCCAGTTGTTCAAAATGACCTACACACGCCCTTAACGTCTTAAGAATAAGGTCGTGTGTAGGTCATTTTGAACACCTGGACAGCTTATCTACTTCTGCTGCTGACTGGACCTATATCTGTAATATACCATCTCGCTAAATAGGGAGATGGTATATTTTTCTTTAGGGATAGGGAAGCTATCTAAGCCCTATCCCTATATACTATTACTAACAGAGCCCCAATACAAATTTAAAAATACTCCCTTTTATCTACCATAAAATATAGAAAAGGCAAGGGGTACTTCCAGAAACGCTAGTAAGTAGTTTTCTGAAAGGTCGTGAAACGTTTCCTCTGCTAAGTGAATTTGTAAACAGAAAGCGTAAACAAATCGCGGAGGCCAGCGTCATGAAACAACTCTTGCGAACTCGAGCCTAAATGTCATTTCGAAAGTTAGTTCCGCTCAATCGAAAGGGAAGGCTATTGTTTTTAATCGTTGAAGCGCGGTAGTGTTAAAACGACTTCGATTGTATATTTACGAGCTAATTCCTGGAAAGTCGAGTTAACGCAATTGGGTGTTATGCACAACTAGATTTAGACTTAGGTTTTATACCTACGTAATGTCTCAAGGTGGCTATTATCGAAGGCGACTGAGCCGAAGAAGCCAAATGAGTTTGGGAAAGCTTATACTAAACACTTGGCCACACTTGGCTGATCTGATTAGTGGTGAAGCAGCGCATGAACGCGGGCGCCCCAGCCCCGAGGCTCACCTGATCCGCAAGTATTCCTCAAGAAGTCGTAGAACTTGCTGCACGCGCTCATCTCGGCGAAGCGTCACTCCGCACTAATGCCAATGTATTTTTAAACTTCACTTGTACAGTTTCGCAATCCTTCAGCCGGTTAACGGCTACGGGTGTTCAAACTGGGGTGAGTAGAGGTGAGCATGTGGGTCTACGCGGGTACCGTTGGGTAGAAAGCGGCGGGCATCTTAGCCGGCCGCGTGCGAGCGGAGCGATGGGCCTCGTGCGACTGGCGCCATGCGGCCCGCGGGACTATCGCGGTGCAGCCGCACTCGCCGCGCGGGGAAATAGAATGCCCGATATATAGCTACGAATTTTGCACACACGCAGCACCCTCTAGGTCATAAATTAGAACGTCATCACCCTAAATGTTACTTTTTGGTTGTTACCAAAACTAACTTTTAGGGTGACATTCTAATAAAGCAGCAGCAGTAGGTACGTTAATCCGTTTGCGATGCGTCGTATACTGGTCGTCTTCCGCATCGCAAACGGATGGCCAAACGCAATACCGCTGCAGAAGTTAACCTTTAAAAAAGTTCAGCTGAAGAATCCAAGCTGAAATTTTAAATACGTACAAATTACTTAAATACATATTAATTTGACATTTTACTATATTTATATTTCTTGCTGCAATAAAAATGTCAGCATGAGTAAGCAAATCAAATCAAGTTCTCTTTTAAATAATATACAGGGTCAAGCAAAACGTCGTGATGATATTTTACTTACAGAATCAGCTGTCGATTCTAAGCCTGTTTTTAGGTTTATGTTTTTTTTCGTTTTTGAAAAAAAATTGTATGGGATTTAGGTACCGCACACCCTATTAAGCTCATACTGGACTCTAAAAATTGTTTTTTTTTTTACCAATTCGAAAAAAAACCTTAAAAACATGCTTAGAATCGATATCTAATTCTGTATCTAATATGCGGAAGCAATTTTAAATACGCCATTTTACTGGTTTCATGTTTTGATCAGGTATCATACTGATTTAAATAATAGACGCGGTGACCCTTGCCGTTCTAAACGTCAAGATTATTTCGGTAGATGCAGTAGACGGCAGACGGCGCGCCTTTGAGGTGAGCTGGTGGTCTATTCTTTATTATAAACAAGGAAATGGGATTTCCTATATAACTACAATGAAGCTGGCTGTTCGCTGTTTAGGAGATGTTATATCCCTAAACAGCGAATAGTCATATGTATTTTTTTATATCACTATAAATATTCGGGGAAAGTGATCGCCCGTCTTATTTTCAAGGAGTTTTGAGTTAAGATCCCGATATAATCCTCGCTAAATAGAGAGATAGTATATATATCTTCACTAAGGAATACGGGAAATACTATATCCTTATTTACAATATGGAATGGACACGGTAGATGCGATTAAAAGGATGGGTCGGAGAGGTTTTTTTCAAGTCGTTAAGGACTTATGGACTTAATCTAATCTACGTTTTCACCTTTTTAATGTGTGACGAAAAGTTAACCATGTACCTACACTCAACCGCAACGAAATCGGGTCAGTTTGTCTATGATTTTCCATACAAAGTGACCGGATTTCATTACGGCTGAGTGTATTTTGTATGGGGTAACTTTCGTTAAGTTATTTTCGTAAGATTAAATCTTTAACAAAGTTACATTTAATTTTATTCATTCACAATGCACTCGGCAGTGATCACTTACCGCTTCCCATCAGGTGGCCTATGCGCTCGTTTCCCTGCCAATGACATCAAAAAATCAGAGCAACCGCTTTAAGCTTATTAACGTTCATCACGTCCTAATTGAAAAGACCAAATTAAAAATTAAATTAAATTTCCATACAAAAGAGTTCAACGAACTTAAAAATCCAGGAGCCCGGAACTAGCCCGCTACTTGGGCGAGCACTTTGAGGTCGAAGTCATTTTGTTGCCATTCATAAACATAATATTAAGTGAGAAGTTTAACTTGAACCACTTCGGTCTAAACTTTCCTCGAGTGCGGTTGTTTAAAGAATTATGGTGTCGCAGCGCTAAGTACGCTCTGGAAAAAATGCTAAGAAACTGCCGATCCTATATTGATTGTTCTGACTATAATAATATCTTAGATCGACAGGTAGTCTAGACCAGACAAAGACTTGTGATGGACGGGGCACTCGAATCAATGATGATTGTACTTTTGTTCTACTGAATATTTGTTATAAACAAATGCGTGTTGCTTGAATAAAACCAATAAACAAACGTTTGACATATTCTAACGAAAAAAAATAATAATTTGAAAACAGCCCGTGCGTGTAATATTTTTTAAATCAAGCTGCATAGATAAGGTACTGCAATGGGGTATAGTATATCAAGATACAATTAATATGGCGCGCGGATTAGGCAAAAATACACTCTGCGTCAACAACGTAAGTACTTCGCCGTGCGCCATAAATACATATTGTACTGTATCATAATTCATAACATAACATGAAATGATGCCCGCATTTGACTCTTCTGGTCAAGGTTTAGTATAGGGATTCCCAGTCACAAATACTTATATGTGCATATTTTTTTTTTTTTCAGTAAACTAAATATTTACGCATGGCAGCGTTTAAACTGTAAGAAAATGCAAAAGTTAATTAGCATTTTGGCATACCTCGGACTCAAGAAGCTACAAGGACCTACTAACCGTTGTTGTATAAAATTTACATTTTTAGTTATATTCCGGTAGCCGACTGCAAAAAACCATTCCTGATAAAAAAAAATAGAAAATACTCTGTAGGGGTAGCTGACTTTTAGTAACTTCAACTGCTCTTGGTCGGCCGCGGCTTAACTTGGCAAATTTTGCGAAAAATGACAAAAAAGTGGTACATAAATTCGTTTAAAAAAAACCTCATCGAAAAATAGAATGAAACTTGTATGGTAAGATAGCTCCTTACGAGGACAGTAAAAAAAAGTGAAGTTCGCGGGAATCGGCTAGTACTTACTTAATATTTAAGTCGTAATTCTATAATTTAACATGAAACATTATTGTATATTTAAGAATAAAAATGTTAACTCGATGTTTTGCTTTTGCAAAGCCCTCTAAGCCATCCACGCACTTATTTATTTATGACCTTGTTAAGTAACGTTGCTTGCATGAAAATAGGCGGTTGGCATGACTTTTTTTGCTGCCATGGGGTATTTTGTAGGTCGGCATGGTTATGACTATATTATTATACTCTAACTTATTAAAGTAAGCAAAAAAAAACACATTTTCAATTTTGAAATAAAACATTCTTTTTATAAATGAGAGGCCGACCAAAACATATGTCAACAGGTTTAATTTAGATATTATAATACGTTTTTTTTCCACTTTTCGATGAGGTAAATGCAGCTGTCAACACAGGATTTGGCTGACCACTTTTTTTTATTGTCCTCATAAGCAGCTATCTTACGTTTAAGTTAAGTTAAGTTTCATTCTATTTTTCGATGAGGTTTCTTTTGATGAATTTTTGGACCACTTTTTTGTGAGCAAAATTTGCTAAGTTAAGCCACGGCCGACCAAGAGCAGTCAGCTACCCCTACAGAGTAGGTATTTTCTATTTTTTTATCAAGTAAAATGACAATTTAGGAAGTGTTGGCTGACGCAACTAAAATATTTGCTGACTCTAAGAACCAAGTAAATGTTCTAATCACTATCTGTTATTCTGGTATTGTGGATGTGGAGAGTCTGAACTGGCCAGTTCGATATAAGTAGCTGTTTCTAGCAGATTCTAGCGACGTGAATCTAAAATGGAGTGTGATTTCCAGCGTGTGGCTGAATCAACACACCCTTCGTGTCTGTTTGGTATGTTAAATGTGATAAAGTATGAATAAAGTTACCTACATACATATTTGTCTGGGCATTGAGGTCACCGCGCCCCGTCAATTGATGTCTAGACTAAGGATTTCCATCCTCGTTTTAAAATACAATTCAAACGCCACAAAAACGAATGGTCGGACAAAATGAAGTTCTTTTCCGTAATGGTGCAAGTAATTAGTATAATCGTCAAATAGATTGTTTATTACGAATATTAATAAGTGAACAGGTTAAGCGACATTCAAAGTGGCCGCGTAGCTTACGCACATACATACAACTGGTTTATAACAGTACACATGTTGCGGCTATACCTCAGACGGCAACACTAAATGATACGTGATCCTTATTTTAATCATGAATAGGTACAGTCGACGTCAAAGAGATATTTACACTTTTGGGCCTTAATGCAACGGAATAGGGTGAAAAAGTGTAAATATCTCTTTCGACCGTACACAGCGACGAAGTATGCGATTATACCTTAATTTATTCAAAGTTTGATGGTGTCCCATCCCACCTATCGGACCGAAACCACCCGAAACGGAATTAAGTTTGAGTGTCCGTCTCTCTTATGATTCACCAATTGATGTCTAGCACCAAGATTAAATAATAAATATGGACTGATAGATATCAGTCCATATTTATTGCACTGATAGATTGCGAATTTATACGAATAATGGATTTTACCAAATTAGGTTGGCATCATTCACCAAATTCATCAAGTAGGAAGGTATTAATCTTGGTGACCACGATCAATTTTTTTTTAATGAAACTTTCCGTCTGTAAAGCAAATACCTACGAGAATACTAGACCAAGCATAGCACCATATGGCCTAATTTGCCTAATTTGCTCGATTGCTTTACTAAGTACATATATGTATGTGCTATGGTCGAGGCTTGTCACTCGCGTCGGGCGCATGCGTGAAGGCCACGCCGCGCCGCTAAAGGAAGCGGGAAGTGGCGTTGACGCACTGGCCAATTCACTACAGCCTTAAGCCTTATGCCCACTTGTAGCTAACCCGCTGGTCACCTTTTTAACTCAGGTTTAAGTAGTTCTAAAAACTTAAGGCCGTTCCCTGACCCAGCATCGTCAAATTGCTCATGTAAGATCAGACTTTTCTAAGAAATGCTAAAAGTTAAAAATATGAAAAAAAAACATGTTATATTTGATTACCTATATCATCCTGACATTGACAGCTTTCGTTACACGTTTCACGAAACTTCACTCGATACAATTTAATTCCAAAGTAACCTCTAACTCGGAACTTTAATCCAACATTACTCCAGATTCTTATATCAAACAGTGTTAAACTAAATATAACAGAAAAATTATCCATATTATATGCATACATTGACAGCTTTATAAATGCCATGTTTTTAGACGGTATTTTTATAGGAATTAAAACGTGTTATCGGGCGTTCTGTGCGTAGCGCTTTCTCTTTCACTCGTTGCACGTGACGGCTGAGCTGGGTATAGGAACGACCTTAACTCGATTCATAGAAAAAGCAAGGTAAACCTAGAATGACAACCTTCACACATACAGCATACGCCCGAAATAAGTGCTAAATACGATACCAGATGTCGCTGCCTAGTTAGCGTGCATAAAAATTTGAACTCCCATAAGGGGGTTCAAATTACCATAGAGGCTAAGGAAATTTAAAGCGCCGCCTGGATATTTTTATGATATACACCGCAAAGTAAGGAGATTGTCAGTCTATATAATAGCCTTGTCTCTGCTCGAGTTAAGAGTGTATCCTGAGGTTAGCGACGTAGCAAGTGGACCTTAGACAAGATCCGACAAAGCTTGAGGTGAATGATATATAGTTAATTCAGGTCACGCGCGAAAAAAAAAGCCGTGGTGGCCTAGTAGTTCGACCTACCGCCTCTCATGCGGAGGGTCGGGGGTTCGATTCCGGCTCGCACCTCTAAGTTTACGTGCGAAATTCAATTTGAATTTACCACTGAGCTTTTCGGTGAAGGAAAACATCGTGAGGAAACCTGCACGCATCTGCGAAGTGAAGTCCCCAGTCCGCACTGGGACCGCGTGGGGACTATAGCCCCAAACCCTCCCGTGATGAGAGGAGGCCTGTGCCCAGCAGTGGGATGCAAATAGGCTGTAGTAGTAGTAATAGTAGGGTCACGCGCGTACTTAGGTGCCTATAAGTAAGTAGTTCAAATTGACGCTACGTTGGAACTTGGCGTCCAAATTAGAATGATTCCGTAGATTGACTTGATTGCTGATATCGATTAGTATGTTGTCCATATTCGCCGAATAGAATATTTTCTAGTATTGGTATGAGTTCGATCTTGAGATCTAGATCACGTTCATAATACAAATCATAAAAATAAATTATATTAATACGAAGTTTGAAATCTTTAAGATACCTCTACAAAACGCGGTAAGCGAATTCCACGCCGACGAAATCACTATAGGTATAAGGTAGTATTATAAATGCAAAAGTAACTCAGTCTTTCTGTTACCTCTTCATGCTTAAACCGCTGGACCGATTTAGATGAAATTTGGCACGGAGAAGATAGTTGGAGTACCGGGAAAGGACATGGCTTATGTCCTTTTTTATCTCGGAAAACGCATAGTTCCCGCGGGAACTCGACAACCGAATTCCACGTGAGCGAAAGTCGCGGGCAGAAACTATTTAGTTTTATATCTTTTACAGTATCCAAAGAAATAAGTATTTGGCGAATCATTGACGTCCAGTAAAGGCAATAAAGTAACATGTCTTACGCCCGGGCCGCGACCACCTTCGCGAGCGATAGCTTTTCCGATAACCCCGTATTATCGTCATACCCTACCCACCGATTGACATTATTTACACCCAATTTTGTTCTGAATTGTTTTTTCTACAGATAACCGACTATATGTCTTGTTTACACACACAACTTGTCGATTTTAACGATGTTTATAAAGAACGTTATTTTAAGTTGACATTTCGAAGTCATTACGTGTGATTGTCGTATTTAGGAACCTTCGCGTTTTACTTCCCACACGACTATACCTTATTTTGTAAACGTATCTTTACGCTACAAACGAAGGTTGCATGAACGTTCTGAATCTCTTTAGTTTTTGCGGGTGTGTACCTATACGATACGTAAACGGAGAAAATTAGCTGTGACACGCTCCACTCGTGCGTAGACGCAGGTAGGTAGGTAGGTGCTTGGAGCTGACCGGCGCTAATGGTGAGATAACAAATAACGCGTGTAGCCAAGTTGCATAATGTAACGTCATCGTTGTTTTACTAAAACCCTATTTATCTTTTAAAACTTCTGCACGCGACTTCCGTTACAGAGTTCCCACGGGAACTATGTATGCCTTATTCCGGTATAAAAAGTAGTCCTTGCCCGAACTCGAACTAGGTACTTCCATAACAAATTCCAACCAATTCGGTCCAGCGTTTTGAAAAGAGGTCAAAGATAAACAGAGTTACTTTTTTTGCATTTGTAATATTAGTTTGAATTGGATTTTTATGGCGCCGTTGTGTGGTAGTCTAGTGGTTTGACCTACCGCCTCTCATGCAGAGGGTCGGGGGTTCGAATCCGGCTCTCCTCTCTCTGAATGTTTCTGAACCTTCAATTTGAATGTACCGCTGCGCTTTTCGATGAAGGAGAATTTGCGTCCCACTGCTGGGCACAAGCCTCTCTCATCACGAGAGGGTTTGGGCTATAGTCCCCACGCAGGCCCAGTGCGGATTGGGAACTTCACACACATCTACCTAGGCCCCACTTTTCATCATTTCTCATGCATCACATTTTCATATATACCTACACAGCTCCCCACAACCTTCACTACATATACGCTTACCTGGCAAAGGCTTACCGACATTTTGTTTTTAACAAATGTATATCTAACCTTGCTCTCATGCAGATGGGGTTCAATTCCATCTCGTACCTCTGAGTTTACATATGTGCGCAATAAAATTTAAAATCACTGAGCTTTTCTCTGAACAATATCATCATGAGAGAACGATGCATCCGCTAATCTTCTCTTGAGACCTGTGCCAGCAGTCGGACGTGAGTAGCGTTGTGGCGGTGGCAGTAATTAACCTAAAGTACTTACCCATTTGTGAGACGTGGTACCTTGCCGACTCGACCCCCCGAGGCTCGTCGGAGCCGCGCCTCGCTCGCCGAGCGCCGTTCTGGACATTCTCACTTCCGCCACTTACCTGGAAATAAAAGCATTCATATGTTTGAGTAAACGTCAAGTAAACACACTGGGGCTGTATTCGAAGTCTTAAATAGGGATCTCCCTGTTCCCTATAGGATCGCTCACGCGTCAAGTTGAACTTTAAATCCAGCTACTTAAAGTTCACGCGAATATAACCCCTGGATAAGTACTGTGATACCGGGTTCTGGTCGTTTGGCAACGCATTGGTGCTCTGGTCGTCTATTCGAGTACAAGAGGTCATCCTATAGCGAAAGGAATAGGAATTTCACTACCTATCTCTTTTCGGATAAACCTGTTATCAGGACTCAAAGGTGAGTCAGTCAGTAATTATAAACTTATGTAAATAATCTTGAAATAATAAAAAAAACCCTAAGCCCAAACGGCGCATAAAGTGACCCCGCCAAGCGAAACGCACGAATGGATAAAATGCGCTTCTTGGAATTTTCTTATACGGTGGTTTGCTCACTCGCGAAAATTGGGAGACTGTCTATCCTTATTTGGGATATGGGAAATCCTATATCCATATGCATGGACTCGATGGGGCCCCGAATGTTGCAAATATTTATAGACAGGTGATTTTCCATCATGCTTGTTTGTCACTTTTAGCAATAAAAAGAATGAAAATAACTACTCTGTTCCAGTCCCGATTTATACAGGCTACTCACGGAAATTATAGTAGATTTCGACTTTTTTAAGTACTCGGGAAGAAAATGGAGTTTTCTACTTGAGGTCGTCGAATTAGTCCATAGCTAAGTACCTAATAGATACACCCATTGTGTGACGCCACAAGAGTTCAGGTGAATGAATTGATAACACACAGCTAGGTACCAACCTAGCTGTGGCTAGTTTTTTTCCGTACCGAAGCCGTTCTTATGTACCTACATAAGAACGGCTTCGGTACGGAAAAAAAACAGTTACCTAAATAAATTTTACATCACCCTTGGCCGTAAAGTGGGATTTTCTGCCCGCTACGCGGAGAGAAAATCTCACTTTTTGGCCAAGGCAAGACAAACTTTTGACAAACCACGGGCGGCAATTCGTAAAGCCCCAGATCGCATATTTATGGCCCTCACCTTCGGTTCGGGCCACAGAAACCTGCGATCTGGGACATTTACGAATTCACCACCCTAGGTCTGTAATGTACTTACTATAAAATCCCGGTGTCATTACATGACATGTTATTGTTTGCGTGACTTTTCTAATCTCGTGGCGATATTTCATACAGTAAGGTATGTATGTATTCATTTGCCATTCGTGCATTAGTATGAATTCCTAAGGATTCCAAAAAAATAAGTAATTGTTAATCGGAGTAGGTACCTACCTGTTGCACTGATTACTGATTTCTAGCACAATCTCGACGTGTTTATAATACTTACCTACTTAAAATGTTGTTTATTTGAGCTCCTCCATTCGTTCGTTCATTCGTCTAAGAAATGTTCTAAACCTTGACACCGTCCCTAAATAGACAAACGCTCAATGAAGTGATGCGATGCGATAAGAATAGTAGTACCTACCTATGCTGCTAATAAGTTTGATCCATTTGTGATCGAAGCGCATATGCACTCGATTTTTGATTACGATAACTCGGATGAAATCGCTTCTTTGATCATAGCTAAACCTTAACCAGCTTACTTGATTATAACTAAATTGAAAAAAGGTTCATTATCGTTCTGGAGCCTTATTCGAGTTTATATTATAGGGACATGGAATTTCCCTTATCTATAAATTATAATCTAAATTAATCCTTTAACTCCCAGTTTAGCGCAGTTTTTATTGAAATTTTATCCCAATGGAGTCCTTAAAATAGTAAAATCGTAGTTAGTATACCTATGTCTTTAAAAATACACCTGTATTTTCTATAAACATATTGGTTTTATATATGTAGACGAAACAAAAATACCTATTACTGAATATACTATTCCTTTGAACAGGAGAGCGCGGTCGGGTCTGGTCAGATTGAAATTGAATCCTCTTTGTTTGAACAGACAGACGGTTTAATTAAGAACTGCAGTGAACCCAGGCTTCCTGGACACGTTTGAAATAAGAACAAAACAAAAATCGCTATAGCACTAAACGATTGTGGTGCACTTGGTTTGGCCAAGATTCAATGGATGCCTTGTAAAAACACTTTTTATTATATTTTAAAATGTAAACAACAAAGGTCCTAAAAATCGTAAGGTGTGATCGAATTTTAATTTTCTTTTTTAAATTGAGAGTTCTTGATTTTTTTTGCGATAGAAGGAAAACATTTTGTACGCGGTTAATAAAAATAATGGTTTTATATGTATACTACTACTACTACAGCCTATTTGCGTCCCACTGCTGGGCACAGGCCTCCTCTTATCACGAGAGGGTGTGGGCTATAGTCCCCACGCGGGTCCAGTGCGGATTTATACGTATACTCATTTTTAATTGGCAAATGATAATACGTCTCTTATATAGAATATATTAATGTTTCATGTATAGTTTATTCACATAAACCTACTAGATATAGGTACTTATGTAGAAATATAGATGTAAAGCATATTTATGTTAAAGTTCTTCGCTAAGTAAAGAAGATTTGATTACTATGTTGGCCGAATCAAATCTTCTTTACTTAGCAGAGTCTTCGTGAGCCGAATAGAATAGGCAGGGTTTTCTAAAATTATCCCACGGGAATCGATCCCTGCGCATGCCTCCGGTCTAGACGGCGCATATAATACGAACCAGGAACTGCAGGCAAGAATAGACACTTATACATGCACCTACCTATGTATGTACTTATATGAGAAGTAAGAGGAAGAAAAGTAGTGGAGGCAGTTACGAAAAAAACCCATTTTTAGGTTTCCGAACCGCAAGAGGTAAAAACGGAACCCTTATAGAAATGGTTTGAAAATGACGTCATTGAAAATATTCAAGGTTCGGAACCCTCTCCACGCGAGTTTAACTCGCTTCTTGGCCGGTTTTTTTTTTAAATGAGCTTCATTTCTGTCCATTTAGTGAAGCCCTATGTCAGTGTTATGCGATCCTATTAGTGATACCCCAATCTTTTTATTTTATTTATCGAGACGATATACTTACACCTATTACTGAAAAGGCAGAAAATGTTCTTTTATTTAGGGATATCGACGCTCCATAGGTATGTGTACCGTTTAGCCCCAGGGCATCTTTCATATGGACAATGGGTCCGTAAGTATACTTATAACTTAATAAGTTTTCACTATACAGGTCACAAATCCGTGGTGGCCTAGTGGTCCGACCTACCGCCTCTCATGCCGAGGGTCGGGGGTTCGATTTCGGCTCGCACCTCTAAGTTTACATACGTGCGAAATTCAATTTGAATTTACCATGAGCTTTTCGGGGAAGGAAAACATGGTGAGGAAACCTGCACGCATCTGCGAAGTAATTCAAAGATGTGTGTGAAGTCCCCAATCCGCACTGCGCCCGCGTGGGGACTATAGCCCAAACCCTCTCATGATGAGGGGAGGCCTGTGCCCAGCAGTCGGACGCAAAAAGGCTGTAGCACCTATACAGGTCACAGATAGAGGCTGTTTGTTTTCACACCTCCGCCGCGGATTTGAAACATTTCCTATTTCCAATCCGCGGCGGAGATGTGAAAACAGCCAGAAGGTTTGTACGTGAAAGGTCCAGCAAGAGCCCTGAACTTTGCCTACAACCTACAACGCGGCTAAACAATTAAATAAACTAAATCAGGGCGTGTTCCAGTCCTCGATATCAGATGTTTCTATTCTTAAACTTAAATACTTGTAATTGTAATTTCTTATGATGAAAACTATTTCCGCTTTCTATCATTCAGAGATAATCGCGAGATAAGGGCTGCAAAGTGTCACAGTACAGTTATTAATTACTTACCGTATAAATGGTAACTGATAATGATAACACATGCCGCTGTGTTAAGGGTGGTTTCACTGTCACGTTTACACCAACGAGCAACGCAGTCGGTAAGTACGTCAAAAGTGCTACAAACACTGGGTGTATTGAACCGTTTAAAGCCCCGCACCGTGCGTCGCTCCAAACGGATAACTTGTTTGGTGCTCATCCAATTGGATAGGAAAAGAGTTACCTACGCAGTCTGTTTTCATTTAACTGCACTGCATCAGTTCCAGAGTTATTTTTGAATTAGCTTCTCCCCGCGAGTTCGCCCGCGTGGAATTCGGTTATCGTGCTCCTGCGGGAACTACGCGCTTTTCCGGGATAAAAAGTAGCCTCTGTCCTTTCCCGGGACTCCAAAATTCCAAATATCTCCATACCAAATTTCATTTCAATCGGTCCAGCGATTGAAGCGTGAAAAGGTAACAGACAGACAGAGTTACTTTCGCATTTATAATATTACTAGCTTCTGCCCGCGACTTCGCCCGCGTGGAGTTCGGTTATCGCGTTCCCGCGGGAATTATGAGTTTTAGTTTAATTGGCTTGCATGTTTCCGGGTTTACTTTATAGGTACCTAATCATTATAAAATCGTAATCTTTTATGGATTGTTGGATATTAACTGTTACAGTGAAAACATATACTTATTGTGGTAGGTAGATAACGTTAACCACTAACACAAATATAAAAATTGGTTGTCTGTAAAGTCGATTTACGGACAATAATTTTACGTGATAACGTCACGCTAAGCCGATCGTGCCTCTCTATCGCTTGTTCCGCGTTCTCCTTTGCGCGCTCGGCTCAAGCGGAACGTTACTATTCATCATGCGTCATGTTTTTTCTTGCGCGAAACCAGCGTTCATCGATTTATAAGACGTTATCGCGTCAAAAATGCCATTTTATCTTGTTACTTAGTGCTGGATCGGTGGCGTGACTAATGAAATAAGGTATACAAAATGCACAGACAACCTAACAAAAATGTAACAACTCCCTGAAAACCTCAGACATACCGACTGATTTCTATTATTCTGAATTCTGCTCATTAGCCAAACGGTAGTCGTAGTCGGCCAAAAGTGGCTATTTATTTGAGATATGGGAAATTCCTATATCCCTCTATGCATGGTCTCGAATGAGGCTCCTGTTTTCGCAAAAACTCTGTATGCCTCATCATCATCAACAGCCCATAGTAGTCCACTGCTGGACGTAGGCCTCACCCAATGCACGCCAATGAGCTCGCTCGTATTGTGTATGCCTCATTCACAATAATTCGCACTACATTCTAGCCAAAGCTGGGGCTCTATTCGAAATATTACATAGGGATATGGGGCGTCACGGCGTTGAAACCGTGCTTTCAAGTAGCTATATTTAAAGTTCAATTTGAGCGCCGTGACGTTTTGACGTTCCCTATAGGGTCCCAATGAAAACCCTTTGCGTACGAAATGAGGCCCCAGGAAGTGGTTTTCTTTTAAATCTATTCCAGGTAGGTACAATGGTATTCTAGCTCACTTATGCTATAAATGTTTTTTTTGTCAAATACCTACTACCTAGGCTTATTTTAATCACTTTACTTCTTTCTATGAAATCGGGATTTAATTTGTTTACACCTGAGTTTACACCGCATTGCACCTTGTACAAATATACTAAAAGAAAATCACTCCGTACTTGTTATTTGGTGTCAATAGCTTCTTACCAGTGATTTGTCTGTCTGAGAGGTTATCCTCCTCGTCCCAAAGCGGCCGGTCGAGACGCAGCGACCGGTGCTCAATGTTCGCATAGTACTGGAACTCCATCATTCCCACAACACTCATAAATCAAATATATTATACTAGGATCGATTTTAAATGGTCAAAAACACGAGCATAGTCACAACAGCACACCGTCGGCCCCGATAATTTACGCGTTACTGGCTGAGTTTTCTCGACGGGCCTCGGTGATAACAATAACGATTATAAGCACTAAATAACGACACATCATATTATATGAGTCGCTTTTATTTCTACAGCAATCAGGTCTAGTTTCAAGTCGTCGCGGTTGATTTTCTGGCGCAACTAGCCTCTAATGCTCTATAGTTAACGCTTCTGAAACTTCTCGTACATGAGAACGGTACATATCAGTGGCAGGCACTTCATTAATCTAGACTAACGGCGTCTGGACATTTTTATCAAGATAGTTTTGCAACCAAGTGACGAGCCGGTGACGTATTGAGTGCAGCGCTCAGAGGCTGCGCCCACGGGTGACTTTTGTCACCGTGACTAAAAAGTTCCTGTCACCAAAAGTCACGTCTCCATAGCTAACTGAAGAAAAAGTCACGCATGGCAAAAGTCACCTGTGGGCGCAATCCCTAACATGTTTCTGTTTCTACCTTAAGTTTCTACCCACATATTTCACATATTTTCTGACTCTGTGACCGCGAAGTCAACTCACTTAGCACTTAGCCATATTTACAACCGAATGCTAATAGTGGAGTACGTAGCCAGCATGCAGGCACAATTTAACACATACTTGTACGTCTTGGCCGGACAAAAAAAACGATTAGCATATTTAACAGTGTACTCGTCACATGAAAAGTATTAGCAATGAAACTGATTCATATAAACATGTTTGAGGCTTGACCAGGAATTCAACAGACCTGTGATGAGGGAGCAAATTCTGAATTTCATATCGTAACACCTAACATGTCAACATGAGTTAAAATTAGTATGTGTGCGTGTTGTCAAATATAACGACTTATTTTAGAAGGTGTACAATTTATACGAGACTAAACAAGACCGACTACTTAATAGCATTGGGTTATATGCTTATATTGTAAGTCGCAATATGGCGAAGTTGCTGAATTTCTGATCAAGGTTTATTTATTACTGAAGGTAATTTCTAATGTATTTATGTGCGCGATCCGAGTTCCATTACCCATTTAACGGGACACCTTTAGAAAAATACCAACAGCTGATCCTATCTAACATACATGGTGGGTCGGATCCTATAACAAATAATTAACCCACAGTATCGGCTATCGAATATAAGCATACTTTAAAGGTTTTTAATTTTTTTAGAGTTAGCAAAAAATATATATTTTGTATGGGATTCAGGCGTCGCTCACACAACCAATCCCATATACATTTTTTTTTACCAACTCACAAAATAATAATGACCTACTTATACAATATACCTACTTAGAATCGATAGCTGATACAGTGGGTTAATTATTTGCTATAGGATCCGACCCACCATGTATATGTGTATTATTTATTGTTTTTGTTTAATGCTATTGATCCGATTTATTTGTCTTAGGTAGATACGTGTCGTTAGGCACATTTTAGACTTTCTCGAATAATTCTTTTTCCACCTGACAGCTCTCGTAAATACGCGTCTTTTGAGCCTTTTTAGGGTTCCGAAGTCCACAAGGAACCCCTATAGTTTCGCCATGTCCGTCCGTCCGTCCTTAGCATAGCTCGGAGATCCTTAGTTCTAGGAAGCTGTAATTTGGCATGAATATACATATTAGTTACGCTGACAAAGTGGTACAATAAAATTTTGAAATGTTTTTTTTTTTATATGGTACCTCCCCTACTCGTAATGTGGGGATGTATTTTTTTCCTCTTGCGTGCCCCATGATGTGGTTATATCGTTGAATAGGTCTTAAAAATATATTTTGGGTTTGTCAAAACCATTTTTTAATTAAGAGATGCGTTTGTGAAATATTAAGCGTTAAGGTTGGCCCGACATGCACTTGGTACATTTTTTTGAATATTATACTCTCATATCTTCCCAACTCTCCGAGATATCAGGGATCGCACTTTTTCGTGGAATCGGAGCCTATAATAGGTAGGTACTGCATGTCGACATTTCCAATGGCAATAACCCTCCTTTGCGGTGCGCAGTCGGGTAAAAACATGCTTGTGGAGAAACTCACGATCTTATAAGTAAATACAACATACTTACATATAATTAGAATAAAGGTAAATGAGATAATGATGTAATTTGCATGACACTTTAACTTGCTATTGAAATGTTAAGTTTGTTAAATAATTATAATTCCATAAAATACGTACCTACGTTTCGCATTCACAATAAGCAATTAGCATACATTATAAGTACCTAGTTAACAATCCATATTAATATTATAAATACGAAAGTAACGTCTGTCGGTCTGTATGTCTGTCTGTCTGTTACCTCTTCACGCTTCAACCGCTGGACCGATTTGGATGAAATTTGGTATGGAGTTGGAGTCCCAGGAAGGACATTGGGCTACTTTTCATCCCGGAATTCAATTCAATCATTTATTCAGCAAATTGGCCACATAGGAGCACTTTTACACGTCAGAAAAACGCGTAGTTCCCGCGGGAACGCGATAACCGAATTCCGCGCGGGCGTAGTCGCGGGCAGAAGCTAGTAATAATATAATTAGTCCAGTTGACAACAGTTGAGTGTTGTTGGGGAATATAAAATAGGTAATACCTAGTTCAAATGCACTCCATAATATTAATGTACGTGTGTGTCTATACACTTTGGTACATGTGTGCCATAAGTTTATACCCAAGTATATATTCCCCTCATTTGAGTCAGCTGTGCGTATTTAATTTATTATTACCGATCACGCGATGATTTCTGTATTAATAAAAAAAAAACCGAGATATTTCAGTTTCGAGAAGCCCGCCCTCCCTCGACCTTCCCGTGTTTACGCGACAGTTCGTTCACCAGTTCGCTCTGGGCCAGAAGGCCGGGTAAAAATAATTAATTTGTCAAATGATAAGAGCTGTATGCAAAATACACATAATTATCGCGTTGTTTATCACCTAGGACAATAACATGTGGCGGAATCATTTAAGCAACGCAAACATGCTCTTGGGAAACGTTTCAGTGTTTGCCTCCGTGATGGAGCAACTTCATAAAATCTTCAAGAAATCATGACTGTGGAAAGATAATTTTTCAAATTGCCCGTAAGCCTAACTTGCAAAAAACCGGTCAAGAAGCGAGTTAAACTCGCGTGGAGAGGGTTCCGACCCTTGATTATTTTCAATGACGTAATTTTCAAACCGTTTCACAGGATACGCTCTTTTATATGAAAGATTTCAAATACCATGGACTTCTTAATAATTTTCCTGTAATCTTAACTCTTCTTCTCTTCTTCATCAGCGTGTATTCGCCCACCGTTGGGCATACGCCTCTCCAATCTCTCTCCATTTAGAGCGGTTGTCCGCTTCCCTCATCCAGACTAGTCCTGCTGTCGCTTTCAAGTCATCGGACCATCGGGCAGGTGGTCTGCCGACACTTCTCCTATCCAACCGGGGTCTCCACTCCAAAACGCGCTTGCTCCATCGTTCGTCGTGTCGCCTGCACACGTGGCCCGCCCAAGCCCACTTTAGCTTGGCGACTCTGTAACCCACGTCGACCACTTTGGTGCGTTGTCTGATGAGCTCGTTTCGGACTCGATCGCGCAGCGTTAACCCGAGCATGACTCGCTCCATGTTACGCTGTGTCACCTTAAGCTCGTGGATCATCCCAGCAGTTAGTGCCCATGTCTCACAAGCGTACGTCATAGCCGGTAATACGCACTGGTTAAACACTTTGGTCTTTAGCGATTGGGGTATTTTGGACTTTAGCACATAGCTCAACTTCCCGAAAGCTGCCCATCCCAATTGTTTCCGTCGCTTTATCTCTGCCATCATCGAGTCCCGGCCGAGCTTTATCACCTGCCCTAGGTATGTGTACTCCTGCACTTGCTCCAACGGCTGGCCGTCCAATGAAATGGGGCTTGGTGTAAGATCGGCTGTCGCCACGACCTTTGTCTTATCCATATTCATCTTCAGACCTGTCCGCAGGGACGCGTGATACAGTTGCTCCAGCATGTGTTGCAGATCTTCGGCGCATTCAGCAATTATAACTATATCATCAGCGTAACGCAAATGATTGAGGTACACGCCATCCACATTAATTCCCTTGCCACTCCAGTCCAATGTCTTAAATATATCTTCCATAGCATTGGTGAATAGCTTAGGGGATATTACGTCTCCTTAATCTTAACTATCTTCCGTATTTTTTCCTATGTTTTAGGTCCAGTGGTTTCGTAGAAAAGGGGGGAGGGGAATGGTAATTTTTCGCCTATTTTAATAAATAACTCGAAAAGTATTGACCAAAAAAAAAGAAATAAATTCTTTACACGTCCGTCTTTGGGTCACAAACTTACATATACGTACCAAATTTCAACTTAATCAGTCCAGTCGTTTCGGAGAGAATCGACTGTGACAGACGGACGGACAGACACACGAGTGATCCTATAAGGGTTCCGTTTTTACCTCTTGAGATTCGGAACCCTAAAAATGGGAAAAGCCAGACCCGAGAAGAATGCCAAAACCTTTCTCTTCAAGTCCCACAAACCTATTTTTTATCATTTAATTAACCAACTTTACAACCGCTAAGCATAAAGATCCATTCAAATGTTATTGAACTTCAAATTCGCCACGATGTTTTCCTTCACCGTATGAGTCAATTGGTAAATTCAGATTGAATTTCTCACATAAGTAAACTCAAACAGAGGTGGGAGCCGGATTCGAACCCCCGATCCTCTGCGTGAGAGGGTAGGTCAAACCACAAGTCTACCAGATTTCGACAGACAACATCGCATTTAATATCTTACGAGTACGTCTGGGGTTTCTATTCGAAACGTTATATAGGGAAAGGGAATGTCTCTAATATGCTTCCGTCAAAGTGTCACGGCGTTGAAACCGAACTTTAAGAGGGTTTACTCCGACAGTTGGCAACGTCGCAAATAGCTGTCAAATATTTCGCTGTTTTCATTAATTTCTGAATATTACTGAATGAAAACATGCTTTATCGCTCTATGGTTGAATAAAACATCAAGGTATGGATTGCAACCATTATCATAGCAACACAAAATTTTTAGTATTATGGAAGTAATATCTTTTGAAAACTTTCCATCGCATTTTCCATGCATTTTAATGTAATCTTATCATTTGAATCCCTAACCAATAAATATAAAATTAGACGCATCATTCAACCATAGAATAATAACTTCTTTTTCAATACAGTAATATTGAGAAATTAATAAAAACAGCGAAACATTTGACTGCTATATGCGACGCTGCCACTTTTCGGGATAAACCCTCTAAAGTTCGGTTGTAACGCCGCGTAACGCCGGAGCGCAGCGATAGGGAATCTCCCTGTCCCTGTTTAAGACTTCGAATAGAGTCCCTGTTTCAATTAACGTAAAAGACCTACTTAACTGGGCGTCGCTCGGGTGAAAGTCATCCAAATTAGTTTTCCCAGGCATTAGGCCTAGCTAGATCGTTTATCGCCCCTGTCCTATAGGTATTGCAAATTGTGTCCAAATCGTTAGAGCCGTTTCTGTGATATTTTGTACAAATAAATATTCAATATTAGCGCGTTTAAAATATAAGATTATAGTCGTACCTATGTCCATTACTTGACTATTAAACAAGTAGGTTTTGTATTGTATAGCTCGATCATATGACCTCATCACGATCAGCTCAGTCGAATTATGACTGTTACCGTTCCACTAAGGGCGACCGGTCCTAGAAACCTCAATCGAGGCCTGATTTACATCTAGCCTTGTTTTATTTCATAGGATAGTACAAAGCTAAAAAGAAGGGCCCCTTTTTTACCCGACTGCGTCAGAAAATAGAGTTATTGAATGATATAAAATTCAACTAACTACTATATTCGAAGTCTTAAATAGGGATATCCCTGTTCTCTATAGGATCGCTCACACGTCGCGTGAACTTTAAGCAGCTAGATTTAAAATTCAGCTTGCGAATATAGCCCCTGAAGCCTAACATGCCTAAATCGTTAAGTTTTCTTTGTTTTAATGATGTGTGGTTACTAACAATGAGTAAATCCATGACTATTCTAACACCTTTAAGTAAGTATCATCGACTGTGTTTTAAAGTAATCGACTCTTTTTTTGTTATTAAAAATTTCGATTTTATTAGTGACACTAATGGTTAATCTCAATGCTCAATCACTTAAAAAAAACAGCCATCAGGTTGGAACACAAAACTTTGCTCAAACATTGTAACAAAAGAAAAGTGGCTTACTTATCGTTCATTTTCCGAACACCGACTCCTCAGCAGGACTCGTCGGTACACATAAATCATCCAGTACAAACAGTGGCTTTATAACAAACATCAAAATAAAATACTCACGCTGGGGCTTCTAATCCATCCGTACATATTGATATTAATTTTAATTTATTTGAACAGCTTTCAAGCACGTTAATGTCCTAAGTACTGGCCGGTTTGCAGTTTAGTAACGGCATTTATAGGTAAGGTGGCGAGTTGGCGACCCGGGCGTGATCGCATGCACGTATACCGCGGCACTGACTGCCACTACAGGGCTAATCAACCGCCGGCTGCTTACATAACACTGAAGCAAAGCCTTCGTCAAACACCCCGCGAATGATTATTTTTCGCGAGACGCTAAACACGTAAACTAAATGTACCGAATTCGTTAGCTTTCGTCTGCGAATCGAATGATATGATACCTATTTGAAATAGGATTGTAGTATTGTTCATTCGCTTGCTATCTGTCACTCCATCGCGATCATTAGTCATTTCTAAAGTCGCTATGTTCTTGCCGTAGAATAGATGCTTCACTCCAAGTCTGAAAACTTGTTTCCATTGTAGGTCTAATCCGAAGTTCAAAGGTGGAACTTCGCCTTGTCCTGTCACTTCCCTTCTAGTCGTATTCGATGGATTGTGGCAGAGGAACTAAGTTCGAATTTCAATTTAACGGTCAGTACAGTATGTAATGTAAATATGCACCCATTTAATATTGCTCCCAGCCTTCCAATAAAGTTGCATGGAAAATGCTATACAAAGTGACCCGTTTTCATTGTTGAGTGTATTTTTTTTTTCAATAATCTTAAACTTTGAATTCAACAAATACCACGTATATTTGAGTCTACGTCTGTATACGTGTTCTTATTGTTTAAGTTAAGAATTTATCTTACAGACGTCACAAAATAACGCCTTACAAGTACATATCATCATATGATTAACACCTGAGCTCTGTGTGGTTATCTTTATTGTTAGTATATAAACTATATACTAACCGTAAATACGCCATACTTTATACATTTAATGTGAAAATGGATACTTCATGCAGCGCTAGTAGTTGTACCGATATCGGTATCGGTGCTCAATATTGAGCAGTGTCCAATAAATTGCCTTAATGAAGCCACAAAAATGTTTTATCGATTGTGGCGGGCACCTCTACGAGGTTAGACAATACAGTAGATATACTTATGTATAAAGCTGTTGTGTTGTTAAAAGTAAAAATATCCGACCCGCACAATAATCGACATTTCAGTCGACAGACTGCTCAACATACATAACCATACCGCTCCTGCCATAAAAATATGCTCTGTGGTTCCTAAACCCTACGCATCCATTAAGAACTTAGGTTCGGTTGATTCAAACCGTCCGTTAAAGTTAACATAAACGTTAAATATTTTACTATTGGACAAAATTACGTTTCTGTATGGAATGACAGCTCGGCAATCCATATTTAACGACCAGGAGTCCGTCAACTATGCTTGAATCAACCCACCCTTAGTCTATTGCGAGTATTAACATTTTTTAAACAACGCAAATTATGTCAGCTGGCTTCTAAGTGCTCTTTTCTTCTTCTTCAGTCGTTCTGCTTGGGAAGCGATCGTTACATTCATATATGTACCTATGTCTGCAGTGGTTATCATCGCTATACATATTATAGCGATCCGCTGTCTATGTATGTATATGAGAGTACGACAGCGTTTACTGAGGAGCCTGGACTTTCTATACCAGACGCTCCCCATAGGTAAATATTTTTCTAAAGTCATTTAAGTACCTACAAGTAGGTGCATATAAAGTATGTGCTCTCATTGTTAATCTTTAATGAAACAATGAAATGTGTTTACCACTTATTTGTTCAACGTTATCATTTGTCGGAACATGCGGCGGAATTTACGCGCGGAATTATTTTCGCGTCCTACTATTTATATGATATCTCTATCCAAATATCGTAGAACATACGTTATCTAAATAATTTAATACCTTCGTAAAGAGATAATGTGGTCTCAAATAATAGGGATGACGACAGGGTGAAGAAATCGAAATTCTAATTAGTCCGTCAGTCAGGTAATAAAAAAATATTAGACACGTATTTTTTGTTTTATCAAATTAACAAAGAATGACCAAGTTAAAACGCATTAAAGTTGGAGAGTGGCGGCTAACTACGTCACCGTTAGTTATAAATCGTACCTAACCGTGACGTCACGCGACATTTCAACTCAATATATCTCCCTATAAGTTTGATTATGTGAAAAAATAAAAAATACGTGTCCAATACTTTTCAATAATCTCCCTGATAGACTAAGGAAAGAAAAGTTGTCGTCTCCCCTATTAGTTCAGTGGCAGAGCAAGACAGTAAAGAAGAATAAATACGCACACTGAAAATCAAATAAATTCATTTTGCAGTTGTCTTATTCTTTGTAGGTAAATGGGATTATAGGATTTCCCGTATCCCTAAACCCTAAAATTATAACATTAAAAACACTCTTTATTGGACACCAGAAATAAAAACAATACAGACGATGTTATCACTATAAAGCGATCTTTCCCAGACACCGAGTAGGTACTCGAAGCGATAAATTTTGAAATAAAAAAAAAACCGCCTTTAAACGTTCACTATAACATTACGATAGCTTTGGGTCGGTTCACTTGACACCGACTTTGCAGGTTGTCGGGTTTTAGGCGGTCTTTATTTTTCATTTAAAAAATCTTCGGGTACAGTTTTCAACCGAGATTACTTACAACGGGACGTAAGTATCACTGTAGTATTAATAGGTGCCGAAATACATAGGTGCTAACAAAATTGGAGGGGTCAGTCATTTTCTCATGGATCCCACAGCTATCAGCTCCACGTCATCATAATATTGCACTGTCACGCGATTTACATATTCGTGCAAAATCGGAAACCGGAAAATGGGTCAAATTTAACTTGCAAGATTCCATTACAGACAACGGGACAGGTGAAAGTAAATAAGAGTTTGTAAAAAAAAAAAACATTCAGACGAATTGAAAACCTCCTTCTTTTTTGAAACCGGTTAATTGGTTTTAATGGAAAACTTTTCGAAATTCTTACTTTGACTTTGAAAAGTTTTGTTGATAAATTTTATAACTAACGACTCCATGGCTTTGAGAACCACGGCATTTACAAGGGAAGGTACGAATATTTTGAAGGTGGATGTTTGTTTCTCAATCACGCTAAAACAACTACACCAACAGCAATGGACGACCCTATAGCGTTTGATTATCTTCTCTTTGACCGGGTTTTTCATGTAGGTAATTTTACGACTGTAAGCAAATACGACTATATAAGCATATCATAAAAATAATTTATTGCTATAAATACTTATATATGGAGATAGTTGGATTTATCCCGGGAAAACGCACAGTTCCGAAGTTACATAGTTTACGAAGTCGCGGGCAGGAGCTATATGGTTATAAATAGTTTATTGCTTAACTAGTTTTTGTCCATGGCTTACTCGGCGTTAACATTATACGGAAAAATAACTCAATACTTGGTTCAACAAATGGCCTGCCTAGTAAGTATAGGTACATATGGCTCTTTGACACACACACATCGGTTTTGAATCAAGAGCTATTGCTTAGAAGTAGCTACAAACAAATTCAACAGAAGTGTGTGTAATCGACAGTTTTCCGAGCCAAGTTTAATTTTACTGAGAACTTAAGTTACACAAGTTGTCTTTTGGCCACAGTGATTTAGTTTCTGAACGAGTGGTACGTCACGAGACAGTAAACAACTTACACGCTGCGCAGTCGCCTGTATTTCAAACAGCCGCTGTGTACAGGTAACAGGTACTTTATATGAATATCAAGGTTAACTTTCCAGCCGCACTGAAAAATACTGGTTTTCATTCACTTAATCCTTTGTCTTGTATTTACGCTTATGCATTAGCTACGTAGGATTTAAATAATTGTGTTGGAAATGTCGTGAGGAAATGCGTCTTGAAGGAATTGTGTCCTAGTTACAGTGAAACCTGGATAACTGGGACGTTGAGGGGCCAGGAAATTGTCTCACTTATAGAGCTTAAAATAGGCACTATTTCAGTTATAGAGGTTCTTATGCTTATTAAATAAAGAAAACATTAATTATTAATAACAGTACCTACTTGTGCTTGAGTTGTAAGTAGTAACACAGTTATAGAGGTCTGTTTTGCCCCACTAACAGAGGTCAAAGTGTCGGGACCTCAGCACTAGTTCCAGCTAAGGAGGTTTCTCATTTATCCAGGTCCCATTTACTCAAGCTTTGTTATCCTAGTTGGATAACTAGTTCGATAATAATAGGAAGGCTTAAGGTATACTTTATTTGGTTCTTGGCGAGTAAGTACCTAAATCGTTATTCGGGAACTATTCATATAAATGAACACACACTAAAACATTGGACTTCCCGTGTCCCTTTTCCGTTCCAAATTCCACTTGGAACTTATTCGGAAAGAAAAGCGGTTTCATATTCATAGGGATTCTATGGGGAACGTCAAAAATCACGGCAATCAAAATTAACTTTAAAATGAAACTACTTGAAGTTCAACCGTGACGTTTTGACGTTCCTTATATAATCCCTATGAAATCCCTTTGATTCCCAAATGAGGCGCCTTAAGTTCAGTTCACTCACCTTCATCGTCCTTCGCCTCGTCCTCCCCCAGGGCGATCACCAAGTTGCTCCTCATCATATGTGCCATCTTCTATATCTTACTGTACTGACTTCGTGCGAAATTAGAGTGTACCACAAAATTAACAATACTATACTACATAAATGAATAAAAACGTGCTTAAGTAACACAAAGAAAAAAAAAAAAACAAAGCGAATATTACATCTATAGGCAAATGATTACCGCACTATAGTCGGCTTAAAGAGTAAGCGGCTACATTTCTACTGCGATAAGTAAGAAAATTGCGTCTCTATGAGAAAGTCGAGTGTGTGCAGTCGCGTAACCGGTGCACGAGTGGTGTGATTCGGCCGGTAACTGAAAATATAGCTATTCGCGTGGGAACAGAGAAAACTAGAGAGCCGCGCGTAGTAAAAATATGGTTAACGACGTGATTAGTTTGTTACAAAAGATTTTAAAAAATAAAGATGAAAACGGAGATACTAAAAGTACTATATATTGTACTGCGTATTCATGGAAATGTAATAAGTAAAAAGAAGAAACCTTATATTTATGTTGCGGATCACAAATAAAAACGAGAAACTGACTGATGACTGATTGATCGCATAAAACTAAACTAGTTATTCGTAGAATGCTGAAGTTTGTTTTGGGGAGCGTAGTACTTTCAGTGATTCCTCGAGTTATTTCCCGAAATTACCCGAGTCGGACTCTCGCACGAAGGGTTCCGTAGGTACCATTCTATAAAAATGGCAAAAGAAACACGTTTGTTGTAGGGGAGCCCCCTTAAATACCTATTCATTTTATTCTGTTTTTTTAGTATTTGATGTTATAGCGGCAACAGAAATGCATCGTCTGTGAAAAATTCAACTGTGTAACTATAACGGTTCATGAGATACAGCCTGGTGACAGACGGACAGACAGACAGACGGACGGACAGTGGAGTCTTAGTAATAGGGTCCCGTTTTACCCTTTGGGTACGGGACCTTAAAAATGGGACCGAAGCGGGTTATATATACCGCGAGAGACGGCTAACGGCTATAGTCTATATTTATTTATAACAAAATGTCCTTGCATTGAATAAAATGAATACAAAAAAAATGGATATCGAATAATGATACTTCATGAGATTGAAATTATGAGACGTGGATTTTATTTGAATAACGTTTGATTCTGGAAAGGTTGTCGTAGCGCCTCTACGCAGGCTCTACGGCGCGGCGTAGACTATGGCCATTATTTTTAACCATAAGTCATTTTGTCGATTGCACGACCTTCGGCATTACGGGCAGCGTGATGACTTAATCGATGGAACAAAGAAGCTTCGTTATCTGCGTGTGCGCTTGTCGCATAAGTAAATAGTTAAGTAGGTACGTTATAAAACGGTGATTTTGCCGAGAACTCTTAAAGCCAGGGTCACACCGAATGCGTCCGCAGCGCATCTGCGGCGCGCCTGCGTCTGTATAGCATTAGTTCACGTAAGACCTGACACACCGCCTGCACGCCGTGCGGCTGCCGCAGATTCGTTCATTAAAATCACGTTATTTTAGGTGCGCCTACTACATAGAGGTATTAAGTAGGTAAGCATAGTCCTGTAAGTATATATTCCCGAGAGGATTTTTTTCATAAGTATTTTATATACCTAATACTATTACTACAGCCTATTGGCGTCCCACTGCTGGGCACAGGCCTCCTCTCATCACGAGAGGGCTATAGTCCCCACGCGGGCCCAGTGCGGATTGGGGACTTCGCACACATCTTTGAATTACCTACTTCGCAGATGCGTGCAAGTGTAAATTCAAATTGACCTCGCACCTCTAAGTTTCCTTATGTACGAAATTCAATTTTATACAATAAAATGTATATAATTTAAAATATTTTATAAACCACAAATATAACGCTATAACTTAAAATCCCGATTGCTTGACATCCATATTAATATTATATTTGAATTAACCACTGTGCTTTTCGGTGAAGGAAAACATCGTGAGGAAACCAGCACGCATCTGCGAATTAATTCAAAGATGTGTGTGAAGTCCCCAATCCGCACTGGGCCCGCGTGGGGACTATAGCCCAAACCCTCTCGTGATGAGAGGAGGCCTGTGCCCAGCAGTGGGACGCAAATAGGCTGTAGTTAGTAGTTAGTTAGTAGTAGTATATTAATATTATAAATGCGAAAGTAACTCTGTCTGTCTGTCTGTTACCTCTTCACGCTTCAACCGCTGGACCGATTGAGTTGAAATTTGGCATGGAGATAGTTGGGGTCCCGGGAAAGGGCAAAGGCTACTTTTAATCCCGGGAAAACGCATAGTTCCCGCGGGAACGCGATAACCGAATTCCACGCGGGCGAAGTCGCGGGCAGAAGCTAGTAATCCATAATTTTAGCTAAGTATCTATATACATTCCGAGATTGCTCCGGCTACGTGCGTATAGTAAACGCGTTAGCATTTAGCAGCCACCTAATTGGGCGTGAAATGACAGCCTTCCCACCTTCCAATCCCGCGAAATTCAGGTCAATTTGCGACCCGGATCCTTTTAACCCTTAGACCGCCACAGACGGCCCCAGCCGACGACTCTTACGGCGAAAATAAACTTTAGGCTGTTCGCGTTTAGTTGAAATCGGCGTTACGTTTGCGTTTTGCGTCGCGATCCTTACCGTGAGCGCGGAAGTGTTTATAAATAGGCTCGCGGCAGTATTGCGTTATAGCAAACAGCCTTAAGAAAATAATCTGTCGGCGCGTCGGTTTCGTGCTGATATACATAGATAGCCGAAGCCGTGGTGGCCTAGTGGTTTGAACTACCGCCTCAGGCAGAGGGTCGCGGGTACAAATCCGGCTCGCACCTCTGAAATTATTTATGTGCGAAATTCAATTTGAATTTACCACTGAGCTTTTCGGTGAAGGAAAACATCGTGAGGAAACCTGCACGCATCTGCGAAGTAATTCAAGGATGTGTGTGAAGTCCCCAATCCGCACTGGGCCCGCGTGGGGACTATAGCCCAACCCTCTCGTGATGAGAGGAGGCCTGTGCCCAGCAGTGGGCCGTAAATAGGCTGTTGTAGTAGTAGTAGTATACATAGATATTAGGTACCTTGGAGACCGAGCTTTGCTCGGGTGAAGTTTTCTCGGATATGAGACCTAGCTAAATCGATCTGTCGCCCCCGTAAATCCCTATAGGTATTCCAAATCTTCCTCCTGAGGTGTTTCCGTCGCGCTATGACATGGGGATCTTCAAGAAGCGAGTGAATAGAGCTCTTAAAGGCCGGCAACGCATTGGCAACTCCTCTGGTGTTGCACTTGTCCATGGGCGACGATGACTACCTCCCATCAAGTAGCTCGTCTGCTCGTTTGCCCCCCTATAGTATATAAAAAAAAACGTCCAAATCGTCAAACGGCTTTAACCGTTTCTGAGATAGCTTGTAGGTATAAATAAATAAATACCTAAAGATAGAAATAAACAAAGAAACTTGTATAAAGTTTAGCGCGTTTAAAGCATAAAATTAAATCACAGTTTACAGGGACCTTATTTGAGTTCTTAAATACAGGTATATAGAATTTCTCATATATTTACCTAATTGAAATAAGTTTTGTACCTAAAAGCTTCTTTGATATTTATACCGGGAATCCCAGCCCGAGGGTTCTCAACTTGTCATCTCTTAAAATGAAAATGTTAAGAAAATTCACTGTAAAAAAAGCTGGTAAGCCATATTTTAAAATCCTATACAAAGTGACCCGATTGATGCGGTTGAGTGTATATAAACGATACTGAACACAAAATAACGATTTTTAGAAAAAAAAAAATCTGTATATGTATGTATGTCGGGATTTAACTCGAAAACTACTGGACGAATTGCAACAAAATTTGGTATGGGTGTAGTTTATAACACTGGTCAACATATAGGCTACTTTTTATCCCGGAAAATGCATAGTTCCCGCGGAAATCCGGACGGCCGGATTGGTCCAGTTGGTAGTGACCCTGCCTTCTGTTCCGATGGTCGCGGGTTCGAGTCACGCTCGGGGCAAACTTTGTGTGATGAGCACGAATGTTTGTACTCGAGTCATGGATGTTAGTATTTATTTATGTATGTATTTCTCTATATAAGTATTTATATCGTTGTCTAGCATCGATAGTACAAGCTTTGCTTAGTTTGGGGCTAGGTCAATAGGCTGAAATGCCCCAAGAATATTAATTAATTCAACGCGGACGAAGTCGTGGGCAGAGGCTAGTTATACTTATGTTGCTCCTAGAGCGACGTTTACACGACGGCTAAAACCGTTTTTTTTTCCATAGCAGTCGTTATAAGGGTGCCCTTGGCCTTTCTGTAATTTACATAATTCCGATTGAGATGCGGTCAACGGCGACGTAGTCCCGGCAACGGTGGCCAAACAATGCCAAGTATTGCTTCGTACAGTCTAATTGAAGTATTATAGGTACACAGTTATAAATACCTACTACATACGTATTAAGTAAATGGTAGGTACCTACATAAGTATATGGGTATGGAGGGTTGAAGTAAAGGAGCGCAATCTTTATAGTTTCAAAAGTGGACACGATTTGGTGTCCACTTTTGAAACTATAAAGATTGCGCTCCTTTAGGTACTTCAACCCTCCATACCCATATACTTATGGGTAGGTATGGAGGGTTGATTGGGGGCACTGCGGTCGCCACTCCAGTCAAGCCACCTAGGCGGATAGACTGCAGTAGCGCCTTCAGATGGCGCTGCTGAGGCGAAAACGGTTGTGAGGAGAGTGTTTCGTTTTGTTGCTTATCAAATCCGCTGGACACGTCTTCAAGTATTTCGCCATATAAGATTGCGCTCGGCTCTGCTATATGGGTATCTAAATTGTCAGGAAACCTTAATACAGTTCGATGGCATTACTATAAAATTGTTTTTACACTTACTAAGTACCTAATAATCTAATGCCCGTGATACACGAGGCTAGTTTTTCAAGCCAGCATAGTAAGCTAGGAAGCTTGTAAAACTGTCCTCGCTTGAACACTGGCTAGTGCTGTCTACATGATGCCAGTAATTTGAAGTCAGTTCGACAGTGCCAGTACCATTGCACAGTAGTGTCGTAAAAAAATCGTCGGTAAATATGAACGTCATTCGTAAAAAGAACACAGTACGATTGAAACAATTACTTCGGAAACTATGTAAATTTGTATTAGATGAATTACTTGAAGATATGTTAGAAAAACGTGTATGGTCGTGTTGGATTTTAAGGAGGAGTGAACGTGGATCATCTGCTTTGCTTTTAAAAGAACTCCGAAATGAAGATCTAGGCTATACTAGCTTCGCCGGCCACACGAAGTTAGTACACAAGCCAGGCTAGCGAAATCGGTGGTGGGGGGCGCTACTAGCTCAAAAAATAGAACGGCAAGCTATTAAAACTATCCTGGCTTCAGCACTAGCTTACTAGCCTGAAAGTTAAGCTAGTTTTGTATACACGAAGATAGATTCACTAGCTTGCTAGCTTACTATACTGGCTTGAAAAACTAGCCTCGTGTATCCCGGGCATTAAGTGATGTCTTGACTGCGAAAACGGTTTTCAATTCAAAAACTTCTAATTTTTCACTATTACCCCTAGAAATCCATACTAATATTATAAATGCGGAAGTAACTCTGTCTGACTGTTACCTCTTCACGCTTCAACTGCTGGACCGGTTGAGATAAATTTGGCATGGAGATAGTTGGGGTCCCGGGAAAGGACATAGGCTACTTTTTATCCCGGAAAAACGTAGTTCCCTCGGGCACGCGATAATCGAATTCCACACGGGCGGAGTCGCAGGCAGAAGCTAGTATTATAAATGCGAAAGTAACTCTGTCTTTTTCTTAGTAGATTTGTCTTTGTCGGTGGTTGGAGTTGCTTCCCATGCCGCATTTTGTACGATACTGTTGAAGTCTTCCACAGCTGTCGTAATATCATTTTCTCAAACATGCAATGAAATAATGATATTATTATTATGTTCTTCTTATTAGCCTGGGAAGTATCACGTTTCAGGCGCGGCTAGACAATTGGTCTATAATGAAATTTCATACAAACGTTGCAGGCCTAGGCCGGCAACTCACTTTTTTATAATTTCCGTTTGATATATTTGTGACACAGCATCTTGACATTCCGCCATTTAAAAAAACCGGCCAAGTGCGTGTCGGGCCACGCGCAAATTATAGGGTTCCGAAGTTGACGATGCCCACAGTACCTTTCTAAGACTTATTAGCATCTAGCTAGCCTGTGGTGTGACGTGCCCGCCCGACGCCCCAGTCGCTCGAGAAAAATCATCATTATAAGTTGGTCGACTATTACTCGTAAGTTTGTACAGCCTACTTAGCTCTGATAGTTTTCCTTTCAACTACGTTATATATGCCACAACCGTGATTTTTTTCAGCCATCCAAATACCACCATTTAGCTGGCAGGGGGGGGGGGACACGTGAGTCTAACAAAAAATAGCACTTTAAAGCTTAATATTTCACAAACGCATCACTTAATCAAAAAATGGTTTTAACAAACCCACAATATTTTTTCGAGACCTATTCAACGATATGCCGCACCATGGGGTATGCAAGAAAAAAAAATTACATCCCCACTTTACGAGTAGGGGAGGTACCCTATAAAAAAATATATTTCAAAATTTTATTGTACCACTTTGTCAGCATAACCAATATGCATATTCATGCCAAATTACAGCTCTCTAGACCTAAGCATCTCCGAGCAATATTGCGGACAGACGGACGGACATGGCGAAACTATAAGGGTTCCTTGTGGACTTCGGAACCCTAAAAAGCTACAAGCAATATATACTTCATGGTTCGCTTTGACATTCTGCCAATTCAGCTATTAAATTTTAATTTATTTATTTCATTGCATGTTTGAGAAAAGCACTATACATACATCGGCGGGGAACGGAAGTTGTCGGCCTCGTAACTATCCTTCTTCCCGGCCTCTGTAGTAATGTACTATTTCTGTTTTTAGTTTAACTTGTTTACTTAAAGCTGCATCAGTAAGTTGCTTTGAAAAATATAATTTTGATTGCAAATGTGTTTGCGTCATTTACAAGTTAAAGTTACCACTACTTCAACCCTCCATAGTTACCACGTTTTTGGTAGTCAATAAGGTCAATTTCCGGTATGCATTATTATGCTGGGACCACTTTATATTATAGGCTACCCACATTGTGGTACTTTTTAGGGTTTCGAAGTCCACAACGTCCGTCCGTCCGTCTGTCCGCACTATTGCTCGGAGATGCTTAGTTCTAGAAAGATGTAATTTGGCATGAATACATATTACTTACGCTGACAAAGTGGTACAATAAAATTGAGAAATATATTTTTTTATATGGGACCTCCCCTACTCGTAAAGTGGGTTTTCTTGCGTACCCCCTGGTGCGGCATATTGTTGAATAGGTCTTTAAAAAAATATTGTGGGTTAAAACCATTTTTTTATTAAGTGATGCGTTTGTGAAATATTAAGCTTTAAAGTGCTATTTTTTGTTAGAGTCGAGTGTCCCCCCCCCCCTGCAAGCTAAATGGTGGTATTTAGACGGCTGAAAAAAAACATGGTTGTGGCATATATAACGTAGTTGAAAGGAAAACTATCACAGCTACAAATTACTGTACAAATTTACGAGTCATAGTCTACCAACTTATGAAATGATTAAAAAACCAACGATTATTCTCGAGCGGCAGGGGCGTCGGGGGGGCTCGTCATACCACAGGCTAGCTGATGCTAAATAAGTCTTAGAAAGGTACTATGGGCATCGTCAACTTCGGAACACTATACTTTGCGCGTGGCCCGACACGCACTTTGCCGGTTTTAATTATAGAACAATGGATTTTGATAACCAGTAATAATATACAAAATATGCTCAATTCAATATCTTTATAAGTATTTTTACTATATAGGATTCAAACCTACTTCAGCAAATAAATATGCAGTAGATTCCAGATTTAAATATGTGTCTATTTCCCATGCTGTAGCATAAAGTTCCAATTGCTTCTCATCCCGGCAATGTGCTATGTTCTCTGAAATTTAGTGAATTATTGTTATTAATCCAGTTTTACAATTAAAATAAAATGCATTTTATAGAATTTAGATCATTCATTTTAAATGTAATACCTGTAATAACTATTTTTAGTTTATACTCTTCCAGTAAAGAGCAGTATATTTCACCAACAAAATCCGATATGTCTTTTGCCGTCCATGTCATTATTACAGGTTGAGGTGTCTGCTGCAATTTTGCTATAGCTTGCAACTGCTTATTTACGAGAGCTATTCCTAAAATTAAATGATTTGTGTCAGTAAGCCGATAAAAAAATAGTTTAATCTAATTTTCTAATGAAATAATGAGATGTTGCTATTTCAATAAAATAAACTAGAAAAATAGTATTGCAAAAAAAACTGTACCTTCAGTAATATCTTTGAAACCCTCAGTAACTTCAAGGAGCCCTTCCGTGAGTGGTTGTAGTTGATGTGGAAAATAATCATCAGTACATTCGTGTAGTTTCAATGTTATCACAGTTTTGCACAGTTTGGTTCCCTTGTCGCGAAGTCTGATCCAGTCATTGAGTAGTCCATGAAATCGTGATACGTGCGTAAAAACAGTCTTGGAAATACCATGAACATCTTCATACTGCGCCGGTAGTCCTACAATGTTACAATAGAGTTTTAAATTTAAAATATTCAAATCTATAAATAATAATAATGAATAGCTATATTAAAATATAAATAACTTTTAGAGGGCGAGTTCAGCATAATTATAACATGTACGCAGATGAGCAGCAACCACAATATTGTAGTAAACTGTTACATAGAAAACGAAATTACTATTCTTCGATTGATTGCTTTGTAATTTTGGAAAATACTACAGTTCACTGTTCAATGTAAACAAACATAACCTCTAAAAAAAACGTCGCCCGTACTTGAAATGTCATTTTTTAATACCACAGATTAGTAAGATATGTTTAATACGGAGATACTTAATCTAAGTTTAATACCTATGGGGTCCGTTCCGAAACACGCTCACAGCGTTTTGAGCATGGGCGCTGTCAACGCAAGCGGCGAAGAGATATTTGACACTGACAGAACTTGATTCCCTGATTTAATGAAACGTTGACGGTTACTAGAGTTGGCGCTGTGAGCATGTGTATGTTATGACGTTCCGAATCAAAAACGCGGTCACACATGAGTCACACGGACATCTTTGACGCCGTTCACATCGCCGCGGAACTGATATAACGGTTTGATCGCGGAGATGTGAACGGCGTCAAGGATGTGTACAACAGACAAACGATCGCAAATATTCAGCGGTACCGCTATTTCCAATACGCGGCGGAGGTGTGTAAACAGCCTTAGGGTGCTTGTGAGCGTTGTTACCGCTGTGAGCGTGTTTCGGAACAAACCCATGTTTGGCCGGTTTGACGGCGTAAGATTGACGTTTGATTGGTTTGGTTGGTTATCTTTTGTAAACTTGGTTTGGTGGCGTAAAATAAAAACACCGTTTATTAAATTTAAAAACCAAATTAAAATAATAGCTCAAACGGACGTTACTGTTTTAGACACAAAGAGCAAGTAGGTATTTAGATATATCAGTTTGGAATGGCTGGTCCTATTCAAGAAGTTATTGAGGAAGATGCAGCTGACCTGCGATTTCCTAAAGGTAATTGATGGAAACTTCTCTCCAGTATTATTTAATTTATCTACTTCACCGTGCATTTTCAAACCTCTTTTTTTACTTTGTAAAGCGAGCTTTCAAGCGAAATCTTTTCTTCACGCAGAAACCTTTTATCATGTAACTTACTCTGCACTTGTATAAAGAGCAAACTTCTTTTCACTCTTCGTATGCTTAGACGGATCGCGTTGTTGCGGAACCATTCGGAAGTTCAAAAGAAATGCGCCGCCACATACCCCGAGTTTAACCAGTATCATGTTTTCCTCAGAGTTCGAAAATGCTGAAACATTGTTGATATCAGAAGTTGACATGTTATTGGAGCACAGAAAAGCCCAAAATGAGTCTGCAGAAGAAGAGCAAGAATTTTCGGAAGTGTTCATGAAAACATTGACTTACACCAATATGTTCAAGAAGTTCAAGAATAAGGAAACCATAGCTGCAGTCAGGAAGTAAGTGCTTTCACTATAAACCCCAATCGTTAGAGCTGTTTCTGAGATTGCTTGGATGAATAAATAAACAGATAAAAATACAATATTATTATTAGTATATATTAGCTTGTTTCAAGTATAACCTTTGCCTCTATTTTGTTTGAATTTTAAGTTTTGATCTTGGATTTCTTTCGTCTACTCTTAAATATTGGTATATTATTATTTGAATAACATATTCTGCTATTGGTTTCAGTCTGTTACAAGTGAAGAAGTTGCACAAATTTGAAGTGGCAAGTTTAGCAAATCTGTGCCCTGAAACTCCAGAGGAAGCCAAAGCACTAATTCCATCTCTTGAAGGAAGAATAGAAGATGAAGAGTTGCGGATATTACTAGATGACATACAAACCAAGCGTAGTTTACAATATTAGAAGTACATATGAATTAAGACTCAAAATTAGTTTCTTTTGGACAACCAACAATTTAAGTTACAGTGCATGTGTGACTATGCTTAACCTGTGAGTAAAATCATACTTGTCTCTTTCAAAGTTCTTCATAGTGCAGTTCAATGTTGATCATTTAGTGCATTTCTTCTTTCTATGCACCTGTACATCACCTGACCATCTATATAATCCACAAGTTGCGGAACTTTTTAAATACAAATTATGCTTAGTGGCAACCATACTGACTGCTATAGGATTTTAATAAAACTTTGACTACTAAGTACTTATTAATTTTTATTACAAATGGCACTGGTTCACTTCTATTTCAAATCTTCAAGTATTTTTTTTTATGTACAGTCAGCAGCAGAAGTAGATACGCTGTCCAGGTGTTCAAAATGACCTACACATGACCTTATTCTTAAGACGTTAAGGGCGTGACTTTTGCTGCTGACTGTACATCAAATCCAGTTAACTAATTTCCAAGTCGAGTGAGAAATTAATTGGTCAAATTATGTTATACTTGTCTAGTATGAGTAGTGGTTCTGAGAGAGCACAGCAAGTTTTCAAAACCCCACAGCTCCACCATTTTGTAAATATTCCAAAAACTGTATCAAATCGAAAAATCATGTATGACTTTGGAACCTGGCCACAAAATTTCACGAGAATCTGTTGAGAAATGTGACCCGTACAAGAGAACAGACATACAAAAGTATTTCTGGCAAAGTTGAAACGGAGACACTTCACTCCTTGCTTCACTCGCTCAGTCAATTATTACTGCACAAGAATTAGAGTGATCTTAACTTTATAAACTTGCTAATAGATCTATCAGTTAACTGGAAGGAGCAGAAATAGTGGTGATTATTTAGATTGTAATAAAAACAAAAGGAAAAGCAAATAGACATTAAATAATAAACTGCTGTTAAATCAGTCTGTATATTGGATATGTCTGCAATACAGCAAGATACATTACAGTGAAAACAGGTAAAGTGATAAAATATTGGAAACAAAAATAGTAATTAGAATTTCTTCTCTGAAACAAAACTATAATAAAACCATCTTATTATTACTTAAAGTAGACACTATTATTAATGATGTTAATTAATGCCTCTAAAAGATCAAGCCTTTTGTTATGCAGTGCGTGTAAAAAAACTAAATGGTATTTTTTTTTCATCATTAAACCTCAACAATTTTAGATAACTAAAACTCAACAATCCTCCGATAATTTCCTTATATCCTAATTTTGTCGCCTAAACATTATTTTTAACAAAATGCTTAACAAAAGGCTTGCTTCCATTATAAACTTATCTCAATGGGCACTTTTGGTTTAGTTTATTTAAATGTTAGTATTTAATATCATAGTAATAAAATTATAAACTTATCCTTCATCTAAAAGCAAAACTTTAAAATAATATTAACCATCTATAAAAGAACTATCAAATCTAAAGACCTAGCCAAGTTACTTTTATGGTACTCTCCTCACAAGTCCTACCCAAAACATACAAAAATATTTTCATGTACTTTAAAAACATTTCACTTTCGGAACAAAGATGTTTCAGAGTGTCAGAGTTGTACTCATTGGATGGTCTCGTGTAAAACATCTGTGTTCGCAAAGAAATTTCTCCGTGTTCTCGATTTTGTCTGTGGGACTATTCTTATAGCACAATATAACGGCTAATAAATCTTCGGGCCTCGTCACTGGTTACGTATTACAATGCCGAAGTTCATTATACCTACAACTAAAATATCGACGCTTAAAACATCGAAAATCAAAATACCGAAAGTACATAATGCCGATGCACGAAATATCGAATTTCACATGACCGAAAGTACGAAATCCCGAGAGTACAATATCCCGCCAGTAAACAATACGCCGAAAGTACGATATGCCGAATGTTGAAATGCCAAAGGTTGAAATGCAGAAAGTCAAAATGCCGAGTTTTTTTTTAAAGTTCGGTTCTGGCGCTTCGCCGGCCGCTGCCGCGGCACGCTGGCTCCGCTCACAGTTCTAACCCAACCCAACCTACGTTAATGTTGCAGTTCTAACGTTACACATTATACAGGGAGAAGTTCGGTTCTGGTGCTTCGAGATTTTAATTTTCGGGATTCCAACCTTCGGTATTTGGGTCTTCGGGAAATCAAGCCATCGATCAATCGTACTTTCGGGATTATGAGCTTTCGGTATTTTCGGCCTTCGGTTCATCGGCGTTATGAAATTCGGTATTTTTAAATTCTGCATTGTAATACGTAAATTTCTCTAAACCTTAACTTAGGTAACGACACTGGGGGAGGCTTACACATATTATTCTAAAATACAACCTGGACCTGTGACATAAGTCTAAGTATCGTATGTAAAGCATAAGATTACTTTGGAATTAGTGTAGGGGAATCTAGAAGCGTCATGGAAGCTGACAGGAAGCAATGTAAACATGATCTCAAAGCGTTGCACTTACACCGAATGGTTTGCGATGGACGAACAAGCAATCTAAATAGTGTTTCGTTTCGTGTAATGTATGAAGACAAGCACACCAAATAAAGTTGTTTTTTAAATACTGAATCACTACATGGGTATCCGAATTTTATAATTATTTATACACAGATGCTAGTATAAATTTAATAACGGCTAGATATTGCACTTATAGGGAAACATTTTACACAGAAATCCGGATTTTTAAATACTGGCTCGGTTTTTTCATGTCTTCATTTAAATAGCGTTTATGACGAGTAAATTACTGCTAAAGAATATGAGAATCTATGAAATGATGCTTTACAAAAGTATAAATTAAGACAACGAGAACTAGACGAAAATATAAATTCGTACATTACTAAAGATTCATCACTCTCGCCTTCATTCTATGGTTTTCATTGTTTGTTTGGTCACATTCGTTCACTCATTCAATAAGCTTCTCATGTCTACCGTGGATTAAGTGTAGTGTAAAACCCTGCTCTCTGTCGCGAGTCTGTTAATCTACGTTGCATACGCCTTCTACATTATGAACCAAACTAACAAGTCAGCACCAAAGGCAGTATAGCACGACACTACTAATATGGCGCGCGGATTAAGCAAAGCTCTGCGTCAGCGGCGCAATTGCTTCGCCGCGCACCTTCTAAGTTGTGTTGTACTGTACTAAACAACTCCATGATACTACTAACGATTTGTGCAAGCGGCCGTCGAAGGTTTCTCAAGCCAGCACCACGAGTTGTCAAGCAGCTATCATTATCAATTATCATCTTAGAACGACTTCCTTACATTATCACATCCATTAACTGAATAATCAATAGGTACTATATTATGTACAGCAACTTGGAATATTACAATCACATTCTTTACATTTTCAAACTCGGCAGTGTGGCTCTTAATAAAAAATTTATTTGAGCAATGACAAGATTAAATACTCTATTCCAAAGGAGAGCCTTCAAAAATATATTTCTGCCGTTGAAATTTACAAAATTTTCAAAAATAATTGCGTACGTCCAAATTGTCTATTATTACGAGTAAGTTGTCGACACATCAGTCAAGTAATGCACATAATTCATTGTCTACCTTATCAGTCTCGATGGTAATGCATTTTGGCCAAAACGAGAGATCTAGCTGGCATGGTCCATCTTTCCTATACAGACGCTGAGTAACTGAAATGAAGAGGTAAAAAGACAGATTACAATTTCAAGAGATATCATTTAAACAGTTGAAGAGGCACTTCGCAGCTATGTGCTATATTATTAAAACAAATTGTCAAGATACCTGTATCAAAGTACATACGAGTGTTAATTCAGTCTATTCTCTTACATCTTTATGAATTCCCGCAATTTAAAGCTCCACTTTAGAAAATCGATCCGACAAATGTCTTACCGCGACCAAAACTCTGGCCCAACAACAATCTTGGTCCAAGTTATCCTCCGAACAATTTCCAATTACATTGGAACAAGAAGCTTATAACCCTACCTTAACACGTCCAAAATCTATTCTTGCATGTACGATGTTTGTGTTCTTAATTCTCAGTAATACATAAAATGAGATCAAACAATTATATATAAACAGTTTGTTGTTTTCAGTAAAATGACTATCACGAATCATGATGTTAAAATCAAGATATAAAGTTAAAATAAGGTCCATCTACCAAGAAAAATCAAAGAGCATTAAATTAAACTTTGTGAATCTTCTACCCAAACAAAGAGACAATGTACAGATAGATGCCAAGGTAATTGAGATTAAGAAAAATAATAGATAAAATAAGTATGTTTTAAGTAAATGCTTTAGTTGGTACGAGTGAATTATTTTTATACAATTTCGAAACAAAACACACATCCACACATATGAATCCTTATTCAATAGTAACCGTTTATTGTCACAATAGCATGAATGAAGCTGAAAAAAAAAACTATTTGATTAGAAAAATATCGTCACACTTAAAAATCATGCATCATTTAACAAAGACTGTACAAGTGAATTTATACATGGTGAATAATATGAATAGAAATATTCAAATTTATTACCCAGCACATTAGTCTCAGCGATTTTAGTTTACGAGTATAAGATAACCATTTGTTTGTGAGTAAGATTGAATTTGATTTAGTGGAACATTTAATTTCAATGATTAATTGTATAAGTACTGGTGACAAATAGGGTTTTATTTATCACCTTGTACAAAATCACATGAAGTTCCTTCCACCTGCGAACTTTCCTGTTTACTTCAGTGTTGTCATTGCTGCTAAGACGTCGCCCCATAATGTTAGTAGCACAAAATACTTGCAGAAAATCAAAGAACACAGCAAAGTTAAAGATCTTTGGAGAACTTTGTAAATTAAACTCACACATTGCTCATTCCATTTTGAATTGTGTATTAGGTCTGGTTTACTTTTTCCTGTATTCTATTGTAGGCATTAGCTCTTCGAAAATTATTTTGACCCAATATACACTAGAAGGATTATAACGAAATGATCCTTGATCAATTTTCAGCGACGTCGATGATTTTACAAAATTCTAAAGCTACAATTCCTAATTTCAGGGGTTAAAGGGTGAGTTGCATCGAACCGTCTGTCAGCTAAGCTGCGTTCATTTACTTTTTTAAATGGAGATGTTTCTGTTTGCGACAGCTTGGCAAGGATATTTAACATTGACAAGGCACGGGAAAAAACATAGCTGCATTCACCCTTTTTAATGGGATTTTAGTCTCAAAATAAAGTGTTCAATGAGAACAAATTGAGATTAAACATGTTCTTTGCGTGTACCCATCAAATATGGTCGATGCAACCGGCCAATACCATGACAGTTGTAGCATTATAGAATGATGGTCACCGAGAATTAATTCACCGCTAGAGGCGCTTGAGTCGCGTGAGGTGCAGTATCGCCAATTTAGCACATTATATGCTTTATTATACGCTTAATTAAACCCAGGTTTCTGAAACGTCAAACGTTACAGTGACATTGACACTATTGTATGTAATGACAATTTTTGCACCTCGCACGACAGGAATACGGTGGCCCTCATTGTGTGCGGCGCAGGCTGGATGTTATAAGTTAGGCCGAGTTTCGCCAGCCGCGTGGCGAGTCAGTGGGGCTCGGGCTCCGGCGCGGGCGCGGGCGGCGACGGCGACGCGGGCTGCAGCGGCTGGAAGGCCGAGCCGAGCGACGGACGCAGCGTGAAGCCCGGCACTACTGGCTTCATTACAGACACTTCCGTGTACGCGCTCTCGCAGCCTTTCAGATTCACCTGAAGATCAACGAGACAAATCTCACTACAGTACAATTATGAAATGAGTGAAAATACACTTTTTGAACCTTATTACAACGGTATTTTATTATACCAGTACCTTATTACATTTTATGTCTACTGTTCCTTGATTGTGTGGTGTTCAATAAAGTATATTGTATTGTATTGTACTTTTTAAACCGACTTCGGCAAAGCCAAAAGACGGGTTAAGATACTTGTGATTTATACTTGTGATAGTATGTTTGTAGTTCCACCCAAGAGCTAAGCTAGTACTTACTCACCGCTCAAGTTACGTGGCCGAAGTAGATTAATCTACTGAACCGATTTTGACGAGAGATAATGATGATATTTAAGTAGTCAGGTTTTTAACTTTTTCCTTTTTTGGATTGAGAATAACATGGCTATTTGATTTATGTACCCTTACCAATGATTTTAGTCATTGGTAAAATTTAAGCTAAGCCGTGAAAATTGAAAAAAAAAACCAAGTTTATTATACAACTAGCTTTTCACCGCAACTTCGTATGCGCAGAAATATTAAAAAGTAAAATCCCGATTTTTTCCGTTCCCGTGGGAATTTTGCAAAATCCTTTCTTAGCGGATGCCTACGCCATAACATCTACCTGCATACCAAATTTCAGCCCGATCCGTCCAGTGGTTTGGGCTGTGCGTTGATAGATCACTATGTCAGTCAGTCACCTTTGAGTTTTATATATTTAGATTTACCTTCTCACAACCATCCGGAGGCTCCCGTGCTAAGAACCGATTTATCTGCGGAGATGTACCCAGCTTCGATCCATCTAGATCTGGTGACGAACAAACACTGCCACCTGTAAATAAAGAGATGTTAAAAAACGCAAAAAAATAAGTTTCAGTAACTCTGCCTATATAACCTATGGACTAACTACAGTAGAAAAGGCACAGCTGACGACTTAGTTATATTAGCTTTATAAAATATCTTCAATATTGCAACATAAATCGTAAACAAAAAGAAATTAAATACAATGCACACCAAAGTTTACAAAAAATAGTTTCTCTATTATTACGTAAATGTATAGGGGAAAAAAACACATGCTTGGGTTTTAAGCATTTGTTAAGTGCGCAGGTCACTATGTACTTCAATCATTGCATGGGTCACTAGGAAGCTGATAAATGATCGGTTTATTGACCTGCGACGAGCAGTTCTGCGGAACCACTGCTGGAGAGCGATCTCAGAGATCCTCGCGACGGTGGATCTGAGTCGCAATGCATCATTTATTTTCACATTAAATTTATTAAAACACACCGCTATACATAGAATACCAACTATCTGTATTTACCATTTACACCCAGGAATATTTTTTAATATTATTTTAATTTTGCTACAGATAAATCCCATAATGTTTGTTAAAAGTGTTATGTTTACGTTATAAATAAAGATAAAGTTATAATCAACTAAAATATTTTATATACCTGATGAATGGGCAGTGTGACAGAGGTCGTGTGGAGTTTGAGTATTGACGGAACGCCTTAGAAGCTCAGCTAGTGGGGCTCGATGCCCTTCAGGGGTCACCTGAAGAGAGGGCAACATGATTTACAATACCATCAAAAAAAAAATAGAACCAACTTCAAACTCCGACAGCCTGTGAAGTTGGTGTCAAGTTCACTATAAGATAGTCATAGCTTTGGGTCGGTTCACTTGATGTTCGATGGGACATAAGTCTCACAGTAGTCTTCGAAATTGATGCCAAAATCTCGAGGAGTTCCCTCAATTTTTTCATGGATCCCATCATCAGAACTGAACCAAATTAAAATGGGACCAATTCGGAGGTACCACCTTTCGATTAAAAAAAAGAATCATTGAAATCGGTTTATAATTGACGAAATTATGCGTGGTCATACATAAAAAAAATATATATATACATGTCGACTTGAGAACCTCCTCCTTTTGTTTTGGTTGGTTGACGAACATTGGTTCACTTGATCACTGCTTCGCAGACATTTGCAATGACTTCAGGTTTATTGCTGTAATCTATTTGGAAATCTGGCTGCACCTGTGATTATTTAGAGGTAGAATGTTTGCTCCACAGAACACAGATCGAGATAGAATGCTAAAGTTTACCTACCGCAAAAGTAGACAATATGTCCACTTTGCTCGCTTCTAAGCTCAGTTCGCTTCCGACCGCCTTCCGCGAGCAACGTCACATCAAAAAAAGAAAATGACTAAGTGTGCCGTAATTAACTGTACAAACAACACCAGCGTTGGTGGAGTTGGTCATCAGGGTGTTACCTATCATCGGTAAGTACTTTCTGTCTTGAAATATCTGTTATTTTTGTGAAAACGATTTATTTTGTAGCTCTTTATTAGTTTTACCAAATTAGTAGCGAATGCCTTGTGTCCAACGCTCGTTTTCCATTGCGGCTTTAATCTGTTGCGCCAAACTTGCGCATATTGAAAACCAGCAATGTAAAAGTAGTCAAGCCAAACTCTCGAGGCGTCGACCAACCGCGTTCCAGGCCGATTTCTCATTATTCTGTCAATAGTGATGTGCACCTGCTAATTTCAATGCCGATTTCATAATCGATTAAAATCAGATAGAAAAATGATAATAAAAATGCATATTATAATGTAGCTATAAAACGTGGTAATAAGTGAACAGCTAGTATTATCAGAAATACTTGAATATACCTACTACTATGAATGGAGTTACACGATCAGTATTTCATTTATCTATTGTTATTACAAGCTTTTATTTAGTTTCACATGTCCCGATGTTTGTTTGATTAGTTTGTTTGTCTGTCTGTAATCAAATCTTGCAAGTTGAATTTGATCCACTTCCCCGTTACCGATTCAGCTGAAATTTTGCATGAATGTGTAAATCGGATGCCAATGCTAAATTATTATGACACAGAGCTGAACTGATTATGGAACCAGAAGGTGGCCACAGGAACTCTGTAGTTAAACGACATAACTCCATCGAGTTTGGACTCGTTTGATCCGCCTTTATGAGTACTTTAATAAAAGCTTGTTTTTTTAAGTTTTATTTAATTTATATTGTTTAATTACGAGTGCACAGAATATATATATAAGCTAAAGCAGTAAGGAAACTACGAACAAAACGATCAAAACGAACGTACACATAGACGCGCGCTTCTACACGGCCCCTAGGCGGATCTCGCATTCTACTTTAATTTGTACTTTAATTTAAAAAGACTCGTTTTAATAATAAGTGTAAGTGTGAAAACATTTTAAAACTATTTCGCATTATGCTGTGGAAACGAATTATCATTTTTCCGTCGTTTTTTATCGATATGTAAATCGATTAAAAATGCTAAAGATCTTAAATCGTTTAGCCGCTTGACAATCGATGCTGTTAAATCGGAGTCGCGCATTTTTTGTTGCCCATCACTAAATTACTCTCGTGACGTCATCGTAGCGACGCAAAATGTTACACGCTTGGTTCCCATACAAATGGACGAACAACCGTACTCTATAGATCTCTGTGGTTTGCTCCATACACTTCATGTTCTCAATAAGTGATTATGCGTATGGCGTATGGTAGTCAGATAATATCTTGTTACAGACCACAAATTTGTGTTCTTTTTTTTCATTTATTGGTTGTATTAATTATTAATTCTTTATTATACTTAGTAAATTCACAAATTTTAATCAGTTTAATCACACAAGAAAATAATAGTAACTATCAAGGTCATTTTATAGACAGTCAGTATACCGAACCATCAACTAAATTTAGTCATGGGTTTGCTAAGATAATTATAAGATAACAGCACAAACCTTGTCTTTTAACCGGTCAAGGTGCGGCGTTTGGGTCCCACTAGCCGGGTATAAAACAAGTCTCTCAATCTCCTGGTTCAGCCCTTCTACTGATGATCGAGCAGCTCTCAATGGCACACCACCACTGCCAAAACGTGACCCTGAAGTAAAACACATTTAATTTAGAAATATTTCAATCTATTACATACAACAAATGAATTGCAAATACATAATAATATAAAAGTATTCCTTATACAGGAAACTTAAGCATCCAAGTTTGAAAAAGTATCTACCTAATAACTTGTTTGATGTCCATTTACTAAATACTATGCCAATATCTAATATTTAAAACAAATAATTAGTGCTACATGAACAGGAATAATATTTATATTTACATATATAACTTTCCCTTGTATATAAATAATATAACTTGATGTTTAACCAAGTTGAAATTGCCTATGGGTGAAAAATAACAATGTGCTTGATTCTTTTTTTACGGATAGGAATAACCTTCCGTTATAAGAGAAAAAATCTGAGAATTTTCCGTGGCGTAGATTTTGCGTAAAAAAATAAATTGGTTTTGCGTTATAACGATTTAAAGATTCGGGTTTTCCTTGGTCCAAGTAAGCACAGCACATGTTTCTGAAAAAAAAAAGTGTTGACATTTGACGGTGACAGTTCTCGCTTCCTTCGTACGAACATAACTTTACGTGTTTTAACAATTTTATTGGAAAAATAGCTTATTGACTGCATTTGCTTACTGGACTTTCGATTCTGCTTGGCCCGAACGACGACGTATGCTTTAAACACGTTATTACGAATGAAGCAAGAACTGTCACCGTCAATAGTGTCAACACTTTTTTCAAGAAGTAGTGCTGCATACTTGGACCAAGGAAACACCTTTATTTAAATCGTCATAACACAAAATCAATTTCTTTTTTTTACGCGAAATCTGCGGCACGGAAAATTCTGAGATTTTTTCTCTTGATACGGAAGGTTATTCCTATCCATAAAAAAATAACCGAGCACATTGTCATTTTTCACCCATAGCCAATTGGATTTTATCTTTATAAGTACTTAAACTTTTCCTGCAGACTTCATCCTGCATAGACTTAGAATCTGCGTACCTAATGATACTATACATATAGATGGTTATAGTTATAAAAGTATTGAAAAAACTGACTTGACCTGTAGAAAACCCATTCCCGTAGAAATATCGGGATAAAAAGTATACTATGTTAATGCCCAGGTCTCAAACTATCTCCATACTTAATTTCATCCAAATCGGCCACTCCTTGCGACATGAAGGAAGGGCAAACAAACAAATAAACAAACACACTATCACATTTATAATATTAGTAGCCGTTCGCCCGCGACTTCGTCCCGCGTAGTCTTAGAATTTGCGTACTCGATGATACTATACACATAGATGGTTATAGTTATAGTAGTATTGAAAAATTGGTTTGACCAGTGGAAAACCAGTTCCCGTGGAAATATTGGGATAAAAAGTATCCTATGTTATTCCCAGGGTCTCAAGCTATATCTATACCAAATTTCATCCGAATTGGTCCCGTCATTGCGACGTGAAGGAAAGGCAAACAAACACACTTTCACATTTATAATATTAGTATGGAAGTATGGATAAAGCACTCACAGAATCCAGGGCTCATGGAATGTCCAGAGTCTCCAGATGAAGAGGGCTTGTGTGGCCGCTGCAAGCGACTGCGCAGGAACCGGTCCAGCTTGTCATCATCTGACCCTCTAGACGAGCGGCCTGATGCTCCACCACCTTCATCAGTCTGGAATGAAAACGGTATTAAGGATATTAAAAAAATACAATTTGATACATGTACATGTACATGTACAACTAATTAATGTCAGGGTTTATAGAAACTCTGGTTTAAGTACATTAAAAAAAAACAAAAGTATTTGATAAAAAACCTTCATTAAATATTTTTATATTTATTTAATTTTAGACAGGCAGCAATTCACTGATGTGTTTAAATTATATTTCCACTGTTAAGAGTTCATGTTCAAATTACTTCACTTACAAAAGCACAATCTGCATTAATAAAACTTTTCAGGCTTTATGAATCACAATGACATCTGATATTATTTTATTGATCATATTGTTCTATAAAGTTTGTGATTTTGCCTTGGAACATGGATTATTATTTGGCAAAGTACATACTTGAGTAGATTTATCCACTTGTAGCTGACCAGCATAGAGGTAGTAATCCCGGGACCATTGGCCCTTGTGGTAAAGTGTATCCAACGATGCTGTTCTTCTTATGACACTTGCACCAAACCTGCCTTTGCCTATAAAAATATTATAAGATGGTTTCAACACATATGATAAACATTTAACTTCATTAAAATGTGTTGTTTTGTTTAGAAACAAAGCAGTAAACTGATTTATTTACTAAAACTGGACTAACTACAATTAAATGGTTTGGACAAAGCCAATGATAAAGCAAGGTCACTTGTCATTATTGCTCCTCTATACTCCTTGTACATATTTTTCTCTAGAAAGAAATATTAAATTATGCAACACAAAAAGTAAGAATGAAAAGAAACTAGGATGTTTTGTAAATTTGACTATTTCGTGTTGCTTTTAAATTAATTTATCTCATCAATTCTTTGGTGAGCAACTGCTCAACTGAGCACTATAAAAACGTAGCGGGTAATATAAAAAGCTCTTATAGCTGTAAGGATAAGTGTTCTTTGCGTCAAACCTTTGTAGTTGACGGCTCCAGGGCTGCGTTGGCCGGACATCGCGTGGTCGGGCGATATCCGCCGCCACACGTTGGTGGGCGACAGCGTGGGGCTGTTGGCCGTGCTGCGCTTCAGCCCGCCGCCCTTCATCACGGACGACACCGGCAGCGTCGCACGCATCGGGCCCGCCTTGCCCGCCGGACATTCCGGCTGCTTACGAACGCGACCCGACATTATTGATATCCCTCACACCTCCCTTTCTCCGCACCGGCTCCACTGACAACTTCCACACTATACATAAACAACCGGGAGTGTCCTCCGCCGCCGCTCGGCTTCTTTGTCGCGGAATTCTCATAGGCCTCAACAAACGAACACCTTCCGTACGGGCCCTCAATTATGAAATCTTACAACTAGCATTTCGCGTTAAACAAACACTGATCATTCTATAACGGTTACAATTAATGTTCATCTAGCAATGGAGAAATAAAAACAGAGTTACAAAGCGGACAAGTCACATTTTTTCTGAACTACAATGGATGAATGAAGCTGACAGATGACACCGCGCCATTCTTTTTGTTTCTCGCAATAAATATTGAATTCAAAGATGATTACTAAATTTAACGCAAACTACGCACTGAATGTTGTTTTTTAGAATATATTAAAACTTTAAACAATCACAAATAATTAAATAATGTACAACTGTTGGCATTGCAATTAACAGCTGATTACTCCGCCATGTCAAGTAATCTTTCTTTCTTTGTCTCTGGTCGAACCATTCATTCCGCTCCTCTGTCCATCTTACCATAGATACGTTACGTTTGACGTACACTGTTTACGACTCATGAATTGTTTTGTGTCTTCAAACCTTCTTCAAATTATTCTAGAAGAAAATTTAAAAGATGAACTGAAAACACAAATCCTTTTTTAGTATAATGATTAAAATAGAAATAATTAAATCTTTATGGCTATAAAATTTCATCACATCACGATCGTTGCATCATCAGATCTTAAGGAGATTATATTCTCTATCTTGCCTCCGTTTTATCATGCACACTAAACTAAGTGCACATTTGTGTTGCAGATCTCGTGACAATCGTACACACACTGCTATAATTTTTAACCAAACAGCGTACAGTCAGAAGAAAAAAAACGTATAAAGTCGATGTAATACCGGTTTTAACGTGAAGAGGTAACAGACAGACACAGTTACTTTCACATTTATAATATTAGTATGGACATGGACTAAATGAATCATTTCGACCCACCTGATGGAAATAAGGAATGCGTTTAGTCGGATTGATTTTGTATGTTGGCAAAATTAAAGAAAATACAATGGCGTTTTTTTGTTTTATTGACATTTAATTATTTTTTTTGAGTTTTAAGACCCGAAAAGAAATGGAAAGTAAATTAACACATGTAGATAAGTTACAACATCTATTATGTAGTCACATGTACAGTCGAGTTAGTTATGTACACTTTTGGACCTTATTACAACGTGGTAAGGTGCAAAAGTGTGTATATATTGGCGAACTCGAGTGTACAGCAGGCCACAACTTAGAAGCGCTTAAAGCCGTTGACGCTGAGAGTATTATTGCTTAACCGCGCGGGTTCTAAGTTGTGCCGTGCTATACCGGCTGTGTGTGTCATGATAAGGATAAGGAATAGAATCGCTTGCACGATGCAAGAGCCCAAAGGTGGGAAGGGCGGTTCCACAATGGTTTTTAACTAGTCGACCGCCAATTCTTGTTACCGTACCTACATTTAAAACTGTACGTTTATATATCTGTTACTTTCAAAAGTAACTCACAAAGAAAAAGAGGCAACATAATGAAAATTGGGAGAGTATAATAATATGCTAGTTTTTATATCAACATATTGCAATAAAGGCGCCATTTAGTTAATTACTTCATAGAGTTCTTTTCGGTTTTGAATAAATAACTTGTACATTCGCGTACGACCAATCAGCTCAGCGTGTTGGTACAATAATATCCCAACTAACACCGTAACATAACAATAACAAACATAAATTAATAAATTTTGAATAAAATAATAGCAAAGAAAAATACTTTCTTTCAATGTAGATATAAAGTTTACGTTCGTATTTTAATTATCACAAAATTATAGTTTCTGCTAAATAAAGTTGCATTGCACCAATGTAAAAAGTTTTGAACACTCAGCAGCAGAAGTAGCTACTAGCTAAGCAATCGAATTACTCAAAATTACCTTCGACCATAACCACTACAACAGCCTATTTGCGTCCCACTGCCGGGCTAAAGTCCCCACGCGGGCTGAGTGCAGATTGGGGACTTCACTGACACACATCCTTGAATTACTTACTTCGCGGATGCGTGTATGTTTCCTTACGAAGTTTTAGTGGCAAATGCAAATCGAATTTTGCATTACTAAAACTCACAGCAAGCCGGGCTTGAACCCCCGAACTTCTGTATGAGAGGTGGTGGGTCGAATCACTAGGCTACAACAGCTAACAACGGCAAAATTACCTTCACTATTTATACATACTTTCCGTATGCCTTAAGGCCTAGACAATTTAAAGCCTGTGTATATTATTTTGAGCTCATCGAGATAAAACTGCTGCTGACTGAACAAGGCCTTGTAGCAACCACAATTTTTTTTGGGAATGTCTTTCGAAACGTTGTTTGGTAAGAAATATTGTAAAAAAAAATGTGACGTGATTCCAAGTATTGATAACCTAATTTGTAAGAAAATTATCAAGTACACAGTATTAGCCGCTTAGTATTAAAATGTACTTAAAGGGCGGAGCGCGATTTCACCGCGAGACTTCGCAAGAGTTCCCAACAAGAATATTTAAATAAACCTTATGAGTAGCAAAAATGTCTCGACGGTTGAAATATTCTTATCCAATTTATTTTATACGTAAATTGCATTACAAAATCCCCACGGTAAGACTAACTATGTTACTGGCTCGCATTACATTCAAAATGTAAATGTATAAAAATAAAGTCTAGGTGTCAGTGGTCGGTGGTTGAGCAAGCTTCTGTCTCTGCTCCGCGATCCAGGCGTGGATCCGCTCTTTGAGCTCAGTGTTGGACTTGACCTGGTCCATGGACAGCGGAGAACGGTTGAACGGGTCCGACTGATCGCTCAGCAAGTGTCTGAAACATAAATTAACGACATTATAGCACGACACAAGTTAGAAGGCGCGCGGCGAAGAACTTAAGCCGTCGATGCAGAGCCCATTATTGCTTAATTCACGCGCCTTCTCAGTTGTGTCGTGCTATACAATCGTGATGCTTATTTTGCAATGTACGCGCACCACCAATTACTTCCATTTCTGACATCGTAGTTTTACTGCGGTTATCATCATTTCTGATCTTATCACGTAGAGAGAACCCATGTTTGAATAATCGGCTTCATCGCAGACTGACCTTAAGCTTTTTCTTGAGGTTAACGTTCCCAACGTTATCGTTCACGTCTAAGTTTCTTAAGGGTACGTCAGGAGTGAACGCTTGCAGCGGAGCATTTGGTGAAGAGGGTAAGCGGGATAATGCTCTGGGCAGCGTGCAATCAGGACGTTTACATCGACTGCATTTGTTTATATACGCCCCACTCTCAACTCGATTGTCCACTCTTGACCTAAAAATGGCGAGTGGTGCAGGACGAGTCTAAGGCTGGAATGATGATGTGGCAACACCGAGCACGGGGTCGCGCCATGAGCGTGCTCATGATGGGGTCGAGGGACTGGCGGCGCCGGCGAGGGGGGCACCTGGCGATGGTGGTGCGGTCGACGGTGGTGCGCGAGCTGGGCAGCAGCACGGGGTCGCGCATGAGCGTGCTCATGATGGGGTCGAGGGACTGGCGGCGCCGGCGAGGGGGGCACCTGGCGATGGTGGTGCGGTCGACGGTGGTGCGCGAGCTGGGCAGCAGCACGGGGTCGCGCATGAGCGTGCTCATGATGGGGTCGAGGGACTGGCGGCGCCGGCGAGGGGGGCACCTGGCGATGGTGGTGCGGTCGACGGTGGTGCGCGAGCTGGGCAGCAGCACGGGGTCGCGCATGAGCGTGCTCATGATGGGGTCGAGGGACTGGCGGCGCCGGCGAGGGGGGCACCTGGCGATGGTGGTGCGGTCGACGGTGGTGCGCGAGCTGGGCAGCAGCACGGGGTCGCGCATGAGCGTGCTCATGATGGGGTCGAGGGACTGGCGGCGCCGGCGAGGGGGGCACCTGGCGATAATGGTGCGGTCGACGGTGGTGCGCGAGCTGGGCAGCAGCACGGGGTCGCGCATGAGCGTGCTCATGATGGGGTCGAGGGACTGGCGGCGCCGGCGAGGGGGGCACCTGGCGATGGTGGTGCGGTCGACGGTGGTGCGCGAGCTGGGCAGCAGCACGGGGTCGCGCATGAGCGTGCTC
>OZ020279.1:9358349-9438811 GCA_963971205.1 Aethes cnicana | reverse complement strand
TGCAATCATCTTAAATAAGTAAATGACGCAATCAGATAGCGAAGTGATAAATAACAATGACTACATTAATAGTAGGTACACGAATTAAAGAAGATTCTTACTGTCTTCAGCTCGAATTGCGTCCACTGTATGGTCTAGCATAGGCGAGGCCCATTGGTATACCTGTAAAACAAGATGTGGTGTGTGTTCAATATTATGAAAATAGGCCAAAACCGTTGACCTATAATAACATATGGACGAACAGTGCCTAACAGAATACGTCAAAATATATGGAGCAAACTGACATTAGAAAATACGTTTCAATATGCTAATAACGCCTCTTTATAATATGTGTCAAGATAAATATTTTATACAAAAGTAAACCTAACACTATAAGACTAAGTGTCAAATTTACTGAGCGCCAAACGGGTACCCGAGTTGTTCGGGCACCCGTTTTGACGGGCCATTTTTCTCCGGCTGATTGTGAATCCTTACTTATAATAGATCAATGGCCAAAACAGGCTTCAAAACGTTTAATTTCATTCAAATTACCTGGTACGGTGTCGCGACCCTTTCGAACGGGTGTTTTTGCATTCGCTTCTTTTGAACCAGCGCAAAATTTCGCTTGAAGGCCGCAGAAACGATGCTCAAGAGCTCAATGAGAGAATGGCACAACAGGGAGGGAGTAGATGGCCGGGGGTTGAACACTTCTTCGGTTGACCTGTCCGAAAAAAAAAAGTAGATAATAGGCGTAAATCAGTAAATAATGCAGCAAGTCGTGACCTTAAAGTAAACTAAAAAAACGTGGAGCAACGGAGAAATATAATCTTATCAAATCTTCGTAATGATTTATGGAAGTACAAAGTCATTTGTTGATAATGGCATTTTGCAGAGTCGAAAGGTCAACAAGTCAACAAGGTATAATCTCGAAGTGAAATTTCGATAAATGTGGGTTCTTCGTGCAGGGGAATGTAGAAGTGATCGATACTGACTGATTGAGGTAGAAGCCGCGCGGACACGCCGTGATGTGGAAATGGCGGTCTTCGAGAGTAACCACGTGCAAGTAAAGTAGATCGCCGCACATTTTGCGCGGGCCCGGGGGCGGGTTCCATCCAGATGTCGTCAGCACCTGACGATTATTTAGGTTGTCAACACCAACACCTCAGGTTCTCATACTCAAGAGATTTTTTTTTACAGTCCTGCGTGCGAGGCACTTAGCGAAAATATGGATACTGTGTGATTAAGTGGTCAGAACAAATATTTAATTAGGTACATGCATGGCTAACGGGAAACAGTCTAATCAAGCGTGTTATTGCAATTAATTTATAGCAAATGGGATATGCGATACGATTGTATGCAATTACATTGCCATACGAAGTGTAGGTTCGAGAATAAATTACAATTTGAATTTAATGTGAATTACTTATTTTCCGATAGAAACACATGTGTAGAAAAAAAATACCTTGAGACATTGCGGAGCTTTATTTTCCTTTGTGAGACCAGGATGTAAAGGTAGCAAGGGTCGCTCCGTACTGCCTGGCATTATGTAGTCAGGGGGCGTGCAATCGACGCTCTCAGGGCGCGACTTTTTCTTCTCTAAAATAATAATAATATTCAGAGCACGGTCTAAGGATCGAGTAGGTATGTAAGTATGAATGTAATGGTTTGGTACCTAGAATGTCGCCTTGAGTGATGACGTTGAGGAACGCTAGGGAGCTACACTCTTGTCCAGCGTAGGCATCGGTGTAGTCTATAGACTTGAGCAGGTCGCGGACGTGGCGAACGTGAATCCGAGCCTCACGCATGGTATACGGCTCCTCTACAACCTACAAACATTGTTTATGGTCAACAAGTTCAAAAAGTACACAGAAATTCGGTAGTCCATAAAACTTACTTTAATAACTGATCCTTCCTTTAAACCCTCAATATTCTTTAATTCAGCGAAGTTGTCCAGTGTAACGCCGTCTAGTTGCAATGAAAAACACGTCCTGTGGCATGTATCTTCGCGATCCATCAAGACTTGATGAATTTCTTGAACCAGCTCCATACTCAGAACCTAGAACATATAAAATTATAAGATTATATAATATGAATACTATCATGAATTACAACATTACTACATAAAAATAAATGAACTCTGTACCTGGATATCCAATGGTTCGGCCCCAGGACTCACAATCTTGACAGTGAATCCCATGTCCTGGATGAACACAACCTCAGCATCTCGCTTCTTTTCGTCACCGTCCTCACTAGGAGACGACTCTCTGTCTTTTTCTCCATTCACGGCTTTACTGCATTCGCCGTTAACTTTTTCTGTTGAAGTTTCTTCATTCTTCGCAGGTTCTTCGTCTTTTTTGTCATTGGACGCAGCGACTTTCTTTTCAGAATCGCTGGCTTTTTCAGCGGCTACTTTAGTCTTCTTATTCTCTTTCTTTTTATCAGATACCTGTTTACTTTCATTATTTTTCTTAGGGCAAACTTTCGGTAAAATGACATCATGACCCTCGTCAGACTTACTGGACTTGGAATCATCTGTATCACTGTTAATTCCATTAGAAACTACTTTAGCACTATCACTACTACTACTAATATCACAATCTGAATCCTTTTTAGCATCGCCATTGGCAATGTTATCATAAGGTTTATCCGTGCCGTTAGAAATTTGCTCTTTGGTGTGTAATTTATCGTCCTTACTATTACTATCGTTTGGTATCCTTTCTTCTCCATTGAGTTTTGTGTTGGAATTACTGGTTTTGGTCTGTGTCTTCTCGTTGCTTTTTGATTTCTGGGACTCTATAAATTAGAGAACGAAGAATGAGAAAAATTGTTGATGAGTCGGGGTAGGTATTGCATGGGGACAGATACCTTCCCCAACTTATCATGATAGGCCAGATTGAGGGAAGAAGGCGCGTTGGTAGAAGGAAGAAATCGTGGCTCCGTAACATTAGCGAATGGACCGACATTGACAGCGTGGATAAAGGATACATACAAATATGCAGAGCTGACAGAGGTGGAGTGAGGCATTGTTACAAGAGTTTTGGCGTTGGTGGTGTTTACCTGTAGGCAAGGGGAAGGGTGCGGGGTTGGCGGTGCCGGGCGAGGGCGGCTTGCGTGCCGCGGCGGCATACGAGACGCGCGAGGCCGACGCGGTGCCGCCGCCCTCGTCGTCGCCGCGCCCGTTCGGCGTGCGCGCGTGCCCGTTGCTGCACGTTGCCTTCGCTGATACGTTCTTTTTCATCTTCGTGACCTCTTGTTTATCGGCTGGCGGATAACACAACACAATAGTTAGTTTTCGACAGTTAACCTATAATAAGTGTACATTTTAGTAAATATAAATCATGTCAGCTGAAAAACGTCCACTGCTGGACCTCCCCCCAGGTTATCCACTGAGATCAGTTTAGTACCAGTACCACCCCCATCCACCATATCCCCGCTTATTTCCAAAAAACAAGCCTATCGATAGCTTCTCTCGATGCGCGGACGCCATCCGAGAACTTTTTGTCCGATTCACTTAGATATGCAACAACCTACTGTAAATAGAATGTGTTGAACTGTTGACATAACTTGCAATGCGCAGTGTTGACCTTTTGCGTATGCATGAGTTAACGCACGAATAACGAAGACCAACCGACGTTTAGGAGGATTACTACCGATACAACGTGTACAGCGTTTCGACATAACATAAATCTTGAAGCTTGTTGAATGAGCTATACATGAAGCGTTAATTCTAGGAGAGTTATTTTAGGATTATTTTTATATTTATAGCCGCATAAGTTTTTAGGTTTGTATGCCGGTTTTTGAGTTTCCTGGTGCGCGGTGCGGTCGGCGGGGGGGGGGGGGGGAGCCGGCTCGAGCGCGCATGCCTCGCCCCGTGACGGGCCAGCACGTGGTGTGCGTTGGCGCACCGCCAGCTATCTCCAGCGGCGAGTCAATAATAGACGGCAACGGGATGCCGCCAACAATAGACGCCATCGACGTCGACGCTTCTTCATTTGCATCGCAACACCGCGATGCATCTAACCATACAATTTAGTCTATGTGTGTGTATGCTAAATGCAAATAGCAGAACTATTGCCTACTTCGAAAGGATGTCGAAGTGAGTAGGCATTACCGCATGAAAGAAAATTGATTGATTGTAAAACATTATCGTTTCTCACGCCGAGTCGAGTTTAAAATGAGTATTGTCTACAACGAAACAAACAATCTCCTACTACTCGTATATTGAAAGAGGTCGTGACGTTTTCTGATAAGAGAGACAGAATGACGGGGCAATCATAATACTTTATTGAGCGTATTAAACATGGCCTCAATTTGAAATTGCTGAAATGTTAAACAAGTTTAAAAAATCAAATCCACTTCAAGTAGGGCTGAGAAGACAAACTTTCATATCAACCGAAATGTTGATGTTATCTTTGTTCCCGTTACCAAACAAGATAACAAGCCTGAGGCGCCTGCCCCTACGGATAGGTATGACTTCTCAAATTTTTGTGATAAACGGAGTGCATTGCATTTGCTTCTGAGAATATCATCAGATGAAAATTGGGGAAATATATAGTCATAGGCAGCTAGATGAACTAGATACCAAAGGCTAAACTAAAATGAATGGAGTTTGGTGTTCTGAATATCGCTTTTACTGCGTAAGGCCCTAGCTACTAAGGTTTCTCATATCACCGCCACCCCTATTACTGAAACCTTGCAGGAAGTTTTTGGCAAGCGAGATTAAGTGGCAGCGGAGTGTGACGAAAGGTTGCACGTTAAAAAACATGAATTTTATACAGAGATACATTTAGCTTGTTACTAGGACGCCGCGAGCAGCGATCAATGAATTATGCAGGCGGCGCCGGCGACGAAGCAGCATATTTAACCTCCGACTTACGGAGTATTGTGTGATTCCTTCCCTTGACCTTAACTTTCTATAACTCAGCGTTATTATACTTATTATCCATGAGCCACATCTAACAACTTTACATTTTACAACAATGCACATTGAACAATTTCAATAACATTAAATTTGACATATTTGCAAACGAACTATGTTTTTGACGTAGGTACGTTCGTTTATAGAATGTTTTAAAAAGTTTCGACCATTTTTACTACTTCTATGGTTTTGATTTTAATATGCATTCGCAAAGTGCATTCGTAATCTCTGCCGTAATAACGAACATCACCTTGTAGTATTGTTCACACAAACACACTAGATAGTATTAAACTGCAGTTGATTTATGTAGTTAAATACGGTAGGTACAAACGGCACATAAATGATTAGAACGAACAGGATCAATAATGGGTCAAGCATATTGCATCGTTCCATTCAATGTAATATGCAATGTATGTAAATATATCAGCAAAGCAAGGCTGTAAATACCAACGCCGTAAGTATCTTTAATTTTAGATAACACATCCATGCAAGACATAATAACTAGGTATATAGTGTTTTTCAAGTAGCCAATAGCTAGGTATATAAACTTGAATGGGGCATAATTGAGGTCCGCTTGATGTATCTATTCGTAAGACTACCAGTGAACGAACGAATATAAATAGGTAATGAATGACGAATGCAATCAAATGTCACGAGCGGTGGTTAATGAAATAGGCAACCATACTGAAAATCTGGGTGGCAAGAATCACGAAGTCGAAGACATCCCTAATGCATAAAACATAATTCTCCCTGGTTGTAAACGTGGCTCAGTTAGACTATTGTGTTTTTGTCGCTAATGAATGCCAAGTTGCTACAAAATAGGTACTACATAACAATAAAGTGTAAAGTTGATTTTATTACTGTCTTTAACTATCTCAGAGCGTCGCGTCGACAATACTATGCATCGGACGTGTAACTAAGCTGCGAATTGCGATCAGCATTTAGATACCAATCTACAGGGGATCTTTTGTTCTTAGTAGTCCCGTTGTTATTTTAAATATAGCCACGTTGGATTTCAAGTGCCACTGTTGAGCTGGTTGTTTAGTCCGTGAAATTCAATGACCCAGCGTTCCAATTTCATAACCACGCTATACTTCCGGCTATTCTAAACTAAAATGAACAGGGTTATCCCGACGGAACTGCACAAAACCACTCTATTACTGACAGAGTCCAGTCTCTGCTGAATTCGAGCATTTTATTTAATCTAGGTATCTATTGTGCAATACATAATAAGCTAATTGGTACGTTCCATTACTACGTATTAATTACATGTTTGTTATTTTTTGGCTGTTCTATTTAATCCCAAGATAAAATGTTTATCATGGCATAGCAATTTTGTGAGACATGCAACGTCACAGTCGTTCTATTTCGCTGATAGTGCAGAAAAAAACAAGGCTGAGTAATTAATTAACTGTAATCGAACAGAATCCTCCTGGACAACAAAGTAAGAGTTTAAAAAATCGCCTTGGACTATAATGTACGCGTGCGAAGTCGGTTCATAGTTCTTTAAGAGTTACAAATCGGGCGAGTAGCGAGCCCGTACGTGCCAGCGGCCGATCACTATTCGACAGACACCAAATCATGAGCCAATTAACGGTATTCAAGGGTGTGTGCTCAGTATTTTACTGTATGTAGGTATATTCCGATAAATGCTCGGACAATGGTCGTGGTGCGATAACGGAGCCAGCCAGCGTTCGATTACAGACTTCTCCGATTTCGGATAGTGGCGTCTTGGTTAAATAAGATAACACCTCTTCTCAAAGTTGTCACTCACGACCGACGCCGAATTTCGAAACGACACCAATTGTTAGAAATAACTGTAGCGTTCAGTATTCATATAAGTACAAATTGAACCAGCAGCAGCTAACACAAAAGACAAAATTTTCTTACTAGCACGGCGGAAAAAGTATTTGAATCGTGTACCTACATGCTACATGCTTCACATGAATTCTTATCTTTGAAGCCGAATTCTTATCGTCCTGTATCAACTTTATCTGATGTGTAAACTATCATGGTTAAATCAAACCTGCAGAACATTTAAGAGGGTTTATCCCGAAAGTTGGCAACGTCACATATAGCTGTCAAATGTTTCGCTGTTTTTATTAATTTCTCAATATTACTGAATTAATAATATGGTTGAATGACGCGTCTCGTTTTATATTTGTTGGTTAGGAATTCAAATGATAAGATTACATTATAATGCATGGAAAATGCGATAGAAAGTTTTCAAAAGATATTAAGATAGTACTTCCATAGTCCTAAAAATTTCATGTTCCTATGATAATTGTTGCAATCCATACTTAATGTTTTATTCAACCATAGAGCAATAATTCATAGTATTTTCATTCAGTAATATTTAGAAATTAATGAAAACAATGAAATATTTGACAGCTATTTGCGACGTTGCCAACTTTCGGAGTAAACCCTCTTAAGTAAGTATGCAAAGTTATATTCCAAATTCCAATTCGTTCTCAGTCCTTGGATTACACGCGTTTGTTGCAGAAAATGACTATATGCCGTCAAATAACCAAGTCGCTCGCCTGGGGCACTTTCAAGCTCTAGTTACTGCAGTTTATACCGTGATTGCCCTTGCTGCTTCCCCAATCAATAAAACGTCTGTGATATAGTCTGAAGGGGCGCAATGCAATTACAGCAATGTATTATTTTTAAACAACAGCGGCGAATTCAGCGTGGTAAAGAATTACATGTCTCGCTTAAAACACACATATTATGTGCATTCTAAATGAAACAACTCCATAATCTACAAACAAGTAAATTTTGTTCAGCGTCTAGCTGTGAATTAAAACGGCATTACCTACTTAATATTAATTAATTTAGGTAGATACCCTACGAATCTACATAGGTATGTAACGCAATGTAAACGTATCTTTGTGTATATCTTTCTTATCATGATATTGCGATCGCCGCCCAGAGCCTCGCAGCAAAAACAAAAAACGTAATTTAATTATGCAATCAATCATGTCTCCCGGCCGGATAATGTGCCGGCCTACTGTGTCAAGATACCTTTGTCAAACATATGATAACCACGTGTTAGAAAGAACCGGGGGGGCTTAATCTATTCCTACCTGTTTTTTGTCTGTTACGAACTTAACCTAAGCAAATGAATGGAATTCGTGAAATACATTTTGTTGCCTATAAGAATTTTTATAAGTATCTCTGCATTGTTCTGGATTCTCTGTAGAAAAAGCAGGACGTGAAATGTCACGATCATTTTTTTTACGAGGTCGGTCATAATAGTACATTATTGCAGAGGCCGCCAAGTAGCGCATTGCCGGACGAGTCAGTTAGAAGGCTGAGCGAAGCGAAGCCTTCTATTATTACGAGTCCGGCAATCGCAATTGCGGCTGAGGTATATATAATGCTTTTCTCGAACAGCGAGGAAATACGTAAGGTCAGTCGGGGCAAATGCGCCAGGATGGGGTAAGTGCGCCTAACATAAATATATCGAAACCTATAAATATTACTCAACTAGTAGTTGGCTGTTTACAAGGCATAGGGGCAAAATAAATTTAGGCGCACTTTCCCCACATCAGTGTTTACTACTTCCATGATCGTGGATGATTTGGCCATGGAAGTTGTACTTATTACCTCCATGGATTTGTCAGTTTCGGGGCAAGTGTGCCAGGATGGGGTAAGTGCGCCTAACATAAATATATCGAAACCTATAAATATTACTCAACTAGTAGTTGGCTGTTTACAAGGCATAGGGGCGAAATAAATTTAGGCGCACTTACCCCACATCAGTATTACTACTTCCATGATCGTGGATGATTTGGCCATGGAAGTTGTACTTATTACCTCCATGGATTTGTCAGTTTCTCTACAGAGGTGTCTCAAATAGCAAGCGAATAAAAAAAAACACACGACAATAATGTTTTTGCTGGCCAAGGCCGGCAATGGACAGCCCCGCGTCTTCTTTTTTTGAAAGTAACACGAACATTTCCGAGCATGTTTGAGAAAAGTATCATTAATAAAGTATTTACCGCCATTTTTACCTATTACCGACTGACTGACTGACTGATCGATCAAGTAATCAACGCAGAGCCGAAACTACTGGTCGTAGATAGCTGAAATTTGGCATACAGGTTCCTTAGGGAACGTAGGGGAGCACTAAGAGAGGATTTCCCGAAATTCCCCCGGGAACGGGAAAAAACGGGATTTTTCATTTTCATATTTTTGCGCATACGAAGTTGCGGAGAAAAGCTAGTTACTTATAAAAACGCTATACTAACGCTACAATCAACTCCTACCTAAATTCCGGGGCGGTCGCACCGAACGCGTCTGCGGCCCGCCTGCAACTAGGCACCTTGCCATTGTTTCTTGTGGCCGCAGACGCGCCGCATACGCATTCGGTGTGACCCGGGTAAATCTAAGTTAAGTAATTCATATACTTAAGTAGGTATAATCTCGCTAAACTAAATTTAAAATTATATCATAGAAGTCTATAGATAAGATACCTAGCTCGGTGGTGGACACCACCGCACCGAAACTCACAAAAATGAAAGCAGGCCGTGTTATGGGCGTAGATGTAGGGGCAATAATAGGGATGACGACAACTTTTTTTTCCTTAGTCTATCAGGAAGATAATTGAAAAGTATTGGACACGTATTTTTTCTTTTTTCACGTAATCAAACTTATACGGAGATATATTGAGTTGAAGGTCGCGTGACGTCACGGTTAGGTACAATTTATACCTAACGGTGACGTAGTTAGCCCCCACTCTCCTACTTTAATGCGTTTTAACGTAGTCATTCTTTGTTAACTTTATCAAGTTCACAAAGAATGACTAAGTTAAAACTACAAAAACTAAGTTAAAGTACAAAAAATACGTGTCTAATATTTTTTTATTACCTGACTGACGGACTAACTAGAATTTCGATTTCTTCACCCTGTCGTCATCCCTATTGTTTGAACATATGAAGCGTGGCACCAGCGGTGAAGGGATTAATAAACAGTTGCATTGTCAATGACAAGAATGGATCCGAAATTGTATTGAATAGGGTCATAGTACCTTCAATCAAACCCGTAATTTGAATGTCGATGCACGATAAAAAAGGTCCATTCCTCTCTTCCTACGGCCAGACCATGATACCAATCGTAATGTTATACTTTGACGGGCTTACTACGACGTCGTTTTAATACCGATAGTCCCAAAATATGGCCAGGAACAGACTGACACACAGACTATTATATCCGAAAAAAAATGCCGTTCTAAGCTGGAAAAACGAGAGATATGGAGAATAAATCGTTTAAGATTCCATCTAACATTCTCTTCTCAGCCACCATTTTGATTCCGCATCTGTGTACAGCTCAACTGACGATAAATACCTACCTACCTTGGTTACGGAATAGGTCAGTTCATTTGTTTGATAATTATTATCATATTTACTATCATTATTATAATGATCATTATAAGAGCACTTTTGTATTCTATAATCTATATCTGAGAAAAGTAGGTAGGTAGGTAGGTACCTACCTAACCGGATGCGTATTCTATCCTCTATACCCAGTCTATAGAAAAAAAGGTCAGTAAGGTGCGCATACTTGCATAGCTATGATATGTATAAATACTATATACCTACCTACCTACCGGTTTTATACTTGTAGGGTTCTATAACTAAATTAGGTATTAACTATAATAGGATGCTAATAGGTATATGGAGAGCATCGATCCCGCTACAGGTAGGCTTCAATTCCAAAATTACCATCACCACGTTTGTTCCACAGATTTTCAGAATCGGTAGGCACCTACTAAACTAAATTAACCACTTTATTAATTTTGTTACATGGATAACAAAATTTGTCCATAATCCATACTAGGTAATATTATAAATGCGAAAGTTACTCTGTTTGTCTGTCTGTCCGTTACGTCTTCACGCTCAAACCGCTGGACCGATTTAGCTGTCCGCAGCATAGCTCGGAGATGCTTGGTTCTAGAAAGCTGTAATTTGCCATGAATATACATATTAGTTACGCCGACAAAGTAGTACAATAAAAAAATTACAATTACTTTACAAGTTATGAGCCACGACCACATAAGTAATTTGAAATATAATTTCTAACTAATAAGTAAGTATCTATCGCATTGATAATTAAAAATCCAATTGATTTTTCTCGAGAAGCTAGGGCGTCAGGCACGAGCTAAAATGCTGTAGGCATCGTCAACTTCGGAACCCGACATTACGCATGACCCGACACGCACTTGACCGATTTTTTATAATACTGATTTGTTTCCGGTAACATTTCAAAGTTCGTTAATTATTGTCCGTCATGCGATTTTAGTCGTATCGCGGACGCGATTGGAGTTTGGAGTACGAGGATAAGATTATCCAAGTTCGACGTTCGCCCCAGTTTCTTAGCACATTCTCAGTCGCCAAATATACCTATCGTAGACAAAATAAATTGCCATAGCTGATATTTTTTGCCACCAAATGACCATGGCAATATCATTCGCACTACTTATTAATTAATCGATGTGTAGGTTTAGGTACCTACAATGAGCTAAAACCATTGGACAGGGGAGGGGGCTGAGCTCAAAACTACTAGGCCAAAAAAATTCAAAAAAATACGGAGTATAGTTCTTGGTCTATAGATTACAGGAGACTATTCGAAGTCCGTCGTATTTGAAATAATACGTTGATTATTTTCTATACTTACCTAGGTATTTAAGATATAAGAAGAAGAGGGAAGACTGAAGAGAAGAGGGTTCCCCCTCTCCAGGCGAGTTTAACTCGCTTCTTTCGTGGTTTTTTTTAAGCCTAATACAAATTCTACAAAGTACAATATTCTAAACATATGGTGATCATGAAAAAATTATTACTAGGAAAATATGCAAAATAAATGTTCATGTTATAAATAGGTACTAACCAACGTTGCAACAACGGAATGCGCTGTTTTTATCAATTAAAATAATTAGGTACTTTATATGTCCCCCATTATTTGAAGATAACTATAGAAACCTGGTAAAGCATTTTCAGCAGCACCAATGAGGAGTGGTTATGATTTATGAGTAATACCAAGGAGAGAATTTGAGGAAGAGCCTAGATCATGGGGCCTAACCAGCAGCAAAAATTACTAAACAATTGAAGTGTTCAATATTACCTACACTACACATAGGCACTAATTCCCTTATTAATTAGAGTGTGTAGGTAATTTTGAGAATTTCGATAGTAACTTTTACTGACTTTACTGTAGACTGTAGTAAAAAAAATCTTTCTTATTATTTGTTTTAAAATAGACGAGAAAATTTTGAGGATTTTATTATTTTTGTTAAGGATCGCGAAACTTCTATTGACAGCTTTCATTTCAGAATATCAAGAATAATTATATTTTAATCTCCTGTATGGAGAGTTATGAGTGAAAATACATTAATACATAGTTGTAGAATCCATGTAAAATTAAATATAGAACACACACAAAACATATGAATGTAAGAATAATTTCAACACATTAAATGTGATAACCTAGTGGCCTTAAGTTTATGGAGAAGCCCCAAAATGTGTCAGATTCATTGAATGTCTTCTCTGATTTGATAAGTGTTAGCCAAGTTCATATGAAAGCATTTTAATTTACTTTGTTTCATTTGTATGATCAAACAAAGAGAGAAGGAAAATAATTAGAACCTAGAAATCCTCATACCTACGAGCAGCCAGAACAATCCGATTTTCCTGATTATTAGTAACAAAAAATGCTAAATCCAATTGACACTTTCTATTACTTACTTATATACTAATTGTAGTGTACATATGTGCAGACTTTTTAATTGAATTGGTTTATGGGAAAACAATGTTCTAACTAAATCTGTAAGACTGTCTTGGTAACAAATAATTCTAGTAGATAGCTAACACACATCTGTCTTTGTTTTAAAATTGTATATGGGATTGGTTGTGTGAGCGACGCCTGAATCCTATACAAAATATTTTTTTTTACCAACTCAAAAAAAATTAAAGACCTATACAATCTACTTAGAATCGATAGCCGATACGGTGGGTTAATTATTTGCCATATTTTCTGACCCACCGTGTATATATTACTAGCTTCTGCCTGCGACTTCACGCGCGTGGATATCGGTTATCGCGTTCCCGTGGGATCTTTGCGCTTTTCCGGTCTAAAAAGCGACTTCACCAGCGTGGAAATCGGTTATCGCGTTCCCGTGGGAACTATGCGCTTTTCCAGGATAAAAAGTACCTTTCTAGGGATTCCAACTATGTCCATACCAAATTTCATCTTAATCGGTCCAGTGGTTGAAGCGTGAAGAGGTAACAGACAGACAAACAGACAGAGTTACTTTCCCATTTAAAATATTAATATGGATTATCACATAGTAACAACATCGTCAAGGCTAATTAATAATGGTACCTTATTACTGAGAAAACTATGTTTTAATTGATCTATAAACTGGACTATTTCATAAAATCATGAAACTTAATTAGGTACACAAAACAATTACTTTTGCTATCTTTCCATTAACTAATTGGGACTGTTCATTAATGTTCTTTTACAACTTTTTTTTACACAAACATCTTTCATACATTTTATCTGTAATATTTTAAGTTTGTAATATTACCTGAATGAGATGATATTTCAATAAGACAAACAGTCTAATTTAAACTGTACATCGTTTGAACTGAAGGGCACTATAGGTCATACAGCTGCTGCATAAACAAGTATGCTTACTAAATTATTCAAAACCATTTCAAGTATTCCCCACATGGTGGAAGCAACATTGTCACATATCAGTAAAGAAAGGTGCAAAATTAAATGTTAAACATAGTGTTGATAATACAGCTGGCACAAGTTTATCTTACATTTTAATTTAAGATCATGATTCCGAAACAATCCCTATACAAATAATATTGTGCTATTAATTTACCTTGAATGTAATCATTACACAACTTCTATAAGTATTACATAGTTCTTGTATGTTATGTGCCTATGTGCCCCTTGTACCTTGGATACTAAAAATATCAATCGACAAATGGGACAGTACAAAAACTTTAATTAAGGCTAAAATTACTTGCATATAGTTATAGCTCAGGTAGGTAACATCAAAAACTACGTGTAAAGTGCACATGAGATTTGGTCACATGATACTGGACTACAGTAATTTACCCGTCACATGACTACAAAATTTAACTGAATGCACTTCGTAAATTTAAAGGCAACAATAGCTAGAATAATGAGTTCTAGTAACAAATAACCATACTCAATGTTACATAACTGAGTGCATGAACATTTACGAAGTCAAAAACTTACCTTTGATAACATTCTCGCTGACACTCTTGTCCTTCACATTACTACTAGCCGTACAATTTTTCACTTTTTGGGAAGAATTTTTTGTAGAATTCTCATTCACTTCACTTCCGAGAGCCATCACAACACGAGGAACAAATCCGGCACCGATTGAACCGCGACAAGCACGGCTCTACACTCAGCTGAAGCAGCACATGCGGTACAATTAAGGTTCAATTTCGACTGACACAAACTTATGTTCCCGAAATATACTGCTAAGTTCCATTCAGCATCGAAGTATGAAGAATTCCTATTGAAGTCTTACAGACTTAAATTAGGCGAATAATATTTCCTGACTACCATAGTTTTATCGTTTACGATACTTTTCGTTTCTATTTAAGAAATTATTACATTGCGTGGTACTTGACTATTGGATGCATGCAAGTGAAAATAAACCACGCAATGGACATAATATAGTAACTAACATCGTTTTTAAAGCGACATCTGTTGACGAGTAGTCTTTGAATAATCAATGACGTTCTCTTATGGATGCGTTCAGAGTTAAATGTTTTATAATAGTGCGGTTATACGCACGCGTCCGGGCTCGTAAATGTGCCCGTTGAACGTCGTTTTGAACGCCGTGCGTCCATGTAAACACACAATGATCTTTGCCGAACAACCGATAGGAAACCGACAGCCGACCGATCAATGGCGTTCACGTGCACATTCACGAGCGCGTTCAAAATCAGCCTGTTTACACGCCTGTGCCTGTGAACGCGCCCGTGAATGTCGTTTTGAACGCCGTTCATGTAAGCGCACCATAATAAGTTGTTGTAATTACAATAAGAACTAGTACGTAACTAGTATTCATGTTCTTTATTATAACTAGTACTATATTTCTATGACGTGCATGAGACGCGCATCCACCATGGTGTAGTAATGAAGGTAATAAGTATTAGGTGACTATTAGTTACTACTTTCATGATTGTAGCACCTTCTTTTCTCAGAATGTTGCCAGCATGTGGATCTACAAAGGATCTACTGAAGGGAAAAAAGCACCAATCAAAACAAGCGTCAAATAAACGTCAAATTAATCACAAATTTGCTGAGGTTATTTTTTTGTTTGTTTGCGATTTGCGATTTCATTAGTGAAATGAATATTAGCACTACTTAATTAAGATATTTAATTTACCCCTGTTGCATTTTTAATACTCGTGTCATAAAGCTAACAGACTGGCGTCGGAAAATTATACAAAGGTACCTTTAGATAGAATGTATAAGATTCGTCAAATATACTAAACTTATTTCTGGGATGTGATTGAAAAATGCTCGTCCGCTATTAAGTCCTCGATTTGTCAACCACTATATTATAAGATCCTAGCCTAGTCTGTTTATCTTTCTGTTTGAAATAAACTCTCTCATGAGAGATTTCATAAATTGTTACTGTAACTACCGGAGCGAAGGGGAGTTGCTATAGTATTTTTCACCACGGAAACATACAGCGACATTTTTTTTCCATTTTATGCAATCTACATTCCTGACATAGTCTAAATAAAGAAGATAACTTTGGAAACTTTTTACCCTTTTAAGACTACAGTTCATTTTCATATTATAAATGCAGAAGTAACATTGTTTATCTGTTAGCTTGTTGGCAACTGGTCGACGTGCCGCCTCCTCTATGTTAGCCTTTTTACTTTTTTATAATTCTGACCGTCGCCTGGAGACGTTTTGTTTAGGTGTCTTGCTTTGCATTGATTGTCAGCAGTGAGGTTCCATAAATTATCTTAATCTTATTATATTCTTAATTCACTCCTACTTGTCTTCATTTTATATTAAACCATAGTAGTCATACAGTCCACCGCTCTCACTAACATAGCTCTTCACGCTTAAACTAAACCACTGAACTGATTTAGATAAAATTTGGTACTTGTTCAGATAGAAGTTCCAGGGAAATAAACATAGGTTACTTTATCCCAGAAAAAACGATGATCCCCGCAGAAATGTTGTAACAGAAGCTGGGCAGAGCCTGTAGTATAATTTATTCACAGAAAATGTTGGACGGGTGGTATTGCCGCTCCATAGCCAACATGCAGGCATCGGAAGCGGCCAGTATGAGTAACAGTGGGCCAGCAGAGCCCCCACGTGAACCCGAGCAACAGGAGGACTACTCAAGCGACAGCAGCAGCGAACCCGAGCCAGAGACAAATTACAAGTCACACTATCTGACCCTCAAAAAGAAGCTAAAATATCTCATTTATGTGAGGTTCTTTTGTACTTTTGTATTATCTACATCACATAAAATTGGTAAAAGTTCCATTTAAATCCATACTATAATGTAAACTATGTAATTGCAAAATGTGAAAGTGTGTTTGTCCTTCCTTCATGTCGAAATGGCTGGATCGATACTGACGAAATTTCGAGTTGGTAAAAAAAAATATTTTGTATAGGATTCAGGCGTCGCTCACACAACCAATCCCATATACAATTTTTTTTTTACCAACTCAAAAAAAATTAAAGACCTATACAATATACTTAGAATCGATAGCCGATACCGTGGGTTAATTATTTGCCATATTTTTTGACCCACCGTGTATATTCAAGCGAAAAGCAAGTAAGGACAAATGCAACTTAAAAACACTGTTGTGTTTAAATAACACTCATAATTTCTTATTAACTTAAAGAAAAACACTTGTGATGTGAATATGTGTATGTGAATTAATTTAAAAGTATTCTTATTTTTGCAGGAAAATGAATGCTTCCAAGATGCACTCAGATGTAGTCAGAAGAGACTCCTGAAAGTGTCACGGGATCGCAGCTTCCTTCTGGACCGACTCTTGCAGTATGAGAAGCCCGACAGCTCCACCTCTGAAAGTGAGGACACTGAGTCTTCCGATGACACTGACTACAACCGTGCAGATGCTTTGAAAAGGTGAAAAAAAATGTCATTACATTTGTTTCTAGATGTTTTAGTTTTGTCTTTGTACTTACAAATATCAGTAATTTTACCTAGATTGAACCATTGGATTTAACAAAAATAAAATATGATCATCTAATTACAGGAAGAAAATTGAAGCAAGTGCAGCACATCAAAATGTTTCCACCCCGGTCCCTAACAAGGCAAATACTGTCAAACGGAAAAGAGCTGTAGTACCCAAGAAGCCCCCTAATACAACACACCCTGTATGTATGAATTTAGATTTTTTATTGCTCCCATGGTTCCAAAATCTATGGAGTCACCCCGCTAACCTACCGCCACATAGCAGTGCTCACGCTGATGTGTTCTGGTAGGGGGTTAAGGCAGCCGGTGAAATTTTTGGCACACAAGCATTCCATCTTAGGCCTCAGGGTAGGCAACGCATTCGAGATCTTAAAGATTTGAGGTTTCTTAATGGGGATCATAGGATTTCGGTGTCCATGGGCGGCAGTGACCACTTACCATCAGATGGGCTGTGCACTCGTTTGCCTATATACCAAATGTACTATAGGATGTCCCGTGCCTCCACATTTCAAAACGCTTCAATGTATTTATTATTATTTAAAAAGCACCACTAACACTTTCAACGCATAGTTGACAGCTGTCTCAGCACGCACACATGCGTTGAGAGTGTTGCGCTGTTTTCTGAATACTTTGAAGCGTTTTGAATTGTGGAGGTGCGGGACTTCCTATAGTAGATTATCTCTACCATTGGTATAAAAAAAAACCGGCCAAGAAGCGAGTTAAACTCGCGTGGACAGGGTTCCGACCCTTGATTATTTTCAATGACGTCATTTAAAAACCGTTTCACAGGATAAGCTCTTTTATATGATAGATTTCAAATACCATGGACTTCTTAATAATTTTCCTGTAATCTATAAGTCAATAACTATCCTCCGTATTTTTTCCAAAATTTTAGGTCTAGTGGTTTCGGAGATAAAGGGGGGGAATGGTCATTTTTCGCCTATTTTCTTAAATAACTCGAAAAGTCAAAAAAGAAAATAAAAAATATACATTTGAGACCCTCATAAGAAGTTCTTTCATTTATCTATCATATATCAAATGTGTGTGATAAATTTTTATTTTCAGTTTTCGCCTTAAAAGGCTAAACGCCATGTTAGCTTGGTCTGAGACATCACTATGATAGTAACTATAAGTACATTGTAACCAAACAAGTGAACTTAAGTGAAGTCGAAACTTAAACGGTTACTTGTAACAGTTGTAACGCTTTATTTACAGTAGAAGTGACGTCACAGTGTCACAGTAGCTAACAATATGGCGCCTATCGTTTAGGTACAGATTAAATAACAACATTTTATAAACGTAATTATAACATTATTTATGCATTTTAATGATTAAAAGTCGATGTTTTGGAAAAAAGTATGATGATAAAAAATTTCATTTTTTTTACCTTGCACCTTATTTATTTAATACCCACACTTCACTGGGAAACCTACTTGCATTTTACTAATAAGCTTATTATTTATCATTTAAACTTGGGTTGCCTCAGATGAGGTTATATATTCCATAGGCCGTATCCCCTACGAATTTATAATATTAGATACATCCCTACTTTGTCGTTATCAGAAAATCCCCATGTTTCGCATGAAAGTGTTGCCAGTAAAATGAAACTGTTACTTACAGCACCAAGCCAGCATGGGCATGCTGGCGAAGGCGTCGCCAGCCCTGGGCTTCGGCCTGTCGCCCGGCGACGGGCACATGACCCCCGAGGAGGTGGAGCGCCACCTTCAGTCCCGGCAGTCCTACCTCGAGATGCTGCCAGAACGCGCGCCGCCCACTGTGCCGACGGAGATGTTCAGCAATGACCCTTCGTTAGACAGGTATAGTCACAGAATCAATATTTTTTTAAACTCTTCCGTTACTGCCAGCCAGCTAGCGTACAGCTGAAACCAGTAGGTCGTAGAAAACTGAAATTTGACATGTAGGTTGCTTAGGGGAATGTAGGGGAGCACAAAGAGAGGATTTTCCGAAATCCATAAGGGAACGGGAAAAAATTGAAACCTAGTGACAGCCACTGTCAAAGCCGTTCATAGCATAAGTGCATATGGAGTGAGTAGTGTCATCCGAGGCTTCTTTTGTCTTTACCTCTCGTTATGAGGTTAGATAAAGAGAGATACAAACCTTTTACGCCCTCATCCCGCGCACCTGACACAAATTTGGGTCTCAGTGGTAGTTCCACTTATATTGGATACTAGCTTCTGCCCGCGACTTCGTCCGCGTGGAATTCGTTAATATTCCCGCGGGAACTGTGCATTTATTCGGGGTAAAAGTATACTATATGTTGACCAGTGTTATAGACTACCCCCAAACCAAATTGTGTTGCAATTCGTCCAGTAGTTTCGAGTTACATACATACAGTCAATTTTGCAAAAAAATTGTTATTTTGCGTTCAGTATCGTTTATACAGTCCCCTCGTCTTGAGTTTCTTTTAATTTTGAAGTTTGAGACGCGACTTCTACAAACTTAATTATTAGTATGGGACGACTTCTATGGTTCATACGCCTCCCGTTAGTTGGCGCTGTCGTCGTGCACACTGCCAATACGGTTTTGATAAACGCTAGTGTGTAAGCCCCCCTCGGTTTACGTCAGTTCTTTTGACAGATTTTTTACGTTTTGTTTCAGTGAATCAAATGATGTATTGGAGAATTCACCCAACGTCGAGGAATGGTTTGATTAAATTTTATCATTATGTCTTATTAAATATTAATGTAATTAAGTCAGCCTGCCGATTAAATTTGGTATTATTAAATAATTTGTACTGATATAATTTTGTCTATTTAATTACTTACACCATCAACCATACAGCTGAGCTCTCGGCAGCACTTCGTTGTACAATCAAAGGCGAGTCTATTGCTATGTCATTTGTAGGCTTGCGACTTTTGGTAGCATACTAGGATACCGTGTTTCTAAAATCCATGGAGTCTTGTGTCTTAAATATGGTTAAAATACAATTTTCAAAGTCGAAGTCTAAAAAATACCGTTTTATTTAGACTATGATGTCATTATTTAATAATAACTCGAAACATGGTTTTTCACCATAGTCGTTAAAGTAATAGTAATTTATTTTGTATGAAAAAGCAAAAAAAAGCTTATTTTACCGAAACTAATTACAGTATTGTTTCTGTCAAAGTAGCATGTCAAAGCTGAGGAAAAACTATGTATTGGTTTATGGAATTGCACACTATTATTATGACGATGTAGTCGAAATCTAATATAGCATCAGATTTTAGACTTTGAAAATTATTTTAATTAACATATGTCGACTCCGTCGATTTTGGAACTGCCGGTATGCTATGCCCCGAGGAGGTGGAGCGCCACCTTCAGTCCCGGCAGTCCTACCTCGAGATGCTGCCAGAACGCGCGCCGCCCACTGTGCCGACGGAGATGTTCAGCAATGACCCTTCGTTAGACAGGTATAGTCACAGAATCAATATTTTTTTAAACTCTTCCGTTACTGCCAGCCAGCTAGCGTACAGCTGAAACCAGTAGGTCGTAGAAAACTGAAATTTGACATGTAGGTTGCTTAGGGGAATGTAGGGGAGCACAAAGAGAGGATTTTCCGAAATCCATAAGGGAACGGGAAAAAATTGAAACCTAGTGACAGCCACTGTCAAAGCCGTTCATAGCATAAGTGCATATGGAGTGAGTAGTGTCATCCGAGGCTTCTTTTGTCTTTACCTCTCGTTATGAGGTTAGATAAAGAGAGATACAAACCTTTTACGCCCTCATCCCGCGCACCTGACACAAATTTGGGTCTCAGTGGTAGTTCCACTTATATTAGATACTAGCTTCTGCCCGCGACTTCGTCCGCGTGGAATTCGTTAATATTCCCGCGGGAACTGTGCATTTATTCGGGGTAAAAGTATACTATATGTTGACCAGTGTTATAGACTACCCCCAAACCAAATTGTGTTGCAATTCGTCCAGTAGTTTCGAGTTACATACATACAGTCAATTTTGCAAAAAAATTGTTATTTTGCGTTCAGTATCGTTTATACAGTCCCCTCGTCTTGAGTTTCTTTTAATTTTGAAGTTTGAGACGCGACTTCTACAAACTTAATTATTAGTATGGGACGACTTCTATGGTTCATACGCCTCCCGTTAGTTGGCGCTGTCGTCGTGCACACTGCCAATACGGTTTTGATAAACGCTAGTGTGTAAGCCCCCCTCGGTTTACGTCAGTTCTTTTGACAGATTTTTTACGTTTTGTTTCAGTGAATCAAATGATGTATTGGAGAATTCACCCAACGTCGAGGAATGGTTTGATTAAATTTTATCATTATGTCTTATTAAATATTAATGTAATTAAGTCAGCCTGCCGATTAAATTTGGTATTATTAAATAATTTGTACTGATATAATTTTGTCTATTTAATTACTTACACCATCAACCATACAGCTGAGCTCTCGGCAGCACTTCGTTGTACAATCAAAGGCGAGTCTATTGCTATGTCATTTGTAGGCTTGCGACTTTTGGTAGCATACTAGGATACCGTGTTTCTAAAATCCATGGAGTCTTGTGTCTTAAATATGGTTAAAATACAATTTTCAAAGTCGAAGTCTAAAAAATACCGTTTTATTTAGACTATGATGTCATTATTTAATAATAACTCGAAACATGGTTTTTCACCATAGTCGTTAAAGTAATAGTAATTTATTTTGTATGAAAAAGCAAAAAAAAGCTTATTTTACCGAAACTAATTACAGTATTGTTTCTGTCAAAGTAGCATGTCAAAGCTGAGGAAAAACTATGTATTGGTTTATGGAATTGCACACTATTATTATGACGATGTAGTCGAAATCTAATATAGCATCAGATTTTAGACTTTGAAAATTATTTTAATTAACATATGTCGACTCCGTCGATTTTGGAACTGCCGGTATGCTATGCTACGAAAAGTCCCAGCTCTAGTCATTAGAGTTGCTGTACACATATTTTGCCGCTTTGGCCGTATCTCTTGCCCTTGCCTTTGTAGGTATGTAGGAGTAAATAACTGTAAATTTTTCCTTGATTAGCAATAAAATTCAAAATGCGTTTTTAAATATATTATGTATATTGGATAAATATGTATGTTAGACAATTACAATGTGGCTTCAAGCGCGGAACGTACTTTAAGATCTAACTTTGTATCACGCTCAATTAGAAATCATGCTATATTATACGTTTGATATAATGAAATCACACACCATACATGTTCTATCAAATAAGCATGTACACCTACATCATTTAAATCCATAAATATACAAATAATTCTCATTCCACATATTTTAATTTAACAGGTTCAAGTTAATGCATAAACAAGGTGTAGTGAATATTCGTTTCTACTAATTATTACTACTGCTCTTAACAAACCTACCTTGCAACGTAATTTTCTTTTTGTTACCTACTGAGAGACATTATCATGTAAATATTAAATTACCGCGAAAAAACGAATTAAGTGATATCCAAGCCAATTATCCTAATACCACTTGTCTCTAAAATGCTACAATTTATATTTATGTGAACAGCGTACATGGAAAACCCTAAGAGGCGAGATTCCTATGAACAACACATTACACATGCCAACAACATTATATGTAATTAGGTATGTAGGTAAATTTGATAATCTCTTAACACGAGTACATTTACATTTGTCAAACGATAACTGGGTGAGCTCATTTCTCTTCCATCCCTTATCTACAAAATACCTACAAACTAACAGGCAATGGGATTCTCTTCCAACAGATATTAATATTATCTAACATATTCATTTCCATTAATATAGGTCCGAATAAATTGCATGCATATATAATTTTTCAGTCACTAATTCGTAATGACTTATGTTAACCAAATAAGTAATTTACAAAACATCAGGAATGTATGAATGATACATAAGTATGACACAAAAAATAATCAAAATACTCAATAATGTTATAATAAAATTTCTTTCTTCTATGATATATAAAATTACATATATTTGTAACACCTGTAATCCTCTGTAATATTTTGATTACCAAGTAGGTCAATTTCACCTCAGTGCCTCAGATACTTGTGTAAATTTATCCATCACAATTGAAATCTCTATAAATACATATAATGAGATTTGGTTCACAATTATTCCAAAATAAATCTCTGATAGGTATAAGTATATTTTAACAAATAACAGGAACATTAAGAAAAAAACACTTAAAATATTGATTACATCTGCCGATCCCTGGCCATTGTTTTTTAGGTACTAGAAGAATGATACGTCTGAATGGAAATACAGCATATATTATTAGTACCTATTACAGAATGATTACAATTAATTTTGTGAAACAGCCAATAGATAACACCCACAAATGAATGTTCGTCCAGCAACCGCATTAGATAAATCAATGGATTTGTCACTACCATATGGTGACATTACATCCAAATCACTTAATAACTTTGGTATGATCATACTCGTTTTAATGTTTTATTACTATTTCATTCACGTAATATCTGAATTTTTAATTGAAATTAAAATCCATTTACTATTGAATGGCTTTAAATTAAATTGAAAAATATTTTTAACATCCTGTATAACACTTAGCCAAAATTTGGGAACAAGTTATAAAAATATATTTACAAATAAATGTTTTTATTAATACACTCTTTGAATGTACCACATTTTAAATTGTACAATGAAATGTAAAAAAAACTAATTGTCTAAATAAAAATGTTAAAAAGGTAATCTAAACTTACACATGAGTAAGCCAACTTAATATTAGATATTCAATAATACATAATAATAGTCCATAATATTCAAATATCATAGTACTTCTTTCGATGGAAATCCGATTTTTTCATGAAAAATTTATTGTGATTTTTACATAGTATACAAGAAAATGGACTACTCAATGATATTACTATCTCCCAAGTGTATATTACTCAAACACAGGTTCTGGCTTTCTTGTTACTGTAATATTCAATCCTGGAGTGCTGACTTATCAGCTTTTAAATTTGTCTCAAAATTGTAAATACATATATGAGATTACAAATTCCCACTGGATCAGTGCAATGTTCACAACTGTGACGCTACTAGCAGTTAAACAGCAACATCAAGAACATTGTTCATATTTTTTTTTTGTAAATTAACATATTAAAACTGGTCTGCAAGTAAATCACAAACTTCTTGTGAAACTGTTTCCTTGCTAGATCTAACAGTAAGTCTGAACATTTGAGCTTGTTTGTTGGGTTCCAATCGCATGAGACACCCTACTTGTTGGACCCTTGTGTGCACAATACCAGCACATACAAAATTGTCAGGGTTGGGATCAATACCATCCAAAAGCTGCATTCCAAATCCTGCCAGTTTGGTGCGTGTAGCTGCAATATCAATAGGCCCTTGAGCTTTGAAAATTTTCTGTGCCCTTTGTTGTTCACCTCCTAAGTTCTTCCATCTAGCGAAGAAAGATTCTCCATTCATTTCAGTTGGTTCAAAAAATTTGTTCAATGTCAATGGGAGTTTCATTGTTATCTTTTGTGGCACATTGTTGTAGATAAAAGAAACAGACATGCTAGGTGCATCCAGAAAGTCGTCAATACACTCTGCAGTCAACATTTGCTGAATTTGAGCACCTGCTTCCAATACTGGTTCCATAGGCTTCATCTGGACATTTAGTTTGTGCATATCGGTCCAGTGTAATTCAGGATGGACACTCTGGATGGGAAATTGCGTTTTATTTCCATAGAAAAGGCCAATTCTTCCTAGGTTCTGCCTGAATTCACTTTTGACTCCAATTTGAATTAACTCATTTTCAAAGAGAACCCCATTATTTTTGAATAAGAACTTTTTGATGTTGTTTTGGGCAACTGTGCTTGGACCAATTTTAGGGGCTGTGTACAAGTCACCAAGCACATCAAGCAATCCATTTCCTGTGGCTGGAGCAGCAGAACCTGGTGGTGTGGATAAGCCCAGCAGGTCTGCACTGGATGCATTAGTATTGTTAGAGGAGTTGATAACTGGGGCCACCACAGCTGAGGGCTGGGGACTCTTAGATTCTCTCATGTCATCAGGAATGCGTCCCGGCTTCTTCTTTTTGAGTACAGCTAGAATAGAGGACTCCCTCTCAGGGAATGCTGGCATTTCTTCCAATACTGTTGCCAAAACATCTGAGCTGGCTACTATACTCAGCTGCAAGTATTCTGATGCCCTTTGTTGCAACTCAACATCAGCTGATCTTAAATTGGAGTCTGCCTTAAATACTTCTTGGACACGGTTTTTGATTTCTGGGAATAGATTGACAAGTTTAATATAAGTTGATAACAGCAGAGCTCTTGTTGCAGCTGAGCAGAGATGATACTTTGAGTGTAGCAACTCAAATTGAACCAGAGGGGAAGACCTTGTGTCCCCTGCAATTAGATTTCCAAATTCACCCAGAATGTAGCCTCCTACTTTTACCATATTCTCATGACAAGTAGGTGCCTGTAAAGCTTCAAAAACAGTTTTTGCAGCATATCCTTGTACTTCTTCTCTGTTAATAACAATCTGAATAACTCTGTACCAGACTTCTTCTGATACATAATCCCCAGCAATTCTTATTAGATTCAGAATCACATCAACATACCATGTGAAATCTGTAGCATACTTCTCTGCCAGTATAGCAACTTTTAGTACCATCTCCTCCCTGATCGAGTAATCAGCTGTCTCCAAGTAAGCTAACATTTCTTGTACAATTTCCTCAGAATTTGTTTTATCACACATTGCATATAGCAAATCAACTGCCTGCTGTCGGACAGAAACATCTTTTTCCATTTTCATTGAAAGAATTACAACTTCTTGGTGTTTTTTCACAGCCTCATGAGAGAATTCAGAAGTTGCAAGATGGCACATGGATTCTAGAGCCAAGTATCGTAAATTGGTTTCACGGTTACTAAGGAATTGTCCTAGTTGATTGCATGCTCTCACCAATAAGTTAGGTTCACTATCATTGTGAATGATAAGGCTGATTGCCTCAAACAGAACAGCATTTTTAGCATTTGAATGCTGCACTTTTTTAGACTTGGGAGGTTCTTGAGCTTTGTTAAATATAGTTTCTAAGCATTCTGAGAGCCGACCTCTTACCCCAGGCTCTTCTGAAGGAGGAGTGTAGTTCTGAAGCAGCCGCAACAGTTTAACAGAAAGCCAGGGAGCTGGCACAAAATAGTAGGTGTAGTCTTGAAGATCTGTGTAGCTGGCTGTGACAATGCGACTCAATCTGGCCACAGCAAGGGTCACACACCCTTTATATTCTTCTGGATTCTTCTTTACCAATGCATCTATGAGAGATGTGGCTGCAGTCACTACTCCCATATGGGGGTCATTGAGAAGATGGATTATCCTGGATGTCCACTCACCTCCAGGTATAATTTCTGGTGACTTGCGGAAGAGTCTAAGGAGACAGAGAGCAGCAGACTGTTTGACAACATCCATAGTGTCTCCAGAGACCAGGAGCTTAGGGATCTCTGTGCCGAATGCCTCAGCCATATCTTTACTGCCAATATTTGCGATGCACTGTAGAGCGAGGTTGACGTGAATTGGATTACGCGACTGGAGATCATTCTTGATGCTCTGGATGATAAGCTTGATAAGGTCACTGTTGGTGTTAACCAGCACAGATATAAATAAATATCCAATCTGTTTCTCGGAATACTTGTTGGAAGACAATAGATTTACGGCTTCCATGTGACCAAAGTCGATATCATGACCAAGAAGAAAGATGAATAACAGTTTGCAGACATACTTCTTTTTCTGATATCCATCGAGGGTTTTGTCACCTTTAAACTTACTTCTTATGTTGGCCAGTTCTTTATTGATTCTCTTTATTTCTGCTTCTTTACTTTTACAGTTCCTTATATCCGAGATGAAGACTGCGAGCCCCCGCATTCCATCTCCCCTTACGGCAGGCATATTGCCAAGTGACTTGTCGAACACCAGTTTTAAGCCTTTTCTTCACACTGTCGCAAAAAAAGTGTCTAACTACAGACACTATCACTACCAGAGGAGGCGTAAACTTGATGAATCGGCTCCAAATCGCGATTAATCAATGTATTAGCAGCCGTCATCAATCAACGATATAATACTTCGACCGACCGAAGACGAGCTTTCTTCTACAACGCCTATATCTATGAAACTGAAACGTCAGACATTGAACTCATTGTTTATGGATCAATATTTATTTTGGTTACATCGAATCAAATGATACAATCTCAAAAATAACGTGGCAATGTATACTAATTGTAAAAAAAATTAATAACTCTAATAATTTGCACATTGGTAATTCAAATTTTTATTTTCGGAGAAGTAAATAAAACTGGCAGGAATAAGTTCGGTTTACATAGGGTCAGTCACTGAGTTCAACGCAAGTCAGTCCGCTACCGCTACCAAGTCAAGCAAGTCAACGATTGACATCCTGTAATAGTGCCTTTATACGCACGCGTCCGGGCTTGTAAACGTGCCCGTTGAACTTCGTTTTGAATGCCGTGCATGTAAACACACAATGATCTTTGCCGAACAACCGATAGGAAACTGACAGCCGACCGATCGATGGCGTTCACGTGCGTTCAAAATCAGCCTGTTTACACGCCTGTGCCTGTGGACGCGCCGGTGAATGTCGTTTTGAACGCCGTTCATGTAAACACACCATAAAGTAAATTGATTTGAAATCAGTTAGTATTTCTGTTTTTCTCAAAAATCAATTTTGTTTTGGCCCCACAGGTTTCACTACCGTGTTTACAACTGAAGTAATACCACGACTACTGACTTCAAATTATGTAGGAAGTTTGGCCTTCTCCACACTGCGCCATAAAATCCGTGTAAAATCGCGTAGTGCCGTCGTCCAAGAGGGTTGACATTTGTTGAATTTCCCCTTTTTTTCTTAATTAATACAAATACAAATCATTTATTATCATAAAAACTTTACAAATCTGGATTTTGCATGACTCACACACTAGGCGAGCCTGTCCCGTGGGGGCGGTTTAACGATTTACAAATCCGAGTTAAACTGCTCTCACAGGACGGTAATTTCTCTTACACCGTACATTTATCATTATTACCATATACGTCTTTAATTAAAAGAGAAGAAGAAGTCAGTGATTTACGAAGTGTAAACCAAACTTAATGTTTAAAATGTTTGTTAAGTTGCCCAACGTTGTCAAAAGTTGATTCTGACTGATTACATTGCACAGAAATATCTTATCTGTGTTTCGAAAGAAAGTGTGACAAAGACAGAAGATAGGCAGAACAGTCCAAAACCAAGTATATTTGTAAGTATTTAAAGTCAAAAATCAGATACTCTTGTTTTTAATTTTGCAGTCTAATGTGCAAGTAGCTAAACTTACGTCTGACTCGCTCTAGACGTTTGTTTTTTTTGTAAAGCGATAGAGATAGCAAATCTTGACAATTCAACACTTCGCACAATACCGAAACTGAAACGCAACAAAATTGAACTCAGTCCACTCAGTTCGTGCGTTGTGTGCTTGGTTATGGTTGTTGGGTCACAAGACTAATGTAGGAAACAAGTTTAATTTATATAGTTTAATCACGACTAATTGCCTTTATTTTGTGTCTCTTGTTAAATCGGATTAAGATCATGGGTCTCATTGATACCACATGTTAGTTGTGAATGACGAGTCAAAGTGCAAAACAACTAATGAATGATGCAGTCTATTTTCTGGACAGGCAGAGTGCTATCACGTGCTATAAGGAATGGAATATCAAATTTGTCCAGCTCTGCTGAAGTAAACGTTTCTAATAAGGGACATCCATATTTAGTATCAGTGGTGTGTGGTTTTCCTAAAGACATTGCCAATGGAAGAACACGCAAAGGACAGTTCGGGGACGACGCATGGTTCTCTACCCAGTTCAACAATGCGGATGTTATTGGTAAGGATTTTTACATGATTTATTATATTTATTTAATGTTAAAATGTACATTTCCGCTTTATTATGTATGTTACCTTTGTCCAAGTCCATTGGACTGTTTTTGTAAAACTCACTTTTAGATAGTAGTTCACAGCTTAAATCCTTGATTTTGTGATCAATATCATTAAACAGTTTCTCCATTTCATGATTATCCAACATGGTTATTGTAATTTTCTTGGTCACTATTATTTTCCTTCTCATACTCAAGGTCTTGTTAAAATATTATTTCCCCACATAATCACATCTCTTGTTCAAGGGTGATCATAAGCTGTATTTCTGGCTAAACAGGTCATTGTTATCATTTCACAGGAGTTGCAGATGGAGTGGGGGGCTGGCGTGCATATGGAATTGATCCCGGGGAATTCTCATCCTATTTAATGAAGACCTGCGAGAGACTTGTCCAAATGGGCCACTTCAAACTATCTGAGCCTGCGGATCTTCTGGCCAAATCATATTACGAGCTGCTCGAACACAAGAAGCCTATTCTAGGTACGCACTTTGAAAGGTCCAAAGTTCAAATAGTTTATATGACCATTGTAAATGTTAACAAAACATCTAGTTACAGGGTCCAAAGTGCTGTCACCATATCCAAATGCACCTTAATTAGCATGAATCAGTCATACTTCCTATTTACCAACTAAACAAGCTCTTTTAAAAGTACATAGAAATGATGAATGAAAATAGTTTCTCTCTTTTGTAAGGGTTATGAATTTGTTCATCATGTTGCGTATTTATTAATAGGAAAAAAGATTGCACAAACTCACAGATGTCAAAGAAACCATTACAAGTTTTAATTGACAATTATATCATATAATATTTATTTAACACATTTTGCCTATTGAGAGACTTTAATTGCATTATAGCAGTGTGTGAATCTTATTGATGGTTGAGTAAAATGAGTCTTTGGAAACAAGCCAGATCTATTTGATTTTGGTAAAAACTTTTCTTGGTGTTATGTCAATATTGTAATGAATGAGACTAATTAGTCCAGTCAGACTGTGTACTGTTGTTATACTGAGGATAGCCTAATATTTTAATTAGGCTCATGAAATATGAACTTAATAAAGTAGCTGACTATTTTATGCTATTTATAGAACTCATCAATTTCGAACAGAAAGGCCTCTTCATCAATACCATAATGGCAGTTCACTATAAGATTGCTGGTCGTTTGAAGCCATCATCAAGGCTGTACATTCTTACTAAGCAGCACTGTTGTTCCAGGCAGCAGCACAGCGTGTGTGATGATCCTGGACCGGACGGAGAGCGTCGTCCGCGCGGCCAACATCGGCGACAGCGGGTACATGGTGGTCCGCGGCGGGCGCGTCGTGCACCGCTCGCGGGAGCAGCAGCACTACTTTAACACGCCGTACCAGCTCAGCCTGCCGCCGCCCGGGCACGACCGGAACGTGCTCAGTGACAGGTAAGGCCATTGACAACAGGATTGGCTCAGGTGGTAGGCAGTCTACCCTGGCTGATGTTCCCAAGTTTGCGGGTTTTGAATACCACTGATGGCAAACTTTGTGTGATGAGCATAATTTGACTCATACCTAGACGTTTATTATCTACTAGTTGATCAGGTGAACTTCGTATCACCCAGAGGCGATTCCCATTCAAAGATTTTTTCTTTTTTTTAGCTGTTCCCATTTTTCCTGCTTTTTTTTTCTTTCTAAACCTTCCCTGAGTCTCTGGCAATAAAACGAAAAAATGACCAGCCAAATCGGTTCAGCAGTTCTCGAGCCTTAGCCAGACTAACACACGACGATTAATTTTTATAATATATATAGAAGATACACCTAGTTGTCTTTTGTGGAAATTGGTAACTGATTAACCAACTGTGACGAGGTAGATGTCCCCATTCATAAATAACAATTTCAAGGTCAAGAAAATGGGAGTCCTTTCAGAGCTCAGTGACCCAGTTATTTTCTATTTAAAAAATCCTTTTTAAGTGAAATAAAAACAGGGCCATTGAGCTCAGGGGGGCGCCTGACGCCGGGAGCACCGGGGCACTGCCCCGCCTTGCCCCATGGTAACTACGCCACTGCGGGGCGGCAACGCTAACAAATTGGCGGCATCGGCATCGAGGTACATTTACTTCCGCTGCCTGTCCACCGCTCTAGCCCATCATCCGAGCGCCGTTATCCCTGCCGCCGAAAATTGGTCCAATATTGTGACAAATCAAGTGATTTTGATCTCGTCCAGAAAAAATGTCGTCCTCGTTGACGGCGGAGGTGGACGAACCGCCCAACACCTGCAGAAAGCCTCGCCCACAAATGACACTATTAAACGGTATCTTCTCATTTTTAGCTGCTCTCGTGATAATAGGGTACTTAAGGAATCCTTAAATTACGTAATAGATGTAATAACGCTGATGACACACACTTCTTGTGAATGATCACATTCATTACTTATCCTTGCTATGCTACCTACTGCATTTTCAAATGACAAGAAAGGGGGTTTACTTATGATAAGTGTTTTTCTTACAGACCACTTAATACTTACCTTAATCTCAATGATGATATGCTTTGATATATTTACAATACATTGTTTATCTACTGATTGTATTCGTCGAAGACAAAGTTTATAAAACTGCAATGATCAATGACATCCTAATGTCAAGTGATAGGTACCTATACATATATTTCACGGTTGTAACACACACGGCAAAAGCATCACGTGAACAATCGCTAGCAAGCCATACGGGAATACTTTAGGTAGGTACTAGAATACTTTTGCCACATTTCATACGACCAGACCATGAAATCTCACGACAAACGGTTTTGGCGAGTACATTTATTAAATACTAGCTTTTCGCCGCAACTTCGTATGCGCAGAAATATTAAAAAGTAAAATCCCGATTTTTCCCGTTCCCGTGGGAATTTTGCAAAATCCTTTATAAGCGGATGCCTACGTCATAACATCTACCTGCATGCCAAATTTCAGCCCGATCCGTCCAGTGGTTTGGGCTGTGCGTTGATAGATCACTAAGTCGGTCAGTCACCTTTGAGTTTTATATATTTAGATGTAAATACATAAATCATAACGAATTATGCCAATTTACCGCTGTGTGCGTCGACTGTGGTTACTACTTGAAACGAACATCCTTTCGGAACAGTTATTTTCCTGGATCGTTCGATAATTTTTATATGTTTTTTGGGGTCCCGTAGCCAAGTGGCAATAAACGGAACAAACATCTCAACGGAACACCGTCAACGGTAAGTCACCGACAACGAGATGACGGCGCCGATTTAGCGATATACATTAACTATGGCCGTGTGTCCACTAGAAGCCCGTCAAAACCGGCGTGCGATGGACAGACGGTCATAGTAAATTATGTATCACTAAATCGGCGCCATCATCTCGTTGCCGGTGACGTCCCGGGGACGGTGGCGGTGGACAAACGGCCTTACTGATTCTTTATTTTACGTCACTATCATTAAATACAAGCATGATTCTCAGTTATGATATGCTTTCCTTTAACTTCCTAAAGAACGCATTACTCTCATTAATGCAATAAAAACATAAATACAAAACAACATATTGTTGTTGATGATTCCTAATTGAGACTAAATAGGTCAATTAAATGTCTGTGGCGTTATCATTACTACTGTTAGAAATAAACCAAAGGTTACTTTATTACAGATAAATCCATAAACATAACATTGAAGTTGGTTTACGTAATACACGCTGAATTTGATTCCAACATTGATTCCAACAGATAAGTAAACTGACAAGTCTGAGCTGGGGTCAGAGTTCCCTACGTACGCATTTGGATAAGCTACTGACCTAAAAAAAAATATCGTATTATAAATGCGAAAGTAACTCTGTCTGTCTGTTAAATTACCTCTTGACGCTTCAACCGCTGGACCGATTTGGATGAAATTCGGCATGGAAATTGTTGGGGTTTCGGGAATGGACATAGGCTACTTTTCAGCCCGGAAAAACGCATAGTTCCAGCGGAAACGCGATAACCGAATTCCACGCGGGCGAAGTCGCGGGTAGAAACTAGTTTGCTCACAGAATTTCAGAACGAAATCAAATATCATTACACTCAGAGAGAGAGAAATGATATTCAATGCCCTATCTAAAATCTGCGGCGGAGATGTGAACGTCGTCAAAGATGTGTATAATGGACAAACGATGGCAAATGTTCAGCGCTACCGCTGTTTGAAATCCGCGGCGGAGGTGTGAAAACAGCCTTGAGGTCGCAAACTGTAGAGAATTTCCAACAGGAGGTCTATTGGAGAACATGGGAACCACAGAGAGCTTTTTGCAACGGTCTGAATAGTAATTTCGCCATCAGTTTGACGTTCCGAATAACAGGATTATCCGAAAAGCGATGAGGAAAGTCCTATATTCATAACTTTCCTATTCCTATTCCCAATCGAAACTCGTATAAGACCCCTGAGCATCCACTCAGCCTACACTGGCTGGGCGAATGTTGGTTGTGGTTGTGTTCAAGCCAAGACTATTGCTGGAATTAAATGAAAAACTCGAAACAGCACCCAACTATTGTAAAAGTTTTTTTGTGTATTTGGAATTGTGCGGATTATGCTAGATGATTTATTTTTATAGAATGTTACTTTCTTGAGTAAAGTATAGTATGATCAAAATATTTTTCATGATCTAATCATAATGAAAATAAAAAGGGTGATGAACTTTGTTTACGATTACCTGTTATCATTATATCGTATAGATTTAAGATCATTAATATTTTCCTGATGATATAACAACTGGAATAAGAAATGTAGGTATAACCACTACAAAATGTGACTATTCTATCTGATCTATCCTGAAACTCGATCGATAGTCTAAACTAAACACTTACGATTTGCGGCCATGGATGGCTAGGATGAAATATGCCGTGCCGTCTCGTATAGCTTAGGTAATATCGAATCCCTTATAGGTAGAGAATTCTGTTCTTAATAGAAGTACTATCTAAATTTCCAGTTCTCTTATGTAAGCATTACTTTTAGCCTCATTATTTTGTTGGTAAAATATCAATCAACCAAGCACTACTTGATTAAAAAAAACTATATTGTAATCTTTACAGGACAAAGGAAATGTAAATAACTCGTTTTGCCGACATCACACCTCGCTCTCGGCATCAGAAGTCATGTGCTCATTCCACAATCGAGTGTTGTTGTATTTCTGAATCTAATATTAGCATTTTTAGCTCGCTGGACCTTTGCCAATTCAGGACAGGACTCACGTGATTTGTTAATAATTTATGTAATAGCTACATAATAACCCATGACTATGCTTAAGTACCTACATTGTTTTGGAAACGGACGCGAAGTTCCACGTGTGACTCAAACTGATCAATTGAGATAGGAACCCGTGGTTTCGGACGGCCAGGTGGCTAGTCTTAAAATATCTTTAGGGGAGAAGTGGTATGAAAGAGCCAGTTTTCTAAACGAAGCAAAAATATATACTTTTAATGAAAGAAATTAGGATTTTATTTACTCTAATTATGGTTTGTTTATTAAAGTAGATAATTTCATACGAAAAATCCGTAAAAACATCATAAAAACCAATAAAATAATCGTTTTTGCAAAGTGTGTCATTTGGCTCTTTCATAACTTTTCGGTATTGAAAGAGCCACTGAAAGTTATGAAAGAGCCAGTCTGTATTAATTATGAAAATAATGCAAAATTATAACTCTGCACGGTTATTATAATTACCAAAAAGGCACATCTAACAAATACTTATTGAAAACTTATGATGTTTTCGTTATATTTTTATTGTATCAGTTATTTTAAGTAATTCTAACAATAGCTTTAATTTTAACATATTTTCAGTCATAACTTCCTATTTTAGGTACATAATATTAATATTTTTACTTGAGCGGTATTTTTTTTAACCATTATTGAAATTTTAATAAAATAGCATAGAATAATCTTCTTTCAAATACCACATTGTAAAATTTTCAAGAACTTGAAAAAATATTGCACACATTAAACTTCAAATATTTTGATTTCTTTAAAATTATGTTTTTTCGGCCTTTACAATAATATAAAAATGTCTGTATCTTAAAATTGGAAACAATTGTTACAAAAGTAATTGAATTTCCCTTTAATGCTACAGGATTCGTAAGCCCAACCAGAAGTGCTTCTTCCATTTTCGATTATTTTTTTTTTTTTTAGGACCAAGCTTTTCTATAATACAATACCTGAAGCAAATAATTTAATAATACCTAAGTAGACGTATATAAAAACCGCATAATAATTAATTTATCTATTTCAAATACAAGTTTTTAAATGATGGGTTTTATGAAAGAGCCAGCTCTTTTAAGGCCCTTTATCCCGGCTCTTTCATGACTTATTGTTAAAAAATATATTGCCTTCAAAATAAGAACTATATAAAAACTTCTGTGCGTTACTTTTTACGCAGCTGTAAGGTCCAATATATACACAAACTCAATCTACAATTCATGTACCTCTATTGGTTCACAGTAAAATACCAAAAAACAAATTAACTGACGTAAAATACTTACTTTTGAGTGCCAAAAACTTTGACTCGATATACCGGCGACCATTGATCCCGGCGAATTGTCAAATGTTTGTGGGTGACAGGAAATCAGTATTGCCACTTAAAAATAAATTTGCTAACCAATTCGTTCATAAACTACCGAAATAATGCAAGTGGCTCTTTCAAAACCTGACTCCTTCATGCCACTTCTCCCTACATCACCCTTGGCCATAAATTGGGATTTTCTGCCCGCTACGCGCAGAGAAAATCTCACTTCTTGGCCAAGGCAAGACGTAAAACTTTTGACAAACCACGGGCGGTAATTTGTAAAGCCCCAGATTTATGGCCCTCACCTTCGGTTCGGGCCACAGAAACCGGCGATCTGGGACATTTACGAATTCACCACCCTAGGTCTGTAATGTACTATTGAATAGCTACTACTAAAATACACATACTGTTTACTCGTAACATTTACTAGGAAACGGTATCATAAAATGTCACGAAATTCGATTCGCTTGTGCTTCCGACCGAAAGTACGTCAAAACACTTCTTTTACTTTTAAATTTCCAGATGAATGAACAGTTTCGCCTTTATCATTTGTAGATTGAACTGGTTTTGTGGGTGGTAACCAACTTTAATCCGGCACTGATCGCTTCAATGACACTAAATTGCATTACGACCCTGGGCCTCTTGATCACAGTCACAGGATGTTTTCATGTTCACATATCATAATAGAGAATTGTGAGATTCCAAGAAAAGTTTTTTGAAAATTCCAGGCTCAAGGGGGTAAAAAAGGGGTTGAAAATTTGTAGGCTCTGTAGGGACACATTGCGGCGACAGGCTCGGATGTCACACTAAATGTACTTAACAGAATTCCACGCGGACGAAGTCTCGGCGAGTAGCTAGTTATGCCATATATACGGGGTAAAGCAAAACGTTGTGACGATACCCACAGAATTAGCTATCGATTCTAAGCATGTTTTCAATTCTTTCCAAGTTGGTAAAAAAAAAATTGTATTGTGAGCGATACCTAAATTTCATATATTATTTTTTACAAACTCGAAAAAAATTAAAATCCAGAAAAAAACATGCTTGGAATCGATAGATGATTCTGCGGGTAAAATATCGTCACAACGTTTTGCTTGAAATAGAAATAAAAATCATTTATTAATTATTTTGTGAACGATGATGCAACATTATTATAAAAATAACAATATACAAAATATAACATCACAAAAATCAAAATGACACGTCAATCGGTAGTACTTAGTAACAAGTAAATAAATAATTCCCGATCCCGTATATTCATCTTTTACGTTCCTCGTTTTTTTATTGACGCTCACATCGTCCATTCCAGCCCGGAGTCGGCGGACACGTCCGAGTTCCCAGTGGAGTGCGGCGACGTGATCCTGGTCGCCACGGACGGCGTGTTCGACAACGTGCCCGAGCCGGTCCTGCTGGCCGAGCTGCGGCGCGCGCGCTCGCTCGCCGGCGACGCGCCGCGCCTACAGGCCGTCGCCAACTCCATCGCGTGGATGGCCCGCAACCTGTCCTTCGACCACTGCTACATGTCGCCGTTCGCCAAGAGCGCCCGCCAGAACGGGATCGACGCCATCGGTGAGTACGCCTACACCGCTCCTACACAATCAGGGCCTCCGTATTCCTGCTCTGCTCACCAGTTGACGCCACTGTCAAAGAATAGATACACTACGCGAAATAGTAGATTGTTTATCAAGGGACTAAAACAAGCCATTATGACACGAGATGTTTAGCCACCCGAGCAGAGCGAGGGTGGCTATAGTTCGAGTGTCATTATGGTTGTTTAGTCACGCGTTAAACACTCTGCTTTTCACTTCGAATGCGAGGAAAAAAAAACGAAGTTCCATACAAAATTACGATATTTATTATAACAAAGTAGATAACCGGCTACTTCCCGATGACCTAGAATCATGAAATTTGGCCAGAAGCAAGGTCTTACAGCACACGTACAGGAATAAATCTGATAACCGTAAATATTATATATTTTGGTGCAAGAAAAGCCAATTTACTAATACAAACTTATCATTTGCGGTTGGCGCAGTAGCCGTGTCTACTTCAGCAACCGCAAATAATAAGTTTGTATTGTTAAATTTGCATCATCAAGTTTGTAGGTACGGAACCCTCGGTGCGCGAGTCCAACTCGCACTTGGCCTGTTTTTTTATCACGTGACGTTTTGAATGATATTTATCCAACAGATTCAAAATATTTTAAAACTAATTGGGTCATGCATTATTAAATGTATTCACTTTAAATAAAACAAGATTCATAGGTATTCGTAATCATTAAATCGTGTTTCACGAAATTAAATCGTTTTTTCACGCCCTAGAAATTGTCTAGGTTCACTGGAAATGGGAATAATCCTCCTTTCACAAACTCTGTGGTTGGCTGTTTAGGCGGGTTTCCAATGTCAATTAAAAAAATTTTACTTTAGTCCCTAGAGACTAAAAAAGAGCTTTAGTCCCGATGTGCAGAGACTAAAGTAACATTTTAAGAGCATGAGACGTGAAAAGGTATTTTTTTTTCTGACGTGTAAAAGTGCCCCTATGTGTCCAATTTGCTGAATAAATGATTGAATTTGAAAGAAACGACACTTGAGCATGTGTGCTCGAGCCCTGCGCGGCGGGCGGGGCATGGAGCGGGCTATGGAGGGTGGAATGAGTGTTGGTAAGGAGCAATCTTGTAAAGCGAAACAGTTGAAAATGTGTCCAGCGGATTATATACGCAACACACTTGCCTCACCCCACCCATCCCCCCATTTTCGTCAATATTCGCCCCAGCAGCCGTCTGAAGGTACTACTGCAGACTAGCCTAGCCGCCTAGGTGGCTTGACACTTTACATTTGTGATTGCAGCGCCATTAAATTATCCATATTCGGTGGCACTTTTAGAAGTATAGTATGGTGGGTCAGAAAATATGGCAAATAATTAACCCACAGTATCGGCTATCGATTCTAAGTATATTGTATAGGTCTTTATTTTTTTTTGAGTTGGTAAAAAAAATCTTTTGTATAGGATTCAGGCGTCGCTCACACAACCAATCCCATATTTTTTTTTTTTTTACCAACTCAAAAAAAATTAAAGTCCTATACAATATACTTAGAATCGATAGCCGATACGGTGGGTTAATTATTTGCCATATTTTCTGACCCACCGTGTATACGCAACACACTTGCCTCACCCCACCCATCTCCCCCATTTTCGTCAATATTCGCCCCAGCAGCCGTCTGAAGGCACTACTGCAGATTAGCCACCTAGGTGGCTTGACACTTTACATTTTACAGTTGCGACCGCAGCGCCATTAAATTATCCATATTCGGTGGCACTTTTGGAAGTATAGTATAAATATTGCGCTCCTTTATCTCAACGCTCAATAGAGCGGGCGCTCGCCGACTGCCTCGACAGAGAGCTCGCATTTCTGATTCTCTGTCATTTCGTTCAAATTCGTTCGTCCCACCGCATTGCACCTCTGCATTGTATATCTGCTCGCCGTTGGCCGCTGGCACCACTGTTCCTACTGTTTCAGTGTCAAACGTGTCATTCCATACAATGTTGTCAATTTCAATATGACATTTTGTTCGAACTGATATTGGGTGCGTTCCGAATCGCGCTCACAGCGCTTTTCGGGACACTTTGTGAGCGCGCTCACAGCGCTCAGGAAATTGATGACGTCATCGATCGACGCTCACGGTGCTCACGCTGCGGGGCATGGGTGCTGTGAGCGCAAATATCAAAGTGACATTTGACTACACATTTGACAGGACATGATTCCCTTTAAAAAAAAAGATTGACAGTTACTAGAGTTAGCGCCGTGAGCGTGCTTATGATCGTTCCGAATCAAAAACGTGCTCACACGGTCATGAGCGTGACAATCGATTCGGGACGCTTATGAGCGTTGTGAACGCTGTGAGCGCTTTTAGCGCGATACGGAACGCACCCCAAGTTTTATATGTATGTGAAATCTTTCTATGCCCACATAGGGTATGCTGCATACCCTATATGCATACCGTATGCAGTATGCTCCCCGAAATTACCGGTACTCAAATTTAATAGCGATCGGACTTGGAAAACTGCCACATTCATATTAATATATTATATAATCAGACGTCTATCTCAAAGTTTCGCCTTCTAGAAGTGTGAAAATAAAAGATTCCAATTTCCAAAACCCATAGTTGTTTACATGTTTGAGTTCCAGGAAATATTCAGCACGCTGATTTAATTTTTAATCAATTGTTTTGTCTGTTACAGGAGGCAAACCAGACGACATAACGGTGCTACTGGCGATCGTAGCCCTATGAAAATGTCTCCAATCGTTTAGGCACTTTTTTCAAAACGTATTACGAAATTAGTAGGTTTAGTTACATTAAACAACGACACCAAAAATCGTTTTTCTAAAGTTAGTGACGTATTTGTGCAGGCATGTCTGTCATCATTAGATACAATTTAGATGTGTGTAATACTCGAAAATTCTTTTGAAAACATTCGTTGTTTACTTTGTGACATCATGATCTGACTACCTACTTTAGTTTTGGTACAATTCTGAACTACTTAAGCAATGACAGCCTAGAATACTAGTCACATTATGGTGATATTGAGTTGTGTGATGTGTAGAGGGACGGTTGTTTTCTTTGATTGGGAAAGAAATCAGATCGTTCCGGCTTAGCATACTTGAAAAAAAGCAATGCAATAGTGATTGTAATAGGAGAAAGATTTTTCCCCACTTTTTCAATTCATTTATTTTAAAATATGTAATATGCGATTGGGGGCTTTGCGGTGAATACCTACAGGAAAATCAAACTAACATTATGGCACTGAATCGAGAGTGAATGTTTTGATGTTTGAATGAAGACTGAGATAGTTTTACGGTCCTTGTTGTTATTGCTGTAGAATAATACAAATTGTAAGCCACCAACAACCGAATACACCTATCGGTTCTTCGTAACATTTTTTTTATTGTATATTCGTTTAGTACTTTGTAAATTAAGTATTATGATTACTGAAGTTTCCTATTTTTTTATTATAATTAACTGGAATGTATCGAAATAAAGTTAATAAAAGTTGCGCATAATTAACTTAATCATTTGCTGGCATCATTGGAGTGTTTGTGCTGTGACATTATTTTTATAAAACTTGTTAACATTACTGTATTTTGAAGGCAATATACAAATCTATAGACATTCTGTGCATAACTATTATCTGCATAATTTCAGATTTTTCATAATCAAGTTTGGTTATAAACTGTTTGATGGTGGCTCTAAACATCAATTTAAAGGTTCACTTCTTTATTAATTTTTTCAGATAAATGTGATCCAAATATGTTGCTGTTACTTTTTTTTATTCACTCTTGTAAATGTTGTGACACATAGCCAATTTAATTTCATAGTGACTTGATACTAATACTTATATTGCATTGCAATCAAAGTACATATGTATTTATCAAACTTGATTATGTATATAAATTGTAAGCCTTATTTCAAAGTCAATTTTGATAAAATATGTTCATTCCGAAACTGAAAAATTCAATAAAATAATGTGAAATTACAAGGATATTTTATTTTAAGAATTCTGGGAATATTTTTATCTCCGGATCCCTATTCAACTCACCTTACTGTACACACATTTACGAGTGTACAGACGCACGCACATATTGACACTGCATCTGAGTAGAGATCGTGTTTTATAGGCTGTGTCCGCCATGTTATGTTACGAAACCTTTGACATATGTGTACTATCCATCCTAAACTACGGTGCTCGAACAAGGTCTCTGTGATTTTTCTTACAGTCTCAAAAGTCATAGGCTAGAGAAGAAAATCTCAAAAATAAAACGCTGTCGTAATATTTCACAGCTGATGTATTTTTTATATAAAATGCATTGAATTTATTTCATAACAATAAAATTAGGCTTCTGTAACGCCATTGTGAAGAAAATCTGTACTATTAATGATAAATCCTTGAAGTAATTCGCAGATGTGTTCCTCATTTTATCTTGATAACCACAAGGGTCGGGGGAAAATCATGACAGTTGACACTAGTCAAAAAACGTAAACAAGGTACTGTCGATTAAAGCGACATCTGCTTTAAGATTTGAGTGTGCCTTCCTAACGCTTAACCGCAACACCACTTGTCTATCTATAGGTACTATAACTCTGAAGAAAAGTCGCGTCTTTTTGAAAATCAAAAGACGATCGAGTCGAGGGGAAAAAACAATTTTAGAAAAAATGTCTGTATGTATGACCGGATTTAACTCGAAAACTACTGGTCGAATAGCAATAAAATTTGGTATGAGGGTAGTTTATAACACTGGTCAACATAAATGCTACTTTTTACCCCGAAAAAAACGCATAGTTCCCGCGGGAACGCTATTACCGAATACCACGTGGACGATGTCGCGGCCAGATGCTAGTTTACATTATTTCTGCGCGTTTAAAAATCAGACTAGATTGTCACGATAACGACTTTAAAAACTTGACAATGCATGCATAAATAAACAACTGCTCAAGTATAACTCTTTATTCTGAGACAAAACCTTCGCCCACATATATATATATAGAACGATAAATTCATTATAGGTACATTTCACCACCTCCTCATCCAAAAAACTACATACAAATATATCAATTAATTTGTCACAATTTGGGGTCAAGAATAACAATGCAGCAGGTTCCCTTAATGGCTTGCTAACAGCCCGCCCGGCTTCGCACGTGCTAATTCAACAAACTACACCAAAACCTTCCTCATGCAACCCATTATAATCCGTTCAGTACTTAGTTTATTGCAAACATACAGATTTGCTTTTATTACGATATCATACCAAATTGCCTCTATCAGTGTTCCCGGTTATGGGTCGACGAAAAATTATACCGCACGCACAAGTTAACCTTCGCAGGACAAGGATGGTCTTCAAAGACATTATATGGTTTTCACGGCACATGTGTATAACACCTTATTTGTTTCTGCTACTTACATTTATTGCTTTCTACAAATGGCGTATAATAAGACCTAGTTCATAGTAATATTATAAATGAAAAAGTAAATCTGTCTGTCTGTTACCTCGTCATGCTTAAATCGTTGGACCGATTGTTATTAGAGTCCCGGGGAAGAGTCGCGGGCTGAAGCTGGTAACTAAACATGTAAAAACAACAAAGTTCTTGTTCGCATAAGTTATTTGCATAAATAAGACAACCCACCCAATATTACCTCTACCTACATTCAAAAATATGTAATTTTCATTTTTTGATAAATTTGACAACTGGAACCCAAAAAGGTTACCTTTTATCATTTTGTGTTGTTACCTCTATTTTAAACCACGTGCACAATTTAAGGTGTAGAATAAATTGCTAAGAAGACATTTTTTAAATAATTAATGTTATTATTTATTTAATCAGATAATCAAATCCATTATGTTATTTAAAGGAGACACCCAGCTATAAAAATATAATTTGTTCTAGGTCTTACTTTATCTTATACCTATTCACTATAGCGAGTTGGAAAGGAATTACCTAATTTCATTTTTGAGACATGATTTTAGCCTAGCCTGATTTTGAACAATCTTAACGCTACACGCTAACGACTAGTGAAGTAAAAAAAATATGTTGTATGAGAACTCTAGCTGAGATATGATGGGACAGTAGATTTTAGAAATTGGCTTTGGTCTTGCATAAATATATTTATTTGCACTCTTGACTGGTTAAGTTTTATTTACAGTGGTTGTAATCTTATCTGGCATCTCCGTCACCGTCGTTGCCGCCCGGGTTCCGTCGCCAGTTGAAGCCGCCGGGACGGACCTCATCGAGCTCTGGCAGCGGGACATAGTCTGGCTCTTCTGGCGCCGGGTCAAATAACTTCCTCCTGGAATGATAAATAAACATGCCTGAATGAAAGCTACTACTACTACAGCCTATTTGCGTCCCACTGCTGGGCACAGGCCTCCTCTCATCACGAGAGGGTTTGGGCCACAGTCCCCACGCAGGCCCAGCGCGGATTGGGGACTTCACACACATCTTTGAATTACTTGGCAGATGCGTGCAGGTTGCTTCACGATGTTTTCCTTCACCGAAAAGCTCAATGGTAAATTCAAATACAATTTCGCACTTAAGTAAATTTACAGGTGCAAGCCGGAATAAAACCCCCGACTCTCAGCATGAAAAAAAAAATGATGGGAGTCAAACCACTAGGCCACCACGGCCTGAAAGCTGTTTTCTGAAATTCTGTATTGTGTACTAGTGTATTAACTAGTGGCAGAGTAGTGTATTGATGTTCATAGAGTTTAATATTGATATTTTTTTTAGAAAAAGTGTTGTCCTTTCATTAGTGTTTAATTTTGCTTCTAAGAATGTCTACTTTTATGTAATAAAGGGCTGTCACATATGGACGGATAGATGGACATGACGAAATTATAAGGCTATGGAACCCTAAAAAGGGTCAGTGGTAATCAGTAAGAGTCAAATGGCAAATTGGGGGTTAAGGCAGCCAGTGAAATTTCTAGCACAGAGGCATCTTAGGCCTCATGGTAGGCAATGCATTCGAGATCTTATGGTTTCTTAATGGGGAGTCATGAGATTTCAGTATTCAGAGGTCATGGGTTACCGTGACCACTTACCATCAGGTGGGCTGTGCGCTGGTTTGCCTATAACATTGACATAAAAAAAATAATTACACTTACAGAAACTGAGGGGTTTTCAGTATCTTGTAGCCACCCCGTTTCCTAGGCAGGACATCTTCCATGAAGAAGTAAATGTGCCCAATGGCCATGCCGACCAAATCCACGGATATAGCATTGCCGAGCAGCACTGAGAAGCCCAGAAGCACCCAAGGGAGGTAAGGAGCCTGGAAATAGACAACAAAATTCATATTTACTATTATCATTCATACTTTGTGTTTCCTAAAATTGCATAGTCATGCTGGAATCTCAATAATTTTCTCTTACATTCAAAAATACTAACCTGAAAGTTCATTAAACCAAAAAAGTTCATGCGGACAAATACATTTCGCCGTGACCATACATACACAATCATTATGGTAAAGGCTTGTCCTAAAAACAAAAGGTTTACGAAGAATGCACATATCTGGGAAAATGAGTTAGGGAACAAATTTAGGATTTACAACAACAAATTGTTTGTTAAAATAAAAATAAACTCCACAGGGTTTGTGTACCTATACTCTACAGAAAATTAACAACAAAACAACAGTAGGTATGACTGTTGCTTGTTTATCTCACTCCGTAACCACAATATTCAAGTTTTTTTGTAACAAAAAAGGATACAATCATCAGGATTCCTCCAAACATGAACATAACAACAAAATCAGCTGTTCTTCCTCTGAAGGACCCTTCCTCCAGCATCCTGCAGTATCTATATGTAAATATCATATTGAAAAAGAAATTGAATCCTAAATTCCCAAAGAAGAGGAATGTGGTTATTAGCCTCCATAGCTGATACCTCCTTAGGATAAGAATAGGGTTGAAGTACAGCTGAAAAGGAGACACTAGGTCCAGTTGCTGAAAGAGAAAAGTTAAATTATAATTACAGTCCAAGTGACTAATATCAATTATTGTAATAGCATACAATAATAGTAAAAAGCATTACGACGAAGTTACAACAAGAGGGTACTTACGACCGCTAGTGTAGTCACAACACAAGCAGTAGTATAGGCTCTAGTCACAGGAGGTATGAGCATATACTCTTGCAGTATAGTTTGATAAGCCATTTTTAAACATCAAACGAATGTAAGTTTAGTTCCCAAGTAAAACTACAACCAGAAATTAGCTGATAGATAAGTCACGGACTCAACATGATTGGGCCACATCAGAATTTTACAAAATTGTTACTTGATTACTAGGCGGCACCACTATGACACGACCACAAGTTCATGCTTTCATTACTTATTTAATAGAGTATTTTTGAGCCCCTAGATGAATATTATTCGAATAAATATTCGTATAAGAAACTTAAAGCGAAAAGCAAAGGGAAGGGAAAACATTTTAATCGATGCATTCAAGCATTCAAGTAAATTAATGACAATTGATCGCAAATGTCAGACGAAAAGTATAATTTTGATCGCAACGATTGTTTGAGGTACCACTTTCTGCCGTTTTGGAATATTTTTAACCGGAAAAATACATTCGATTTCTGTCATCATTCACACTAGGCTGCGTTCCGAATCGCGCTTAGAGCGCTCACAGCACCTTGCATCCTTTTTCCTCTTAGGACTCGACTTTCAAGAGGAAAAGGGATGCAAGGTGCTGTCAGCGCTCTGAGCGCGTTTCGGAACGCAGCCAATCATCCATCACATCACTACTGTCAGTTGTCACAATAAGAGATTGAGAAACAGCTCTTTTTTCCGATTAAATTAAATAAATTGTTATACGAAACCAGTCACTAAGTTATTTATTGTGAATTCTATACAACCGTGTATTTCAATATAATAATATACTTCGGATAAAATGGAGCCCAAAGATGCCACCGAGCATCTGGTAGCTCTAAAGGTAATGCGACTAACTAAACCTGCTCTGATAAGTCCCAAAATTGTTACGTGTGACTCGAAAGACTTACCTGGTAATATTTTCAACAATTATCTCAAAGATGATGCTACATCTGTTACTCAAATGGAAACCCTAGCAGCAGGTCAGTTCTTATTGCTGCCACAAAGCTTTGGAAACATATATTTGGGGGAGACGTTTTCCTGCTATGTCTGTGTACATAATGAAACCAATCAACCAGTACAAAGTGTATCTATTAAAGCAGATCTACAGACAAACTCTCAGAGAATACCACTGACTACACCTCAAAGCCAATCGCCATCAATGCTTGATGTTGATGACACTCTCAGTGATGTCATACACCATGAAGTCAAGGACTTGGGCACGCATATCCTTGTCTGTGAAGTGACATACATGTCCAACTATAATACCTTAGCTTCATTCAGGAAGTTTTTCAAGTTTGAGGTGATGAAGCCACTTGATGTCAAAACTAAATTCTATAATGCTGAATCAGATGATGTCTACCTGGAAGCACAAGTACAGAACATCACATCAGGACCAATAACTCTTGACCAAGTGTCACTTGAGAGCTCGCAACAATTCAGTGTGAAGTCTTTGAATGAAGATGAAAATGGTGAATCAGTTTTTGGAGATGTAACATTGTTGCAGCCACAAGAGAGTTGCCAATATTTATACTGTTTGACTCCTAAAGAGAATATTGCACAAGAAATTAAGCTGCTAGCCGCTGCAAAGAATATTGGGAAGCTTGATATTGTGTGGCGGTCAAACTTGGGAGAGAAAGGGAGATTACAAACTAGTCAGTTACAAAGAGTTGCTCCTGACTATGGTGACATCAGGCTAACTTATGAGTGTTTGCCGAGCAAGGTGGCTGTTGATGAGCCGTTTGATTTTAAGTGTAAGATAGTTAATGCCAGTGAAAGGACACTGGATTTGATTTTAAAGCTAAGATCACATACAGATTCAAGTTTGCTATGGTGCGGCATTTCAAATAGGAAATTGGGGCCTCTAGAGCCTGGAAAATATGTATATGTAGACCTCACAGCTTTACCAATGAACACTGGTCTGCACAACATCACAGGGGTGGCATTAGTAGACTTGTTTTTAAAAAGGACATACAATTATGATGACTTGGCATCTGTCTTTGTTTATTAATGTTTGGAAATTACATTAGGGAAAGGTTCAATCGTTATTGGAAAATAATTCTTAAGGTGAAAACTAAACCATGTTTTTTTTTCTATGATTGTAATAAAATGCTTATACATTCATTAGCTTTGACAAGACTTTACTTAAATTATTCTCACATTTTTCATTGGCTACTTTGTAGGTAGTTGTTAATAACACATTGATTTGTATTTTTTAGTGTAATTATTTTATATGTATCATTAAGCAATTGCATATTAGTAATATAGTAGATTAAATTATGACTAGATCTATTTATTCCAAGTAAATAAAATACAAATAAATGAATGCAAAATGCAACTTTTTTTTATCCCATCGACTCCACAGATTCCATATCTCGGACGGACTCATTTACTTGCGCGTGGCAATGATGAGGGGAATGTGAGGAAGCGAGTGGCGGGTTCGGCGAACGGAACGCAATCTCTCAGTAGTTTGAGTTGAGCTCTCTGTTAGAAGGAGGTACTGGTACTGGTAGATGAATGGTGGGTGGTTATTTACATATTTACACTGTGTCCCTTCCCTAGCTCGTGTGATCCACACCGTGTCCACACCACTCATGTCTTTCGCTGCGTACCGATTCGCGCTCAGACCGCTCACAGCACCTTGCATCCTTTTTCCTCTCTTGAAAGTCAACTTTTAAGAAGATAAAGGATGGCAGGTGCTGTGAGCGCTCTGAGCGCGATTCGGAACCAAGCCTTTGTCTAATACTGCGTTTACATACACGCGCCCGGGCTCGTAAACGTGCCCGTGAACGTCGTGTTGAACGCCGTGCATGTAAACACAATAAAAGCAGGGTGTTTACACTACCGCGGGCGTGCTAGTCAGTGCAAGGATGGCAGAAGACGAGGACGTTAATCTCGTGGGGGTGCTTTGGGTTTCATTTATTTTTATAGGAAAAAGAAACAAAATGATGACGATGATGTTTTTTTTAAAGTGTACTTCTAAATCCACCCGTACTAATATTATGAATGCGAAATTACAGTTACTTTGCATTCTGTCTGTCTTTTACCTTGTTATGGGTTGACAGATATGATTGAAACCACCCTGAGTTGTTATTGATAATGACCGGTATATTCTAAAAAGTTATGTTGTTAGTAACACTAAGACTTAAAGTATTGTTAGATCCCTAAAACTAATTAATATTAAAGTAATAAAATAAAAGAATGTTGAGCGCCAGGAGAGATTTGATGCTCCTATCGAGCCAGGAACTCTGCCAGTCCTTAAGTGCCACCGGCTAGCAACGGGTACACTTCGCTCTGCAAAACTCCTACGCAGAATGGGAAGTACGGAAACTTGATGCCGTGACCTTTAGGGCGTATCTTTAGGCTAAAATATAAACATTGGTTGCATTACATTACTTGACTTAAAGATTGCCCTTAGCTATTTCCACATCTTATTGTTCTAAACTTACCCCTATTATTCCTAGGTCACACACACAAAATATAAAATTTAATTACGGTATTTCAATGTCTAGAATACTCAAGATTTCACATTTAACGGTGTAAATTATTTCTGTAATTCCAATGTCCACTCGTTAATTACATTTCTCAATATTCGTGCTCACAAAGACGATCTTTAGCGACGAATGAGCCGTCACGAATCTCACCTACCGTCCGCTATTTCAATTTACCAATTTGTAAAGTACTCGACTCAACCGTCTTAAAATCTTCTACGAATAAAATGTTAATAATAAACGGAAAAAGTCATTACCCACGAGCGGGACTCGAACTCGGTGCCACAGAATCAGGTTCCACCTCGCAGACCGCTAGACCAGCCGAGCGTTAGCAAAGCGGGCGAATTTAACAACCAGTTTGCACAATTTACTTTTTACGTCATCACAAGGTCTCTTAACCATGACATATGCCCTCTCCCTCTTGAAAAAAAAAATATCTATATATTTTTTTTTATCTTACTCCCGAAGAGTGGTTTAAGATCCTTAGTATGCCATTTCCCTATATCTTTACCATATACGTTATTTAACCGATAAATATTGTCCGAAACTTTGCGAATGATGACCGCTTTCTCAAATTTAGGTGCTAGTTTAGCCATGAATTTTTTAGGGCCACTTGAGAGATATTTCGTTCTTTTCCATACAACTTCCCCTTCTTGAAATTCCATGTGTCTTCTTTTTTTGTCATAATGTTGTCGGCTATTATTATGCATCTCTCTTAGCTTGGTTTGCACGTTATGAAAGACTCTTTCTCTTTGCTTCAAGTCCTCTAGGTAATTAGTTGTATTCAGTTGGACCTCCTCTAATTGACTTAGTTCAGTTTCCTTACAAAATGAGAACGGATTTGGAACAGAAGTTTCCCTCCCATAAAATAGATATGACGGCGTGTATCCCGTTGCTTCGTGAACTGCTGTTCTTATGGCATTTCCAAATGCATGTAAGTGAGCATCCCATTCATTGTGATTTCTGGAGTTGGTGTAAGACGCTATCATTGTGCCAATTACCCTATTAACACGTTCTGTCGGATTACTTTGAGGATGGTAATTTGGTGTAAACCATAATTTTACATTATACTTGTCCATCATTTCTCTGAAGAGGTTAGAGTCAAACTGCTTACCGTTGTCGCATATAACTGCCATGGGCGCTCCAAACAGTAGGAATTGTTTTTCCAGTATTTCACAGATCTTGTCTGCTTTACCGGTCCTTAGGGGAAACAAGAGAGTAAATTTGCTGAACCAACACGTAAGGACAAGTAACATTGTATTGCATTTTTTACTCTTAGGAAAGGGGCCCATTAAATCTAATGCCACTATCTGCCAGGGACGCGATACCTCCCTGTGTTGGCCCATTAATCCACCTGGTGCTTTTTGTGAAACTTTGTGCTTTGCACACGTGTCACAGCAACCTACATACTGTTTAACCTCATGTAATAAATTGGGCCAGTAATAACTCTGTTTTATTTTAAAATAAGTTTTCCTGATACCCAGATGTCCTGCTGTTGTATCATCATGACATGCTCTGAGAATGTCTTTTCTCAAGGCTTCTGGTACAACTACTTTCCATATCTCTACACTTGGATACTGTCTGAGTATATTTTTCTTGTATAAGACTCCATCATTAACCCGCCAATCTGTTAATTTCTTCCTGCTAGTAAGTACTTCTGCCACTTTTTGTTTGTACCAATCATCCTTGTGCTGGTCTAAAATTTCAATAGTATTTATCTCTTCACCAATGTTTGCTCTGGAAAGTGCATCCGGTACCGTGTGCAACTTACCTGGCCTGTGTATGATGCTAAAATCAAATTGTTGCAACTTCATGGCCCATCTTGCCAACCTGCCATGAGGATCCTTCATTTTGTGCAACCATTGTAGCGCACTGTGGTCTGTGATTACCGTAAAGTGGGTTCCATCAACATATGGCCTAAATTTCTCGATGGCATATACCACACTTAAGAGCTCTCTTTCAGAGGCAGTATAGCGGCTCTCTCGTTCCGTCAGCTTCCTGCTCAGGTACGCTATCGGCTGATCGACACTGTCAACGTTTTGACACAGCACCGCCCCAATGCCTATGCTTGATGCGTCACATTGCATCACGAACGGCTTCGAAAAATCTGGGCATGTCATTACGGGTGTAGTAGTTAGTAACGTTTTCAATTCCACAAACGCTATATCCGCCTCCTTTGTCCAATCCAAGGTTTTCTTTCTTTTACCCTTTGTGAGGTCATGCAGTGGTGCAGCTATAATGGAAAAATTCTGCACAAATCTCCGGTACCAACTCGCAAGTCCAATGAACCGTTTGAGCTCTGTGAATGTTTTTGGTTTTGGAAAGTTCAGAATCGCTGTTACCTTGTCCGGGTCTGTCCTTAAACCATCTTTATCCACTATGTAACCTAAATACCTCAAGCTGGCACGTGCGAATTTGCATTTCTCAATGTTTATCGAGAGATTTGCCTTTTGTAGCGTGTTCATCACCTTCCTTAAAAGCTCTAAATGTTCTTCAAAGTTAGCAGCACATATCACAATGTCATCCAAGTATGCCCATATTTTGTCATCACTTGAGCAGAACAGAATGTCCATGAGCCTTTGCTGCGTTTGTGACGCATTGACCAATCCAAAGGGCATGACCTTGAATTGAAACAAGCCCCGGCCCGGTATAGCAAACGCTGTTTTTTCTTTGCTTGATTCCTCCAGTGGTATCTGCCAAAATGCTGATTTAAGGTCAATTGTGCTCAAATATTTTGCGTTACGCAGATTATCAATTATGTTTGATACCCTTGGCAAAGGATATGTGTCCCTTTTGGTGACCTTGTTTAATTGTCTACTATCCAGACATAGCCGATTGTCACCATTTGGCTTCTTCACAATTATCACTGGCGAGCACCAGGCACTTATTGACGGTTCTACCACATCTTTCGAGAGCATATCATCTAGCTCTCGATCTATTTCCTTTTTGATTACCGGTGAAAAGTTGTATGGTCTTTGATGAATTGGCTTTGTGTCCCCTGTATCAATAGTGTGTGCCAACATGTGAGTTCTACCCAACCCCATGCCAACAGATTGTTTCATTTCCGAGATTAAGTCTAGCAATCTTGATTGCTGGTCGTCCTCCAAACAGTCTCTTGCTATCACTGCCGAACCACTGAGTGTCATTGTATTGATTTCTGTATTTTTTGTGATGTCGCTTCTAAATTTCAGTGCAATGCCAAACTGGTCAAAGAAATCTTTTCCCAAAATTATTTGTTGCGATAAATTGTGCATAACCAGTACCGGTATGACCTTGAATTGATCATCAAACCTGATAGGAGTGTGAAACATCTCAGTAACTCTATGATTTGCGCCATCTGCGGTGGCTATAAGCGTGGCTGGTACCTCTAGTGATCTTAGTCCATAAGACTTTAATGTTTTTGCAAACGAAGAATTGATGACTGTTCTATTGGCGCCGCAATCCAGCAAGCCGGTGAACTGTAATCCTAAAATGTCTAATGTCACATAAGACCTATTGTCATTTGCTTTACTTACTAATATTGGACACAGTTCTTCATCTTTAAGTGAAAAAAATGTCCTGATTCGTCCTAACCATTCCTGCCATTCAGCGTTTTTATTATGTAAGGGAAAGTTTACTGGACAGGCTCTGCAACTTCCCCTACGGCGTTTCCCTTAGTGCACTTGCAGTCCTTAGATGTCGTTCCAAACCGCCCACATCGGTAACAAAATAGCCGCTGTTTTGGAACGGCACAGTCTCTGAAGAGGTGACCTGATTCACGGCAGTTCCAACACCTCCTGCTGACAGACCCGTCTGACTTTAATTCTAAGACCTCCCTTGCTACCTTCAACTCCTTATCACGAGGCTCTTCATGCGGTCTATAGGCTAAATCTGGCTCCAGAGAGTTCTGAATATTTTTTGGCTCCTTGAATCTATCACAATTTACCTCTGTTCGTTCAATCACTCTTAAGACGTTTACTAAATCTGCAATAGACGAAAAGTGATCCCTGCAGACTGCCCTCTGGTAATATGGCTGAATGTTTCTCCGAATTATATTAATTTTCTCAATTTCTGTAATTTTCTCTGGCAGCCTATTAAACATGTTCTGCATGAAGGAAACATAGATAACCACCGGTTCGTCACGGCCTTGTGTGCGGGATTTTATTTCGGCCAATAGTTCCTCCTGGTAAAACGGTGATTGGAAGGTCCGCTTTAACAGTAAAACTAACTCTTCCCAGTCCGTAGCATAATCCTTGTTTGCTCTGTACCACACTAAGGCATCCCCTTCAAAAAGATCGATTGCAGATCTCCATAAGTCCAAATCTGTGGCGTTCCTAGCTTCCTTGAGTTCACTAACTCGTTCAATGAAAGCATTTACACTCAACTTTCCATCGCCAGCAAACCTGATTCCCCACTGTACAATAGGCACTAGCTTCCTTCTAGAAAAATCCTCATCGAATGTAGATGTACGTGTCAATCTGGGCATTGTTTTTAAAATATCCTTACCATACTCAATTGAACCTCTTGGTCCCTTGCCACCGTTGTTCTCTGTGTCTTTGAAGCTAACAGGCCCTACCCTGATTGCTGAATCTGGTGGTGAATCTGTTCCTGAAAGCTCTAATTTGTTGATGATTTTTATACCCAAGTCCCCTAAAGTCTCCTGTAAAATTTTCCTATCCTCCGATGTTAATTCGTCACTCTCGCGTAAGTCGTCCTGTTCCTCTAATTTTCTTATCATATCGTACGCTTTTTCTCTTAACGAATCCCTTAGTTTTATGTCCTCTTCCTTCAATGGGGACATTAAGTCGAGCCTATTAATGACGTGATAAACTCTTGAGACTAAACGTTTAAATAGGACTTTATCTGGCCTACCTTCTATTTCCACAATATAATTCTGTAAGACATCTAACTTCGACTTGCATACGGCCAGTTCAGATATCAAAGCAACACCCACATGTCCCAAAGGTTTTCTCTCCCGAGCTGATTCACCGGACTGTTCTGCCAGTAACAACTCCTGCAACATCTTTTTCAACACCGGTACCCCACTGTTCACCTGTACCCCTCGGCAGGCAAGTTCGAATACCAGCTCGTCCTTGAGTAGAAATTTCGGATCCATTTTAAAACCAGAAGTTGGTTAAGCACTCTAAAAACTGGTTTGTTAAAAGCACCTACTTCTATTTTATAAAAAAAAAAAAAAACAATAACGTGAAATAAATATGAATATAAAATCCGGTGATTACATGAATAAAAGTAAAAATGTACACAGAGATTATTAATTGCCGTTACCAATAAAACTGAACTATTTAAATATCCTAACTTCCCTATGTATGTAGGTGCTACTATCAATAACAAAATTAACTTAATACCCTGCACCCAATTAATTTCCCAATACTTAAGTACAATTTCTTAAAATATAATGTGAATTCCGCCAACCCTCTCTAAATTTTAGCGTTGGGCGTCATTTGTTATGGGTTGACAGATATGATTGAAACCACCCTGAGTTGTTATTGATAATGACCGGTATATTCTAAAAAGTTATGTTGTTAGTAACACTAAGACTTAAAGTATTGTTAGATCCCTAAAACTAATTAATATTAAAGTAATAAAATAAAAGAATGTTGAGCGCCAGGAGAGATTTGATGCTCCTATCGAGCCAGGAACTCTGCCAGTCCTTAAGTGCCACCGGCTAGCAACGGGTACACTTCGCTCTGCAAAACTCCTACGCAGAATGGGAAGTACGGAAACTTGATGCCGTGACCTTTAGGGCGTATCTATAGGCTAAAATATAAACATTGGTTGCATTACATTACTTGACTTAAAGATTGCCCTTAGCTATTTCCACATCTTATTGTTCTAAACTTACCCCTATTATTCCTAGGTCACACACACAAAATATAAAATTTAATTACGGTATTTCAATGTCTAGAATACTCAAGATTTCACATTTAACGGTGTAAATTATTTCTGTAATTCCAATGTCCACTCGTTAATTACATTTCTCAATATTCGTGCTCACAAAGACGATCTTTAGCGACGAATGAGCCGTCACGAATCTCACCTACCGTCCGCTATTTCAATTTACCAATTTGTAAAGTACTCGACTCAACCGTCTTAAAATCTTCTACGAATAAAATGTTAATAATAAACGGAAAAAGTCATTACCCACGAGCGGGACTCGAACTCGGTGCCACAGAATCAGGTTCCACCTCGCAGACCGCTAGACCAGCCGAGCGTTAGCAAAGCGGGCGAATTTAACAACCAGTTTGCACAATTTACTTTTTACGTCATCACAAGGTCTCTTAACCATGACAACCTCTTCACGTGTAAACCTCTGGACCGATTTCAATGAAATTTGATTTGGAGATATTTGGTAGACTTCTTTTTATTTCTGAAAGATTCAGTTTTCTCGGAAAAGAGATATAGTGTGCCCGTAAGTACTTCTTTTCTCCGTTTGAACTCCTTCATGAGTTTGTCGACCTCTCCTAAGCATCTGCAACATTTTTTTAAATTTATGTTGCTTATTTGAGGGGGTCCATATTATTGGTTCTACTTGCTTACACCCCAGGAAATATAAAATTTTGGTCGTTTGACCGTTCCGACAAATTGGCATTGTTAAATTAATTTTATTCGGCAAGTCGTCATCGTCCGTGCGCCACAAAGGTGCAAGCGATACTAACGCGACACCGAAAAACCGCCAGCCGACCGATCGACGGCGTTCACGTTCACGTTCACGAGCGCGTTCAAAATCAACCTGTTTACACATCCGTGCCTGTGAACGGGCCCGTGAATGTCGTTTTGAACGCCGTTTATGTAAACGCACCAAATTTTATTCTATCTTTCCTTTTCTCTCTGACTGTTTGAGCAAAAGAAAAGGACGCCCTTATTCGTCACTGTGTTCTGTCATTGTCAAGTGACAGCAGTCCGTCAGTGTCAAAGCAAATCGAGGAAAATTACGGTGTAGAGTTGTTGGGTTTCGGATTGTTCGTGTTTAATTGTTCGGACTTACTATTTATCAGTCTTTCCTTGAAAGAAAAAGATATAGATTCAGCTTCATATAATTGCCCACGACTTTGTCCAACATGGTGCTAACCAAAGAATATAGAATATGCATGCCCATGACTGTTGAAGAGGTAGGTGTAAATCATAACACTTCCCTTGTAGATAATTTAATTAAAAATAATTATAATTATAATGGGCATTAACAGTTAATGGTATTACGTAAACTGTCAGTATATATAAGTCCTACATTCCTATTAAGGAGTAATATTTTTTCAAGAGACATGATAATAAGAAATTTATTTCAAAATTCACAGTATCGTATCGGGCAGCTGTATATGATAGCTCGACACAGCTTTGAGCAGTCCAGCAACGGCGAAGGGGTCGAGGTGGTAGCTAATGAGCAAGTGAATGATGAAGTGAATGGACCGGGCCAGTTCACTGAGAAAAGGATTCACTTGTCCAGGTATTTTTCTATTTAATCAAAGCACAACCAGTGTCTCTAGTTATAGAATCGTAACACCCTTCCCTGTACTTCTAGCTTCCCAAAAAATTGATTCAATCAGATTGAAGAAAAGATTATTGTTAGTATGCACTTTGAAAACTAAAAGAAGTTTGTCAAAGCTATGAGAAGATGTATAAAACGTTTGTTACTGATAAGCCTGAGCTTAAATGTATTCGTGCAATTACTTATATATTAAAATAATAGGTATTCATGTTAAGCCTAAAATTTCATATCGCATTATAGGCATACTTTATATAAATAACAAGTATAAAAATATATAAAAAACATATTGATTAACAAATGGGTGTGTAGTGTGACAAAGGTCCTTGTCCAGTCACCACATTTATCATCTATCAAAATTGATTACAATATCTTGTGTCCACAACCACTGACAGTCATTAAATATCTCTTTTCATGTTATTTAAGATTATTTAAGAAATAGATTAATATGTGTCTATTAATTGAATAACTGTTTTTTCCAGCCACCTGCCCTATTGGATACAATCAATGACTCCTAAAATATTTTACGTCACTGAGAAGGCTTGGAATTATTATCCCTACACTATTACTGGTAACTTTATTTGTTACATTCAATAATTTATTATAATGTTTTACAATTTACTCATGCCTATGATTTTTTTTCATGCTCCTGTGCAGAATACACTGTAAGTAATATTAAAAAAATATGTATTGTCTAAAAATAATAAAAGTCATCCACATTGTTGTGGACCTCTCTGCCCATGTACATAAAGTTTGGAACAGAATATTTGAAAATTTTAAATTATCAGATTAAGTATACACGGTGGGTCAGAAAATATGGCAAATAATTAACCCACAGTATCGGCTATCAATTCTAAGTATATTGTATAGGTCTTTAATTTTTTTTGAGTTGGTAAAAAAAAAATTGTATATGGGATTGGTTGTGTGAGCGACGCCTGAATCCTATACAAAATATATTTTCTTACCAACTCAAAAAAAAATTAAGACCTATACAATATACTTAGAATCGATAGGCGATACTGTAGGTTAATTATTTCACCTTTCATTTATTACACCATCTTTGTATTTCAGTGTTCATTTATCCCGAAGTTTTCAATATCCATTCAAACTAGGTATGAGGATAACAATGGGACCACAGAAAATGTAAGTATACTTCTGTCCATCCATATTTTTATATGGATGAGACTTACAATAATTTGCTTATAACATTGTGTGCTGCAAGTTCCAAGCTATTACCCAACAGTTTTGTTAGCCACACCCATATTTAATGAACTATTCATACTATGGGTACTCTGGTCACTATATTACAAAATTATTAACCTAGGCATTTCTATTTATTATTAAAAATAACATTATTATATTATCAATAATACACACACTCTATTTGTGAAATAAAATTCTATTTTATTCTACATGGGATAATCTTTTTCACACATCATAATTATGAATTATATTATCACTGTTGCATAAGCAATAAATAATAATCATCCGCATACGTAAAGGCGCGGCGAGACCGGCGCCGCACCTTTCGCCTGACCTCCGCTGAAACTATCTTGATTACCGACTGCGTCCGGCTATAGTATGATAATAGCACTATTTCTTTTACTTATATCCGGGAAATTTGAATAAAAAGACATTTATAATATTACTACTACTACAGCCTATTTGCGTCCCACTGCTGGGCACGGGCCTCCTCTGCTCACGAGAGGGTTTGGGCTATAGTCCCCACGCGGGCCCAGTGTGGATTGGGGACTTCACGCGCATCTTTGAATTGCTGCGCAGATGCGTGCAGGTTTCCTCACGATGTTTTCCTTTACCGAAAAGCTCAGTGGTAAATTCAAATTGAATTTCGCACATAAGTAAACTTACAGGTGCGAGCCGGAATCGAACCCCCGACCCTCTGCATGAGAGGGAGGTCGAACCACTAGGCCACCACGGCTTCATTTATAATATTAATGTTATAAATTTTTATGCGAGCAATGTGCCCCCGCCTTGTGAAGATCGCGGGAACGCGGTGGATGCGAGTGGCACAGGACCGGTCTGAGTGGCGCGCATTAGGGGAGGCCGATGTCCAGCAGTGGACGTCTATCGGCTGAAATGATATGATGATAAAAAATTTATGAATAGGTGTACGCTAGGTGTGAATCGTGCCTATTCTTGTTGTACTTGTTATATTTTATAAAATATTTTGTATTTTGTATAACTCATTCAACAAATCACATAGGCAGCTCACCTTCGCATTACATAAATACCTACTCACAATAATAGTATATTTCTCTTGTAGTGCCTCGGCCTTACCCCAGAAGAATTGGAGAACAGAGAAGTTGATTTCTTAGACATTGCATATGACGAGATAAAACCCCACCACTACAAAGAGGCTGAAGACCCCAAGTTCTTCAAATCGGAGAAGACTGCTCGAGGGCCTCTGGTTGAAGGATGGAGGGACAGCCACCAGCCAATCATGTGCTGCTACAAGGTTGTGCACGTGAAGTTCGAGGTCTGGGGCCTGCAAACGCGTGTTGAGGAATATGTGCAAGGGGTACGTCTATGTGTGATAAAAAACAATAGTCATTTCGAGGAAGCTTCTAGCAATAGAGAAACATTGCTTTGAGAGATATATGATTAATTAAGAGGGTTTATCCTGAAAGTTGGCAACGTCGCAAATAGCTGTCACATATTTCGCTATTTTCATTAATTTCCGAATATTACTGAATGAAAACATTAATAATTGCTCTATGGTTGAATAAAACATCAAGTATGGATTGCAAAAATTATCATAGCAACACGAAATTTTAGTATTATAGAAGTATTGTCGTTTGAAAACTGTCCATCGCATTTCCATTTTCCATGCATTTTAATGTAGTCTTATCATTTGAATGCCTAACCAACAAATATAAAACGAGACGCGTCATTCAACCATAGAATGATTACTTGTTTTTTAATTCAGTAATATTGAGAAATTAATAAAAACAGCGAAACATTTGACAGCTTTATGCGACGTTGCCAACTTTCGGAATAAACCCTCTTAACGGCATTAATAAGTGACTTAACAATAGCTTTAAATTAACGCTATTGTTATGTCACCTTCTTGATGTTTTTGTGTTTCTTATCTATTCACTAATAGCTTTGTCCTCGAACGAGTTAACTAAATAGCAAATCCGCGAATGTTTCATTGTTGTTGATTCAACCAACATATTAAAGTTTTTCTGTTTAAAATCTCATATCTTATCAAGTTATCAATGTCGGAAGTTGACTTATTTAAATATTTATATACCTAAAGCAAGTTGTGCATAACTAAGTACGCGGATTACATTTCTCACCCACTCAGGCATATGCGTTTTATCTCAATTTTAGGGCTCCGTACCTCAAAAGGAAAAAACGGAACCCTTATAGGATCACTTCGGTGTCCTTCTGTCCGTCTGTCAAGACGATTTTTCTCAGGAACGCGTAGCGGTGTCAAGTTGAAATTTATATATCAAACTAGCTTTTCCCCGCAACTTCGTATGCGCAGAAATATTAAAAAGTAAAATCCAAGTCAACGCGATCAAAAGATATGCCCGTTTATGTTGCATATTTTGCTGTGTCTAGATTTCAACAACCGCAAATAATAAGTAGTTTGTAATAGTAAATTTGCATTTATCCCTCAAGTTTGTACAGAACCCTTGGTGCGCGAGTCCAACTAGCACTTGACCGTTTTTTTTAAATTATTATTCCCTTATACAGCAGTTCCTTATGTAGCGTTAGCTTCTCGTATATTGTTCGTACCTACTTAATTATAAACATAATTTTCCTTCCTCACGGCAGGCCATACGGGAGATCTTACTGCTGGGCCACCGGCAAGCTTTCGCGTGGATGGACGATTGGTACAACATGACCATAGATGACGTCCGCGCATATGAAAAGGAAATGCAGGATAAAACTAACAATAAGGTGAGATCATCGAAATAATAACTCGTTTTTACTTTCACAATCAAGACGAATCTAACGACACCCTACAAGCTAAAATCCATCAAGCCGTTTATGCTACAGAGCGTGTCAAAGAAATATACATACAAACACACGTAGGTACATTACATACCTACATACACTCGAAAAACATAACCATCCTTCTGGCGCAGTCAGGTAAAAACTTATAGCGCACAGAGATCCCGGCGTCTCCCTTTACGAATATTGTCATGGGTAACTTTTTAGAATGAAATGTTACAAATAAGTAACAGAATAACGAAGGTCTTGATGTTTCTAATCAACATGAGACTCCATGATACCGTATCGCGACGAAAAATGGTCAAGTTTTAGCATCCACTTTAGTGTGGTTCGCCCATTTACATATTGTGATGTGTTTTTGGTACGTTTGAAATTGCCCTAAGTTTGTTTACTTACCTACACATATTTGATTTATTTAAAACTAAACTAAATATATAACACAATGCTTATTTCGATATCCTATTTTTCAGTTGAAATCAGAAGAGTCTTCGGCTGACGGCGAGAAGTCACCTTCGTCCCCGAAATCCCCAAAAACACCAAAGACACCACAATCCCCAAAAACCCCAGAGAGTGCCGGCTCCACGCCCACCGCGGAAGCCAGATCCTGGTTCACATGGTCTTAAGTGTTTAAGCCGTCGTTATAGTCGCAAGTTAGTGAATTTATTTATTTACTTATCGTATTAGACTACTTTAGTATTGTCTATTTTTTCAACACGAAGTGGATTACTTACTGTACACTATATAAAGAGGTCTACATGCATAGAAAGTGGGTACAGTACATTGCCACATTCAAAAATGGCGCCCGACTTTTTTCAAACGAAAACGTTTTCGAAATATATACCAGTTAAAAGAGTATGATTGCAAAAATAAAAGTACAGCAAATACGACAACTATCCTATCCATTTGCATTAATCTATTTTTAATATGGTTCCTACACTCGAAATACGTACCTATATTTTAAGTAGAACAATTGTTTAATTTAATTAGCCTTGAATCTTCATCGATATGTATGTCGATACTTGATTAGTTGTTTATAAAACTACTATTTAGGTCGGATCAGGTTTTTTTTTAAATATGTAATCCTATAATTCTCTTCTATGGCATACAAATCAATATGTCACATTAAATTGCCCGACTGACATTTATTTTAATTTTAAAAATTACTTTCAGTTTATTAAGATTAGATACCAATTAATAAATTGAGATTTCTTATTTTCTGTTAGATTTGACATAGTAATGAAAATGTATCATTCCACTAAATAGGTAGGCACTGGTGAAAATTTTCACCTCAAAATACGTGAGTCGATGTATAATATACATATAAATGTAAATGTATTTAAAAATATGTAGTTTTACAAATGTTGTTACGGTTACTTTACTACGACTGAATTACCTAATATCACTTAAAATTTCGATATTCATTTAGTCTGAATCATCAACTTTATTGCTTTAAGTGATATTTGGAAAATTACCCATTGCTGTTATTAAGTGTTATCATTATCACGAAATATTTGCAGGGCAGAATTACTACTATAATGTTAAATTAGTATGGCTTCGACTAAGTCCAACTGGGACAGTTATTCGTGTACAGTTGCCATCAGATATATGGAAGCGACCAGGGTGATCATACATACATAATATTTGCACTCAATCTTGTTGTCAAGGCGTTAGAGTGCGTGTTCACATATTTATGATCACATCGCCCGCTACGATACATCTGATGGCGACTGTACAAAGCGTAATACGGGTAGTTCATAGTGGACCTTCTGTGCTGTATTTATTCTGTGTTATTTTAAAATCACTTCCAAGTCTGGTTGGCCTTTACTTAAATACTGTTGATATTATTATTATAAGTGGTTGTGTGTCCATAGATGCTTCTATAATGTAGTTTTAGTGTTATTAACTTTGTCATAGTATTGAATTCTCTAACTAGTCCGAAAACCTTTCGTGGCTTGTTTCGCTATTTCTTATTGATGCTATTAATTGCAAGCAGTCTAATTATACGAATAAACCTTAGCCTATTGACCAAGATTTTATAAAATCGCCATACTTACAAAATTTCTCGTTAGGTTAGAAACAGACAAAATAATACCAAAGTGTCTAGTATGTAAGGTGTGTTAATATTAGCTGATGTTTTCCAGCAACAAGGTGTTTTGGTTACACAAATGCTCTGTGCGAATATTTACAAAATATTATTGTCATCATCATCATCAAATATTATTCTATTTAATGGTTATTTTAAGAATAAAGATGGGTGAATAAAATTTTGACTTGAAGGCATATTTCGTCAAAGTGTATTAAACAATGACATCAAATCACGCAGCATGTTGAGATAGCATAGCATAATATAACGATTGGAAATATAATTCACAAAATATTACTTACCTACTAACTAAATAACTGTAAACGTTATTACACAAGCGCATTTTGAATGTAAAAAAATGTGTGAATTCAATAAGTACATACAGGGTGGTAAGTTCAGTTCAAAGTTCATATAGTAGTTTTAAAGTCGTGACATGTTCAAACTCGAAGTACCGAGTGCTCAAGAAATATTCGAGAAACTTGACAATCCTATATAAATTAATGAACATAAATGGTCAGACTTAAATACCGGCGTAATACTCGTATAACATAGAGGAGGTACCTAATTGTGGTATATTTATATAACCGCTGTGTTCGCTGTACATTCTATATTTATTGTCACAGGGTACACCAAAAAGTTGATGAATAAACTTATATGCGTGTATTGTGTATATGTACTTTAATTTTAATTATATTTCGCCAACTACCACCGCCTACAGCCTTCTAGAGACGCCTCGGTACTAATTTTCATATTTTTCTATAAAATGTCTTCCGTCCGTATCTAACGACACGTCGTCTGCCGCACCTTCGGGGTTCGAAATTATTAAGATAATTACGCTTCTTGATAATTATCACCTGTATAAGAAATTAATTTGTTATATTGTTTCATAAGAAATTCCGATGCTATATTGTTTCATAACCAGTTCTAACCAAAATTTTGGCTGTCTGTAAAGTCGTTTTACGGATGATAATTTTATACATGATAACGTCACGTAACGCTACAACGCTTCTATTGCGTCATGTTTTTTCATCAATTTATAAGACGTTATCACGTCGAAAATAAATAGACTCGGATAGACGCAACGCAAGTGCGGAAATACACGTTCGAATACTTCGAATACGTTAACTTTCACGAGCATAATTTTTTGTTATTATCAATGGATAATTATCATTGATAATTATCGTTTCGAACCCTGTGCAGCTTTGTTTTCAAGAATTGCAATATCGTTTTACTTTTTTTAAAGCTCGGAAAATAAAGCAATTCTATGGGTTGAAATCAATCCCAGCTACACAGCTTAGCTCATCTGCGCCTAATTTCAAACTACTACAACATAGCCTATTTACGGCCCACTGCTGGGCACAGGCCTCCTCTCATCACGAGAGGGTTGAGCTATAGTCCCCACGCGGGCCCAGTGCGGATTGGGGACTTCACACACATCCTTGAATTACTTCGCAGATGCGTGCAGGTTTCCCCACGATGTTTTCCTTCACCGAAAAGCTCAGTGGTAAATTCAAATTGGATTTCGCACATAATTAAACTTAGAGGTGCGAGCCGGAATCGAACCCTCGACCCTCTGCATGAGAGGTGGTGGGTCGAACGGCGGACACGGTATATAAAAGCACGATTTCGAACACAATTCGAATGAAGTGTCAATGTTTGCGTGCGAGGACGTCTGTGTGCGTGCGGAGGACGTCTGTACACTTGTAAATGTGCGTGTACCACTACGCGGGCCAATGATCCGCTCTCCATCTCCGGATGAAACAAATGACGGTAAGGGCGAGTTGGGCGCGAGTTGCTTGCCGGCTAGATTCAGGCGGGTGATTCCGTGGCCATTCTGTATGTAGTACTATTAAATATTCTGTGCCACTATATAGGCCACCACGGCTTTATCTAAGTACTGGAAACATTGAAAATTTAGATAATAACACACCATTCGATCACTTTAAACTGGTTTTATTTTAGGCAGTATGATGTTCTGGATCCAGGCTAGATGTGCCCTGATGCTGGTGTACACAGCAGGCACGCCGGGGATGGCGCATCCGACGCCGTGACTGCTGATGCCTTCCACCAGGCCATTGCATACCAGAGGTCCGCCGGAATCTCCCTTAACAAGGGTAGTAAAGGTAAGTGCCTTTAAAATCATTAAGGTATATTAAGAAGAAACTTTCAGATGCCTAAACGTAATGATAAGGTACTGAACGAAACAAATCGCGGTGCCCGATAAGCTTGAAATTCAACACAAACGCTCACAGTTTTTTTTTTACATATACTAGCTTCTGCCCGCGACTTCGCCCGCGTGGAATTCGGTTATCGCGTTCCCGCGGGAACTATGAGTTTTCCGGGATAAAAAGTAGCCTATGTCCTTTCCCGGGACTCCAACTATTTCCATTCCAAATTTCATCTAAATTACTCCAGCAACCGGAAGAGTAAGCAACCGGTAAGAGAGGAGAGGTAACAGGCAGACGTATAGACAGACAGACAGAGTTATTTTCGCATTTATAATATTAGTATGAATAGTATGAATAATGTTTCAAAATTTTAGTATGTGATAGGAGTCTGTATAAAAGCAAATATTTAAAGCAACCAACAAATGTTCTTTCTTATTATATTTACTAGTTACCTAACAGTCAATATTTTTTATGGAATATCGAATAAGGATGACGACAGGATGAAGAAATCGAAATTCTAATTAGTAATAAAAAAATATTAGACATTTATTTTTTGTTTTATGAAATTAACAAAGAATGACTAAGTTAAAACGCATTAAAGTTGGAGAGTGGGGGCTAACTACGTCACCGTTAGGTATAAATCGTACCTAACCGTGACGTCAAGCGACATTTCAACTCAATATATCACCGTATAAGTTTGATTACGTGAAAAAATACGTGTCTAATACTTTTCAATAATCTTCCTGATAGACTAAGGAAAAAAAAAGCTGTCGTCATCCTTATTGGCTGTGGAAACATGCACTAAATAGGTCTCCTAATTAATGGACCTACTTCACAAGTATCAACATCGTTGCCGAGTGCACACATCATCCCACTGTCGTACGTCGGAGCGACATATTGGCCCAGCAAGTCAGTGCATTCGTCTAACGAAACGGATCTGACGTTAGCCTCCAATAGTTTCCCGGAAATGGCATTGGTGGCTGTGTTTTCGACACCGTAACCGTACACAGTGCAGTCACCTGAAAAATACGAGTTTAAATTATCTTGTACTTTAAACGCGCTAATCTTTTATATTCAATTTGAATTTACCACTGAGCTTTTCGGTGAAGGAAAACATCGTGAGGAAACCTGCACGCATCTGCGAAGTAATTGAAAGATGTGTGTAAAGTCCCCAATCTGCACTGGCCCCGCGTGGGGCTATAGCCCAAACCGTCTCGTAATGAGAGTAGGCACATGCCCAGCAGTAGGACGCAAATAGGCTGTAGTAGTAGTAGTAATTTTTTATATTTATTTATACAAGAAATCTCAGTAAATTTGGAATATAGGGGTTTTCGGGGCGACAAATCGATCTTTAGGTCTCATTATATCTGAGAAAACTTGTTTTAGCTTTTTTCACGCCCAGGTACTATCTCTCAAGGGCGGGGACTGCATTTGAACGCTAATCACTACGAAATCTGGGGCTCTATTCGAAACGTCTCTACTTCTTATGAGGATCTCAAATATATATTTTTTATTTCTTTTTTGGTCAATACTTTTCGAGTTATTTAAAAAAATAGGCGAAAAATGACCACAAGGGATAGTTATTGACCTATAAATTACAGGAAAATTATTAAGAAGTCCATAGTATTTGAAATCTATCATATAGAAGGCTTATTCTGTGAAACGGTTTGAAAATGACGTCAATGAAAATAATCAAGGGTCGGAACCCTCTCCACGCGAGTTTAACTCGCTTCTTGGCCGGTTTTTTAGAGTAGGTATCATGAATGTTATGAACATTTCGAAAATTAAGTCACATTGGTTTGGATAAAATGGTTGGTTGATAAAATTAATTCAATTCTATTTACGTACCTGTTAAACCAAAAGTATATTTCGGTAATACACTTTCATTAAGTCCAGCCAGATTTATGGGTTCCACTCGGAGCAACGCGATGTCGTGCGCGCGTGAATACCTTAAAAAGTTAACCTTAGTCGTTTGACGTCATGACTTATTCCACAGAATATTTAATAGTACTACATACAGAAAGGCCACCGAATCACCCGTCTGAATCTAGCCGGCGCGCAACTCGCGCCCAACTCGCCCTTATCGTCATTTGTTTCATCCGGAGATGGTGAGTGAATCGTTGGCCCCGCGTAGTGGTACACACACATTTACAAGTGTTCAGACGTCCTCGCACGCAAACATTGACACTTCATCCGAATTGTGTTCGAAATCGTGTCCGCCGTGTGCTTATTCTGCCGTGTGCTACCTTTATACATAAAGTAGGTAACAAAGAATTCACCCCGGCGACCTTGCACTAGGTAAAGCACGACACAACTTAGAAGGCACGTGACGGAGCACTTAAGCCGTTGATGCAGTCTGTTTTTGCTTAATCCACGCGCGCCTTCTAAGTTGTGTAAGCCTGTATTTATAGGTTCTGGTCTTGTTTTGAATCCGTCCTACAAGAAGGTCGATATTAGCCGGTCGGTAGGTACTGGGGCTGCAAGGACGGCTTGGACGGGGCCATTGTTTACGATCATAGAGTACATTATACATTTACGATCCTTTGTAAACATTACTTAGTAATTTTTATTGTTTCCGATTTTAATTTGTGAGATTATTGATCTTACGTCTTTGTACTTGGGTAATTTTATCGCTAGTGTGTCTAAAGGTAAAAGCACTTTTTGGCTTTTTCGGCGTCTATACATTCATATAAAAATTACGACAGACTTATTCAATTATATACGAAGAAAATCATTACACCGTGAGAATATGGAAAAAAACAATTAGGTACAATAGGCTGCAAAAGTGCATGGTCGGCAGGAAAACATAATGGCATGGCGCCGTTAAGTGGCGCCATCTATGAGCACGTTCATTGATCTAAGTTCATCTAAGAATTCGGTTAAAATCTTCTCACTAGATGGCGCTGATATCGGTCATAGCATACAAAAATAAAACAATTTTTTCCCTTTCTGGAACTTGGTATTTTCGGTGACTGAGTAAACCTGCTTACTCTCCCTCAACTATTCCATACAGCAGTGTTCTTCATGTCGAATTTGCATTTTCGATTATTTCAATAAACCACGAGATGGCGAGATCTAATACCACGGGCACGGCTCAGTGTCAATATTGTGAAACTCCAAATGCAATTCACAATCATTCACAAAAATCTTCTCCGAACAATAATTACACTCGGGTGATTTGAACCCGAGCCATCCGGTGATGTAGTCTTTTCATAGCTGTCTTAAGCCACTCGACCATCGAAACATGTTGCTGAGGCATTGAAATTCATTACTACTATCGTCAATTTAATTTTATGTCCAGATATTATACGCATAAAAAAATAAAGGGTAGACTGAACATTTGAAAACACCCTAATATTTTTTTGTTTTAATAGAAGCAATCTTCACTACTCGTTATTACGTCAGCTCGTTGTCTGTTCCTATTTATGTTGTTTTTCTTTTATTATTGTTGGATTACTTCATTAATAAATATTGACTTTGTTACAAGATCGCGACCTAACAAAGCAAAAAGCAAGCTTTTGCAATGCAAAAAGATTACAGTAATTGCTAGTCGAACCGGTATAACGTAAGTTTTTTTTTTTATTCCTAGCTTTCTATAAGTGCTATCACCTACTTATAATTATTCCTTAATCATAAATTATCATAATATTTCTGAAAATTGTTGCAGAGGAAAACGGTTGTTCTCTTCGTAATGAGGGTTTGCAGTATCGTGTCGAGGCTGGGGAGGCAGCTGCCCCCTGATCTAATACAAAATGCCCCGACAAAATCGATCCACCCCCCTGGATCTGAAGCTGAATATGCGCTTGCCCCCCTGAGAGAAGCTGGGTACGCCCTATGGTAGATGTGCTGGAGCAGACCATGCACGCTACGGTCGCGTGCTTCAATCGCCGCGGCCGCGATCAAAGGCCAGCGCCTTGCCTTGGAATACCACCACCACCACAACAGTCTATTTTACGGCCCACTGCTGGGCACAAGCCTCCCCTCATCACGAGAGGGGTCTTGGAATACCACCTTTAGTTTATTGAAGTTATTGACAAGTGATCAGACCTGTAAAACTCAAGTTATAAGTGCTAAGTTTAAGTATAAATACCTGAGTAAGTTAGTAGTGAGTATAGCCTGTTCGATAATTCGAGAGAAAAAATAAACATAGATACGACAAGCACGTGATCACTGCAAATATTGTAAGTATTGTTTTACTTTAAAATAATCATATTCAACAGTTTGATGAATAGATAAAATATCTAATAACAGGGTGTTATAGATTAAATGTGATATTCATCTATGTCTGACAAAGGTCCGTCGTTGTTGTAACTATAGTGAAGAATAAAATATCCAACATGTGTGATATTGTATTATTATTGGATAGTGATATAATGAATAGCCTGAGAAAGCTTCCTCACAAAAAAACACAGCAAACAATTTCATTAAAGTAACAGAACAATTTATTCTTGATTAAAAAAAAGGTCTTAACAAAAATGTAAAAAAAAACCTTCCCAATCCGAAATCACGAATTATCTAACAGACTATAATAAATTATATTTTTTTTATTGTGGAGAAGCTTCAATCCTCTTTCCGAGTTCGGAAATGAATACTTAAGCTATATCCACAATAAAATGTTATTTATAAAACAGGCCGTTCCTACAGCGAGAAACAATTGAAAGCGCTTATGCGTAGATTTTAAGTTTTAATTTGTATAAAAAATACCGTCTTAAAACATATCAATTTATTTCACCATATCAGCCGATAGACGTCCACCGCTGAACATAGGCCTCCCCCAAGACTCGCCACTCCGACCGGTCTTGTGCCGCTCGCATCCACCGACATCCCGCGACCTTCACCAGGTCATCGCTCCAGCTTGTTGGAGGCCTATCGACAGCTAGTCTTCATCGGCCGTCAGTTCTGCGAGCCATGTGCCCCGCCCCCTGCCACTTATCAATTTATTTATAATGGTTTATGTTCTGCTATTTTCAGTTTAACACGGTTTAGTAATCAAGAATAGTTTATTTTAGCATTAAAATAATTGTATCGAGCGATCAGCGAAGTGAAACGAAAACTTAAATGCGAAATAATGATATAACCAAAAATAGTATTTTTATCATTTACAACTTAGTATTTTTATGAAAAGTATCTTAAATATGGAATGTAGCGAACAGCTGGGTAACGGATCGGCCTAAATATCACAAATTGCGTATAAAGTATAAGTATAAATGAGGAAAGATTTATTTTGTTTAAAACATAATTACTTGGTTGTATTGGTAATGGGTATTGATTATTGGTTTGGCATTTTTTGGGAAATAATATATACTTTTATTATGTTTATTTAATTCACGTATAATAGAATTTAAAAATATTAATAAAGTTTATTTTGTTTAAACCAAGAATATTGTTTTATTTCTAGTTATAGATAATTATAACATAACAATTATTAATTTAATCCACTTATGAAAAGTTCAGAAAAAAATAGTAGGTATTGAAAAAAGAAAAAAAAAACTAAAAATACCTTGTCACTTGTCCAGAATCGATCCTCGGTCTATCATTTCGTTATACCAAGGCGTTAATTAACTAAGCTATCGACTCATGTTACGAGTGGCTGAAATATAGGTTCAGATACGTTTTAATTATGTTGCTTTCAAATAACAACGCCATCTTACGGCGCTGCCAGTTGACTTTGTGAAATTCACGTAGCTAGTAGCACGTAGCACGCCATCGACGCCGAACCGCTTCGTTCAGAGAAATCTCGACTTTGTGGTGGCCATGCACTTTTGCAGCCGACTGTACGTATAAAACGTTTATATCCATACCAAACAAATGTATCGTTTGCTTAGTAGATTTTTCAAGTTGTACTTATAAAAAGCATGCACACTTAGTTAAATATCCAAAAAAAATGGATGCTACATTAAACGGACGTAAAAAAACAGCGGTGGTTCTTTTTTTCATAATAAATATTACGCACTTGTTATACAGCTCATGCTGGATGACCTCCAGGACTTGGGCCGTGGGAGGTTCCTCGCAATAGTTGTCGAGTTGCAGCAGATACTGGGCGTGTTCGCTGGCACAGTGGGCGGCGGTGCTGGCGATCTCAGGGGTGAGCAGTGTGGCTCCGCAGAGGTGCTGGCCATTACTCGCATTCCGGAGGGACGCGATTCTGAGCTGTGTCCCTGCGAAAGGTTGATGTAACTTCAGCCGTTAGATACAGAAGGCTAGGCGTAATGATTTCCGGTAGGGAGCAAGTTTCTGCACGCACCGCGAGTATGTAAGAATGCCATGGCGGTGCAAGTGACTGAAAACTACTTGTCTCCAACGACTTCCTGCGATTTTGATCACCTCAACAGCTTAATAAGGAGTTACTTACTTTTATAATTCTTCTTCGCTTTAGCTTGTTCATAGTTATGATTTTATGAAGTTCAACGGTGTACCGTGAAATGATAAGTCGATTGATTCATAACTGGGTAGGTTAGGTGTTTGTCCAAGACTCGACGTCCATTTGTTAGAGGCAGGAATCTTATATTGCATTACTCATACATTCCCGTCTTTAGCATATAACGTACATATATGGCAATCTCAATACATCGTATCTACCAGTGGCCATACCGACATGGCATTTATTAAGCATCACTAATGCTACAAAATAGGTGGGGAACGCCTACATGAATCAAATTGTATATATTTGACTACGCAAATGCTTACTAGGTTAAAGTAATTGGTTCATTAATACGTAAGTACTACCTACTCGTACCAATTCTTCTTCATATTTTTACCCGACTGCGCTAGAAGGAGGGTTATGTTTTTCGAGTGTATGTATGTATGTATATTTCTTTGGCACGCTCTGTAGCCTAAATAGCTTGATGGATTATAGCATGCGAGGTGTCGTAAGATTCGTCTTAATTGTGAGAGTGACACTGGGTATATCAAAATTGCAAAGAACAAAATGGCTGACTTTTGGAGGCATTTTAAACGTTTTTAAAAATATGTTTTTTTGTCAAAGCTTATCGAGTGGGGTATCAAAATAAAGGGTTTAATGAACAGATTACAAAAATATATAATGTGACATCATTGGTTTGTTATAGGTTTGTTTGCAGTAGGGTATTTTTTTTTCGAAAAATCGAGTTATTGTGTATAGAGTTCACGTGTGATTAATTTTCATAAATTTTTCGGGGCCGGCTATTTCGAACCGTCCGTCAACTAACCTAAGTTCGCTATATACATTATGGATATGGGGGAAATGATCCCTCGAATGTGGTTTATGCGACTCACCTTTGACTTTTAGTGACGTAGGTAGAGATCTTCTACTATCTAAAGTCCCGCGCCTTCACATTTCAAAACGCTTCAATGTAGGTACTTAAAAAGCACCACCAACACTCTCAACACATGTGTGCGTGCTGAGACAGCCATCAACTATGCGTTGAGTGTATTGGTGGCGCTTTTTAAGTAATAATAAAAAAGTTGAAGCGATTTGAAACGTGAAGGCGCGGGACTTTAGATAGTAGAAGATCTCTACGTAGTTTTATTTACTTAAAACAGCTTAAAAGTAACTTGTAAACACCTCCGACATTCTACTCACACACTTATCAAGTATTAAATTAATAATTAAGTCAATGTTTGTGTTTGAATTGACTCTCAATATTTAGGTAAGAGATCAACGGGCGACTTCAATACAAAGTGTACCTCCTCTACATATATACATGGTGGGTCAGAAAATATGGCAAATAATTAACCCACAGTATCGGCTATCGATTCTAAGTATATTGTATAGGTCTTTAATTTTTTTTGAGTTGGTAAAAAAATAATATTTTGTATAGGATTCAGGCGTCGCTCGCACGACCAATCCCATATACAATTTTTTTTTTACCAACTCCAAAAAAATTAAAGACCTATACAATATACTTAGAATCGATAGCCGATACGGTGGGTTAATTATTTGCCATATTTACCAACCGTGTATATATTTTTAATACAGGTGCTCAAAAAGTAAACATTTCGATACCTGTTTAACGTGCCAAAAGTTTGTCATTTCCGATCAAGCGTTTTTTTGTTTTTTGACAGCTATAGTTAGCGTGCCTAAAGTTGTTTTTTACGAACTAGAGCGTAAAGTTTTTTGAGCTTCATCCTGTTCGTTTATTTCTTTATTCCTTTTTTTCGCAAATGTATTAAAAAATGTCGTTTGATACACGTGCGAAATTGTCAGTTTCACTCGTCCCTAGTGTTAATATGCTCGCTTTCGCTCGCGCCAACATAACTAGGGACTCGTGATAAAATGACAAACTTTTCGCACTTGCATCAAAATACACTATTGTTCAATAATGTACGAGTATTGTAAGCGCTTCTGCTCGCGACTTCCTCCGCGTGAAATTCGGTTATACCTAGCTTTCTCGCGCGAAGTATGTAACTATACCTACGAATAATAAGCGTGGAGCCAGTAGTAGAACTATATTATTGGCTCTGATTTAAAAGAAGCTGCAGACCTTATGCTTTTTAAACGATCAGTGTTTTTTTTTTACTGTAAATGTTTTTTGCCCACGGCAAAGTGCGATCGCCAGGTGTTTTGGCAATAAAATAGTTCAAACGAGTTCTCGGGATTACAACCGATGGATTCAATGTTTCCGTTTTATCAACGAATTCTTCCGTTTAAGCATATTGTAGTGCATACTGCTTCAACGCTTTAGAATACTAAACAGATATAACAGTTGTTATAAACTGCCACAATATTACCTACTTAACGGATAGGAGAAATTTTAAAAGAACATCTATATTTAACAAACTTAAAAATTAAATGCAATAAAGTCAAAATGAATTTAATGCAATGAAACTAAATAAATAGAGCGCAAATTTTCGTCACTGTCAGCAGTACATTTCTAGATTTAGCGACCCATCCGTCGTTCCCTATAAAGTATTTCATATTGGATACTTGATATGATGTTCCTACGAGTTTACTACTACTACTATTACTACAGTCTATTTGCGTCCCACTGCTGGGTACAGGCCTTCTTTCATTACGAGAGGGTTTGGGCTCCCCCACGCGGGCTCAGTGCGGATCCCGACTTCACACACATCTTTGAATTACTTCGCAGATACGTGCAGGTTTCCTCGCGATGTTTTCCTTCACCGAAAAGCTCAGTGGTAAATTCAAATTGAATTTCGCACATAAGTAAACTAGAGGTGCGACCCGGAATCGAAACCCCGACCCTCTGCATGAGAGGCGGTAGGTTTCGACCTACCCACTAGGCCGCCACGGCTTTATCATACGAGTTTATTACAATTGAATTTAATAAAAAAACCCGGCCAAGTGCGTGTCGGGCCACGCGCAAATTACAGGGTTCCGAAGTTGACGATGCCCACAGTACCTTTCTAAGACTTACTAGCATCTAGCTAGCCTGTGGTATGACGTGCCCGCCCGACGCGCCTGCCGCTCGAGAAAAATCATTGGTTTTTTAATCATTTCATAAGTTGGTCGACTATGACTCGTAAGTTTGTACAGCCTACTTAGCTGTGATAGTTTTCCTTTCAACTACGTTATATATGCCATAACCGTGATTTTTTTCAGCCATCCAAATACCACCATTTAGCTGGCAGGGGGGGGGACACGTGACTCTAACAAAAAATAGCACTTTAAAGCTTAATATTTCACAAACGCATCACTTAATCAAAAAATGGTTTTTACAAACCCACAATATTTTTTTAAGACCTATTCAACGATATGCCGCACCATGGGGTACGCAAGAAAAAAAAATTACATCCCCACTTTACGAGTAGGGGAGGTACCCTATAAAAAAATATATTTCAAAATTTTATTGTACCACTTTGTCAGCGTAACTAATATGTATATTCATGCCAAATTACAGCTTTCTAGAACTAAGCATCTCCGAGCAATAGTGCGGACAGACGGACGGACGGACGGACATGGCGAAACTATAAGGGTTCCTAGTGGACTTCGGAACCCTAAAAATAGGTAGTGAAACCTTTACCGCATTCAACCTCCGATCCCCCGACCACTCTCTTGACTCTACCACACCAACCAACTGAACAACTCATAAACACTAGCAACCATGCGATGTCTATCTTTATTATTTTACATAGCATTTTAACGAGGCTGTTATCACGTAACTGTAACTTACGTCTGAAATAATTGTGTATGTTTTTAACAAATAGGTATGTTTTGAATCGGCAAGACAGAATATCATCATTGCAATGGGTTCTGCCCTTGTATGACAAGATTGTGGGCCGTGTGAATAATCCTAAAAAAATATGTAATTAAAAAAATCTTAACTAGTTTTTCAGGAATTCTTAGTAGAAGGGAAAAAATCATGATCAAAGTTTTCTTGGAACATTACTATTTCTGAGTACCTATTTGTATTGTATTGTACTAGAAAGTAGAAATAGTAGGTACTAAAGAGCGACATTGTACTTAAACCTGATGTTTAAGACAAAGTTCCTTAAGGGACCACCATCCACATTGAATTTCGCACACAAGTACCTACCTATACGCTAGGTGCGAGCCAGAATCGAACCCACGACCCTTTGTATGAGAGGCGATCGGCAAACAACTAAGTAAGGATATCAAATACCTATAAGTACTTAAATAAAAGTGAGTGAAGATCTCCAAAAATAAACTAAGAAACATTGTATTGTGAGTACCTACCTATTGTGACGAAATGAACTATAAAATTTAAACAGGTGTTCTACAGAGTCAAACAATAGGTACGAGAAATACACGATTTCTTTATGTAACGGATCTCTGTATTTTGACGAGCCAGTAACTGCATACTTTGATAAGTGTGAAAATATTTGATAACCGTGATTCAACAAGTTAATCCAAGGTGTCATTGTTGACCCACATATTTGTTTGAGAAAATACCATCAAATATAGCGCTAGCTCGGGGAATAGTGTCTTTAATATAAATTAAAATTAACTAATGACACTTTGAACAACTTTAGCATTGGGATCTCCCTCTTTATTGGGCAAAGTGAAGGAAATAAATATCTAAGTCGATTAGTCGATCAATTATTGTTAAAACGATTCTATATGTGGAAGCGAACCAGGTATACATACATACCTATGATCACGATTAAAGTGCATGTTGGCAACTTGACATATTTATGATCACCTCGCCTGCTACAATATATCTGATGGCGCGTGTACCTACCTACCTATAATGCTAATAGTAAACGTTTGTTTAAAAAAATAGTACATTGTATATTAAGGGCGGTAAAACGATACCGCCCGTGATACACACAATGTTCTTCATCACACTTGCGAGGAAAATAAAGGAAATATTCACTAGGACGACCTGTGAACTTGTGCCTGTAGGTTAATCGGCATCGCGAACAAACCTTTTTGTTTATTTTTAAATATTCAATTCGTGCTGGCCACTCACAATGGTGCCGCTATTTAAGTAGTTTTAGTTTTTAATTTGTATTATTTCGAAGAAAACAATTGAAAACAAATACATTACGGCCCGTGGGCTCATAAGAAATCTCGAAAGCCCGTGGTCATAATATGGGCCTTAGAGACCGCTTTGCCTGACTGTAATGACACCGTTATCGAGCAAGTGTGATGAAAAAACATATTCGACCTCGGTTAATTTACATTGCACGAAACAATAATTAACAGCGACTCTTATCGTTTTTGAGCCTGTTGCTTAGACTTTTTATGTTGGCAGCTGAAAAATAGCCCAAACCCTCTCGTGATGAGAGGAGGCCTGTGCCCAGCAGTGGGACGCAAATAGGCTGTAGTAGTAGTAGTAGTAGCTGAAAAATGCATGTCACTTATAGTTAGGGAGCTGCGATGCTAAAGTGTAGTAGACTACAGCATCATTGGAATTTGAAAATAAAATTAACGAAAGAAAAAAACCGGCCAAGTGCGTGTCGGGCCACGCGCAAAGTATAGGGTTCCGAAGTTGAGGATGCCCACAGTACCTTTCTAAGACTTATTAGCATCTAGCTAGCCTGTGGTACCTATGACGTGCCCGCTCGACGCCCCTGCCGGTCGAGAAAAATCATTGGTTTTTTAATCATTTCATAAGTTGGTGGACTATGACTCGTAAGTTTGTACAGCCTACTTAGCTGTGATAGTTTTCCTTTCAACTACGTTATATATGCCATAACTGTGATTTTTTTCAGCCATCCAAATACCACCATTTAGCTGGCAAGGGGGGGGGGGACACACGTGACTCTAACAAAAAATAGCACTTTAAAGCTTAATATTTCACAAACGCATCACTTAATCAAAAAGTGGTTTTAGCAAACCCACAATATTTTTTTAAGACCTATTCAACGATATACCGCACCATGGGGTACGCAAGAAAAAAAAATTACATCTCCACTTTATGAGCAGGGGAGGTACCCTATAAAAAAAAAAACAAAATTTTATTGTACCACTTTGTCAGCGTAACTAATATGTATATTCACAACCATTAAGTCCAATATTGATAAAAAGAACATAGTTTTAGGTGTATTCATTGATCTGAGAAAGGCATTCGATACGGTGAGCCACACACTACTCTTAGAAAAACTGAAGAGTATTGGTGTGACTGGAACTGCTTACGGTGTGCTTGAATCGTACCTATCCAACCGACTACAAATTACTAAAATCGACAAATGTCAAAGTAGTGCTCTGCCTGTTGTCTGCGGTGTGCCACAGGGTTCTATATTGGGTCCACTTCTGTTTTTGATCTATATAAATAATATCCAAGATCTAAAACTCCACGGACAAATCACTTTATACGCTGACGACACGTGCCTATTTTATTTTGGTAAAAGCATTCATGATATTACCACACAAGCCCAGGAAGATTTAAACATATTACATGAATGGTTTCAACATAACCTTCTAACAATCAATGCGACAAAAACTTCGTACATGATTTTCAAGGCGAAAAATAAGAAAATCCAACCCTCTACTTCACTCCATATAGATGGACAAATTTTACAGCAAAGTGACGGAGAAAAATATTTGGGCTTGACTCTTGACAGTGGCCTGACGTGGAAACCACACATTGACCGAGTGAGGTCTAAAATATCTCGCCTGGTAGGCTCTGTGCGATTAGCAGTTCGGTGCTTTCCGCGTCAGGTCGCTTTCATGATTTACAATTCCCTTGCCAAACCTCATCTACAATATCTTATAGAACTCTGGGGCAACGCCGCAAAAACCAATATACTACCACTACAAAGAGTTCAAAATAAAATTGTCAAAATTCTATTTCATTACAAATTCCTCACTTCAACTGTAAAAATATACAAGGAAACAAAAATACTGTCTGTTAAGCAATTGTATATTTTCAACATCTGCCTACTAATTCATAAAATATTTAAAAAGGAAATTCATTCGCAAATATCTCTAAAACAAAAAAAAGATATTCCTAATTACTGTAATAGAAATGCCAGCCACCTGCAATTAGGACAGCATTCTCGTACTAACTATGGCCTCAAATCCATAACGTTCGAAGGAGTCCAACATTACAATAAGTTACCAATCAATATAAGGAACGCTAAGAGTACTATAATATTTAAGAAGAAGTTAAAGTCACATATCATTAACAATGTAACACCTAATTACTAGCAAACCAACTGTATTCAAATAACTCGTTTTTTTTTTTTTTTACTTAAATGTATGTGCCACCATGACATGTTACGTATTATTATTATTTTTATTTAGATATTTTACAAACCTTAAACAACTAAATTTGAGCGAGTAGCATGATGTCCAGCTAAATGAAGATCTTTCCTAGATTTAGATATGGGCCGAATCACACAATTGTTATCCATTGAATTTTAATTTATATTATTTTACTTAAAACTTTAATTGTATAGAAATTATGCTTGAATTGTTTTGCATGAAATATTTTCTTTTTATGAAATTTATATTTACTTTTAAAACTAACTTTAATCCAGCCTATATTGGACTGGAATTGCATCCAACTTTAAACAAACCTGTAATGTTTCTCATGTAAGTGAAATTGTAATTTCTTATGGGAAATAAACGATCTTTAAACCTATATTCATGCCAAATTGCAGCTTTCTAGACCTAAGCATCTCCGAGCAATAGTGCGGACAGACGGACGGACGGACGGACGGACGGACGGACGGACGGACGGACGGACATGGCGAAACTATAAGAGTTCCTTGTGGACTTCGGAACCCTAAAAAGGTCACATGAAAAAAGGTCTAGAAGCTATCAAAGATATAAAAAAGTAGTTAGGGACATGGATATTAGTGTGGGTCACGGTCACGTAGCGGCTGAACTAGGTCTTAGGAAAAAGAGCGCAATTTAGCTGGCTGTAGAGATTTAAACTAGCTTTAATTCAAAAGTATACAGATAAATATCGGTAACTATGATTATAATATTTGCTTTTTATGATCGAAAAGTACATGCTAAGTACATTTTTTTTATATCAATGGTATAGGCAAACGACCGCACAGCCCACCTGATGGTAAGTGGTTACTGCGTCCCATGGACACCGAAATCCTATGATCCCCCATTAAGACCATAAGATCTCGACTGCTTTGCCTACCCTGAGGCCTAAGATGGAATGCCTCTGTGCCAGAAATTTCACCGGCTGCCTTAACCCCCTACCGGAACACAACAGTGCGAGCGCTGCTATTTGGCGGCAGGTTAGCGGGGAAATACGGTGGACCTAGCACCAGGCCGCACCACTACTGCTACAGCCTATTTGCGTCCCACTGCTGGGCACAGGCCTCCCCTCACCATGAGAGGGTTTGGGCTATAGTCCCCACGCGGGCCCAGTGCGGATTGGGGACTTCACACACATCTTTGAATTACTTCGCAGATGCGTGCAGGTTTCCTCACGATGTTTTCTTTCACCGAAAAGCGCAGTGGTCAATTCAAATTGAATTTCGCACATAAGTAAACTTAGAGGTGCGAGCCGGAATCGAACCCCCGACCCTCTGCATGAGAGGCGGTAGGCCGCACCACTAGCATGAAGAAAAGACAACAATATTTCCTAAAAGAGCTATTAAACACGAGCATGTAGGTAATTAAAGACGTTTCTCTGTGTGTCTGTGTTTCTTTCCCGGAACACCGCTGTTTGTGTCACTGTCCTAAATCGGCCGGCCGATTAGTTTCTTGGCTGCCTTCATGGAAATTAAATTAAACACACTATAAACTGTTTTAAGATTATTGTCCGTGTTTATTTGGACGAGCGCTTGACCTATTCCAGCCAGCGTTACAAGTGCTTGGCGGCCCCAAATGGCAAATAGTAATTAAATGTTTATTGACAAACTGATAACTAAGTTACTCAAACTAGAAAATTATGCTGGTCTGTGTTTAACACACAAAGAATACAAGAAACACTAGTTTTACCTAAACACCTTATGCACCATTGAAACTGATATAATGATTATTTAAATTTATTATAATTTGCATGATAAGATAAATCATTGAATCTTATTACGACCGGATTGGCTCAGTTGGTAGTGACCCTGGGGCTATATTCGAAGTCTTAAAATAGGGATCTCCCTGTTCCCTATAGGGTCGCTCACGCGTCGCGGGAAATTTAAGTAGCTAGATTTAAAGTTCAACTTGACGCGTGAGCGGTCGTATAGGGAACAGGGATCCCTATTTAAGACTTCGAATATAGCCCCTGAACAAATTATAAAGTGTTAATTACGCCACAGCGCGTTTAGATCGTTTGACATCGAATTAGAAACGCTCATTCGTGGCGTGTAAGTGTTGAGTGCGTTCAAAATAGCCTGTCTATAATTATTTAGTGTTATTGTTGTGGGCTGCAAGTGATGCCAAAACGACAACAGCAGGTAGGGTTTATGTAACGCGAGGGCGCGACTCGCGGCCAGGGCTGGCGGCTGGCGCAGACAGCAGCTTGCTCGATGCAAATATTGTATCGTTCAAATGTTTGACGATAATTGCAGTTTTCTCTTTATTTTCATGTTACGTGCCTCTTAATTGTTTCTATAATTAAACCAGTATACATTGATACAAGTGCATACAATTTTAATGTCACACATTCAGAATGAAAGTAATTGGTATTTTTTTAGGTTACTCATGAATTAGTTATATTAATTGTACCTACATAATCAACTCAAAATGAACT